>CM060174.1:103499834-104099834 GCA_030549775.1 Tamarix chinensis | reverse complement strand
TGTTCAAAACTTTTCCAAATTTCGGTTTCATCAAGTTAAAATCTTCACATATTTCCAGTAGAGCTCACAGTTCTACTCCAAATTCCTCTGAAACATTTCACACACCAATCCAAGCTATTATACACACCAAATACAAGTCACAAGCTCACATTATTTTATGAATATTACTATAACTTAATAAAAATATTAATATAAATTAATACCAATATTAATATTAATATGAGTGTTGATATCATCATTATTATTATTATAAGTATTAATGTTAATAACATTATTATTATTAATTATGTTAACAATAATAAAAATAATATATTAGTATTATTTTATTAATATTAATATTTATAATTATTAATAAAGTTAATGAAACATTAATAATATTATTATTTATATTATTACTTTTAATAATACTATTAACATAATTATTAATAATAAGTTTTTAATTGGGAAAATGCAAAAAATAAGGACATATATTCATATGAAAAATTCAAATAATATAGTATATGTTGTTTTTTAGTTTTCTTCACATAGTTGAAAAATCGTGGTTTCTAATTTTTCAATTAGAAAACTAGAAAATTAAATTTATGAACATATTTTTGAATTTCTAAAAATTTGAAAAACATTTTCTCGTTAATATGTTTGTTTTTCTTTAACTAAATGCAACCTTAAATTCTACTAAGTTTGGAAGTTGAGTTAAATCACAATAACATATATTGCTTTCCTATCACCGAGAAAAAATGATCAAAGCCATGAGCTAAGGTGAGAGACTAAAGAGAGATAACAAATAAAGGGGTTAGACATAGAATACAACCAGCCAAGAAATAACAAAAAAGTAAGGATATGAAGAAGGAGATTATAGAAGTTGCACTTTTACCAAAGAATGAGTGACAAGTAATGATTGGGCCTAGATGGTGAGAAGTATTTTTTTGTGCGTTAGGTTTGGCAAGTATATGTGCAAATGAAAACATGGGAAAACCATGTATTTTGTAGCTATAGATGTTTGGACTATGATTTTTTGGAAATGCTAAAGTCTAAGCTTTATCAACTTAATGCCGAGGCTTTTGTGTGTTTTGAAAATTAGTTTTATTTATGTTCAATACTAAGTATAAGGTTTTAATGACAACCCATAGATAAAAATTAAACAAAAACTAATATCAAAAGTGTGCAAATTTGAATGTGTATTTGAAGGAGAGGTTTAGATAATAGTTTTTTTTTATTAATATAAAACCCATTAGTGAAAACTAGACTAAAAATTTTAGACAACAGTTTTAGGTAAAACTGTTATCAAAGCCTCCTCCTTCAGATTTTAGATAAGGTATTTGATAACGGTTCTTTTATAAAATTGTTGTCGAAGTGCTCTAGCTGACTTATTGGCTAGCCATAAGAAAATTTCATTTCACGGATCCACTACTTCCCATATTTACTCCCTAATGTTCAATACTGATTCATATTTTATCTCCCCCATTTCATATATTCCCTTACTTTTTCCTTATATGCATATCTTCCCATAGACACACGTTAATAGACTCAACCAACCTCCAGATCTGATCATCATTGAGGGAACCTCACGTTTGGGAGACGAATTTTAGATTAGATGTCATAATTGAATAAAAGGGATAATGAGCCATTGAATAGTAATAATGAACACAAAGAAGCCCTCGTTTGAAACTATAGTTTTAGATCAGAATAAAACAAAATAGTAATGAAGCGTCCACTTAATTTTTAGGTATGAACCATCACAGTAACAAAGTTTTTGCTATCTTGTGGGTCAAGGGGAGCTTTAAACCAAATAATAAAAGTTGTATGGGAGTGGATTGGTGTTTTTGAGCTATTAAGTATAGGTTATGAGGTGAATAAGATGCATTCCAAGGTCAACATTGAGAGCATAGATTAGAAAAAAATTACTAGCATGTGTCATTAGAGACAAGATGAGCTCATTCAAGGAAGGAACGTGATGAGGGGTGCTTACCAAAGGAAACATCATTCATGTGTTATTTTCTTCTCATATTTGTTCTTCAATCTTATTTATTCTTTAATTCATGTCCGTTCTTTATCTATGTGTTATTTTCTTCTAATACTTGTTCTTGATATGTGTTTTTCTTTCTCATATGTCCTTTTATTCATGTCTATTCTTGATTTTGTTAAAATATGTTCTTGTGAATTTTTAAGTTTTTGATTTCTATACTTGTGAAGTTTGAATTTCTTCGATTTCTTAGATATGTTATTTTTGGATCTTTAGGAACTTATGAAGGTAGATTTGAAAGCTAGTTGCTTTAGTTTGGTTTAAATTTAAAATTTCGACCTTTATGTTTTGATTTTGTTTGAAATTCCAAGTTTAATATCCCGTATCTTTAAAATTCAATTTTATTAAGCTTAATTATTTTATTATCGTAATTTGATATAAATATTTAATTATTTTAATTTTGATCCGTTTTATGGATTTATTGACGATTCTCACATCATATTTGAATTTAATTAATCGTTGTCGTTACGGATCATTCTAGATAAATTTGTTCACGATCATGATTTTATTATATTCATATGACTTTGATTTTTGGTTAAAAATATGTATCTTTGTTCTTTATCATATTTTTATTTTTAATAATTTATATTTATTTTTTATTATAACTTCATTGTGTGATTATGATATTGTTTTAGATTTATATTTCATTAACGAAATATATTATTTAAATTATAAAATTTCCATTTAAAATAGTCAAATTTATTTTAATGATTTTATCCGAAGAAAATATTTCCAACTTTGAATATATTTATTTCTGAGGTCGTTAAGATCTTCAAAAAGTTTTAAATTAAAAAATATTTGGAGCTTATTTATGGATTTCTTTTCGAAATTAATTTACTTTCGTTTTACCCTTTTTTGTTTGCGGAAGTCTAGTTTCAGAAAATATTTAAATTAGTCTCGATTTATTACAATTTGACTTAAATATTTTCATATATGCTTTTAAATATTTTTCAAAGTCTTATAATGTATTTTCGTAAATAATATAGATCTTTATGTTCGTTGGTAAATCCTTCCAAAAATATTTCTGAAATTCTTTATATAGCTCTTATATAGATTTTAGACCTTCAGATCCTTATGAAATAATTTTCGTGAAACAAATTTTAGATAAAATATTCCAATAATAATTTTAGATATTTAGTATTTTATTATAAACTTGTATTTGTAAAAAAAAAAAGAGATCCCGAACCTTCCCTTTTTGTTTTCCTCTCTTCCGCCGGGTTCCTTGCTCTTTGCACCCAAACCCCAACCCTCATCTCCTTCTCTTTGCTCCTCCTTCGTCGACCATCAGCTACCACCACTCCAACCACTTGTTGCACCACACCACCACCAACGACGTTGCAACACATCACACAATAGCAACCGAAGTAGCGCATCAACAGCCACGAGCAACAGCAGGTCGTGCCACCATGTCCAGCCACGGTGATCTTCGCTGGCTACTGGCGAGTAGTCTTCGACCTCTGGCAAAACTTCCCCAATCTTCACCTGCCCCGATTTACAACTCCCTGTTTGGTATAAAATTATGAAAAACCTAAACCTTGTTTTAATTATTTTAGTATGAATTAGCTTATGATAAGCTAAATTGATTGTGTAAATATGAATATATGTGTTGTAAGATTGATTTGGATAGGTTAATTGTATGGTTTATGATTTGGAACCCTAACTCGGTCTTTAGTCTGCTTCTATTTATATGGAATTTTGGAAATTTGAATTTTTGGCTGAGCTATGCCCAAAATTTTTGGATTTTCCCGATTAACCTATTTTGGATAAATTGATTTTACATTATGCTTTAAAATGTATATAATTTCATGTCACAACCATCAATTTGAAAATTTTAGACAGAATTAATCGGAATTAGATTTCTATGTCAAAATTTGTGTGTGTCAAAATTGGATTACATAATTGAGTTGTTTCACTCAATTGATTTTATAATATCCTTTTAATTGTATTTAATTTCATATCAGAAGTGTTTATTTGGAAAAATTGTGTGAAATTGTTTGGAATTGGATTTTTAGGTCAAAACTCTTGCGGGTCTAAATTGAATTATGTAATTGGGTTATTTTATTTAATTGATTATATAATTTACATCAGAATACATTTAATTGCAATTCCAAACCGTCAATTTAAATATTTTATCCATACTTGACCGGATTTGCATTCCGGGCTCAAAAACCTTAATTATGCTAAATTAGGTATTTATTTCATTGGTTTTCATCAATTGATTATATAATATATTATAAAATATGTCTATTGCATTTCTAAACATTCAGTTTAAATAGATCAATAAAATTTAACCGAATAGTATTTTTGGGGCCTGAAACCCTAGATTTCAAATGAAATTTTAAATTTGGTCATTTATATAGTTGTTTTTATAAAATTAAATGTATAGAAATAGTTAAAATGACTTTAATATTGTTCTAACACCTTCAATTAGAATTAATTAATTTGAATTATTCGAGTTTGTGTTTTGGGTTTTAAAACCCTAATTTAAAAAACTGATTATCTTAAATTGGTGATTCATAAGACTGTTTTTGTTGAAATTGATTATTTAGATTTATCTAAAATTAGTTTAGTTGTGTTTTAAAACTATCAATTTGAGGTAATCGAAGTGAATTGGTCGGTTTGTAGTTCAGGCATTAAAAATCCTAAATTTTGGAGATGGTTTTATAAAATTGATTATGCTATGCTTATTTTACCTAATCGATTTCCGTCTTTGATTTAAAATCATTTAAATTATGTTTTTATTTTATCAGGTTGGATTTGGTTTTCTGCAAATGGTTGGTTTGTCTTTTGAGTTGTAAAACCTAACCAATAGATCTTTTTCGATAAAATAACTTATCTTCTATTATCCTTTCCCTGGTTTCCCAAATCAATTTGAAGTGCCCCAAGTGATATGTGTTAAACCCGATTTGATTAAAATTTAATTTTAAATTTTAATAGAGCTATGCTCGTGAGTTATAGGTTTTGACATGTTTTCCAAGAATGATCATTTGTGTCTCCTTGTGTTGCTTTTTTATAATATTTGAATTATTGATCAATAAGATAATCTCTAACCTAGTTTATGATTTCTATAGGCAATCTAGGAAAAGTCTCTCATGGATTGTCGAGCTATAGATAGATCTCTCTCTCTTTTTCAATTTGCTTAGCTAGCTTCGGTTTTAGGTAAGTCATTACTTATCTTTACTTATGGCAGAATCTGGATATATGTCTGTTTGAAGTAGAAGGTGATGAGTATGCTTATTGATTAGTTAATTATGTCAAGCGTATGCTGTGTTCTTGTGTGGTGATTGTATGTATGTATGAGTTATAGCTTTAATGCGAACGCGTGTTAGTATGACTCTTGAATATTTTATGTGTGTAAGTATGTAAAGGGTTGAGTATGGATTGAACATGCATGATACCTTATGTTGTATTTTATGTCATGGAATTATTTGACTCTAACGCCACCTGAAATTATTCGACCTTAGTGCCACATTAATTGGTCCGGCTTTAATGCCCCTAGAATCAATCGGATTTAATGCCACTTAAATTGGTTCGGCTTTAATGCCTCCAGAATCGATCAGTTTTAATGCCACTTTGATTGGTTTGGCTTTAATGCCGCTTAGACATGTTCGATTTTAATGCCACTTGAAATTTATCGGCTTTAATGCCACTTGAAATTGATATAATAATAGAAATACGTCGTGTTGATGGAATTGAGCTAAATGTTGTTATGTGGGCCTGATTTATGATTGGTTAAATCCTTGAATAAAATATTAATCACTTAAAGTGAAAGATCTCGATTTGGGACTTGTATCACTTGGGGTAGCTATCCATGTTAGGTTTGGTATTCACTTTGTACCATTCCAGTGTTTTTCTATTATGTGATCCCAGGTGCCTTACAAGGTCCTGAGAGACCCTCTTCTACTCTATAGGTGTCTCGATATATTTCAGTCCTATAGGGGGTATGCATACTTAAGTGATTAAGTGTCTTATTTATTAGTGGTCTGGTTACGTTTCTGGGCAGGCTAGCTAGGGCTAGTACTGTTTGAGTACTAGATTAGTTGTTATGATCTCTTTAAGTCTCCGTCCTGGAGATAATATAATCAAATGGTTGTGATCACGATAATGAAATATAATAATGAATTATTCTCATTGACTCTTGGACTTTATATTTCTTTTCCTATTCATGTCTCTTGGTTGTCTCCCTTATAATAGTATTGTCATATGACACATGTCTATATTCAATTATTAAATGATTTATTATTTAAATCACATGTGGCCCTTATGTGCAGAATGCTATCTTCTAGGGTAGTGTGTGTTACTTAACATGCGATCATGATTTATTGTATGCTTGTACCCTATGTATTGTCATGTCTAGTCATGTATTATAAGTATGAATATGTAACCCCATGTTTTATTATATGTATTACATGTATAATCAAGCATGAGTTATTATATGAGTAGAATAGTGTATATATTGCATGTATAATTGAGCATGAATTATTGTATGAGTGGAATGATGCATTTATCATATGTATAATTGAGCATTACTATTGTAAGCTATAGATTCCCATATCTTATGTATATCATATTTCCTTCCATGAGTTAGGTAGTTGTGATTTACTCAATACTAGACCCGTACTGATACTACCTTGGTTGAATGGGTCCTGCGATGATTTACAAATTGTGGGGAGCATACCTCTTATACAGGCTTGAGTTCATATGTTACTATTGAATTGAAGGTTTGGCTTGAGAGAGTAGGCAATCCGAAGTTTCTCCCTTGGGATTTTTTTTTCCTATTTGTATTTATTTTTGCAAGTTTATTAAATTTTCAAGGGTGTTGTAATTGAATTTTAATTTTCTATTACTTTGAAAAGCTTTTAAAATCCATGGTTATTTCACAAGTTTCTACTGATTTATTCAACGATGATTTTAATCAGTGAAATTGCTCACTTGCCATCTGCCTATGGATATCTCATTGTGGGAATTTATTCTCATGACATAGATTGTAATACCCCTTTTTTTGAAATATAATTTTATTAAGTTTAATGATTTTATTAGCGTAATTTGACGTAAACATTTAATTATTTTAATTTTGATCTATTTTATGGATTTATGGACGATTTCAACTTCATATTTGAATTTAATTAATCATTGTCGTTGCGGACTATTTTAGATAAATTCGTTCACGACCATGATTTTACTATATTCATATGATTTTGATTTTCAGTTAAAAATATGTATTTCCGCTCTTTCTCGTATTTCGATTTTTTTAATATTTTGGATTCGTTCTCAATTATAACTTTGTCGTGTGATTACGACTTTATTTTGGAGTTATATTTCGTTAACGAAATATATTATTTAAATTAGAGAATTTCTGTTTAAATAATCAATGTTATTTTAATGATTTTATCCATAGAAAATATTTCCGACTTTAAATTTATTCGTTTCCGAAATCGTTAAGATTTTCGGGAAGTTTTAAATTAAAAATATTTTCGGAGCTTACTTATAAATTTCTTTCCAAAATTAATTTTCTTCTGTTTTACCCTCTTTGGTTTGCTGAAAACCAGTTTCGGAAATTATTTAAATTAGTCTTGGTTTATTAGAATTTGACTTAAATATTTTATTATATATTTTTATATATTATTTCGGGGTCTTATATTGTATTTCTGTAAATAATATAGATATTTGCGTTCGTTGGTAAATTCTTCCGAAATTCTTTATATAGCTCTTATGTCGATCTCAAGCTTTCAGATTCTTATGAAATGATTTTTGTTGAATAATTTTTAGGTAAAATCTTCCAATAACAATTTTTGATATTTAGTAATTTATTTTATACTTGAATTTGTTAAAAAAGAGAGAGAGAAAGCCCAACCCCGACCGGTGCCCCGACCCTCTTCCTTTTCCTTTTTTCTCTTCTCTTTCCCGACTCCCCTGCTCTCTGCACCCGAGCCCAACCGCACCCAGCCTCCCTCCTTCTCCCAGCTCCTCCAGCCGTCACCAGTTACAACCGACCGCCACCGACGACGCCGTAGCAAGCAGCAGCCGCAACAGGAGCAACATCGACAAGCCACGCCGGTCGTGCCACTGTTCGGCCTCGGTGAGCCTCGCTGGCTACTGGCGAGCTATCCCCGACCTCTGGCAAAGCTTCTCCGGCCTTCCCATCTTTCGATTTGTTGATTTTCGTTTGGTATAAATTTTTGAAAACCCTAACACTGATTTGATTATTTGAGTATGAATTAGCTTATGATAAGCTAAATTGATTGTTTGGTTATTTATATATGTGTTGTGAGATTGATTTGGATAGGTTAATTGTATGGTTTATGTTGGAATTTTGGAAAATTAGATTTTTGGCCGGGTTATGCCCGAATTTTTTGGATTCGCCTGATTTAGCTATTTTGGGTAAATTGATTTTACGTTATGCTGTAAAATGTATCTAATTTCGTATCATGACCGTCAATTTGAGAAATTTATGCATAATTAATCGAAATTTGATTTCTAAGTCAAAATTTGTGTATAATGAAATTGGTTCTTATAATTGAGTCGTTTTGCTCAATTGATTTTAAAATATCGTTTGAAATATATTTAATTTCATATCGGAAGTGTTGATTTGGGAAAATTGTGCGTAATTGATCATAATTGGATTTTTAGGTCAAAGCTCTTGCGGGACTAAATTAGGTTATGTAATCGGGTTGTTTTATTCAATCGACTATGTAATTTATATTAGAATATATTTAATTACATTTCCAAACCATCAATTTATATATTTTAGCAAGAATTGATCGGATTTGTATTCCGGGCTCAAAAACCCTAATTATGTTGAATTGGATATTTCTTTTATTGGTTTTGGGCAATTGATTATACGATATTTTATAAAATATGTCTAATTGCATTTCTAAACATTTAATTTAAATAAATTAATAGAATTCAACCGAATTGTATTTTTGGGCCTAAAACCCTAGATTTCAAGTGAAATTATGAAATTGATCATATGTATAATTGTTTTTCTAAAATTAAATTTATAGAAATAATTGAAATGATCCTAATTGTATTTTAATACCTTTAATTGGAATTTATTGATTTGAATTACCTGAGTTTGTGTCGTAGGCTTTAAAGCCCTAATTTTGAAAACGGATCGTCTTGAATTGGCTAATCAGAGATTGTTTTGTTGAAATTGGTTATCTTGATTTATTTAAAATCAGTTTAATCGTACTATTAAGCTATCAATTTGAGATAATAAAAGTTAATTGGTCGGTCCGTAGCTCGAGCATTAAAAACCCTGATTTACCAGATATGGTTTTTATAAAATTGATTGTGCTATGTGTCTTTTATCTAATCGATTTCTATCTTTGGGTTCTAAATCATTTGAATTATGTTTTAATCTAATCAGTTTGGATTTGGTTCTATGCAAATGGTTGGTTTACCTATTTAGTTGTAAAACCTAATGAATAAGTCATTTTCGATAAATTAACTTATAATCAATTATTATTTCTTGGGCTTTCCAAATTAATTTGAAATGTCCCAAGTGATATGTGTGTTAATCCGATTTGATTTATATTTAATCTTAAATCTTAATAGAGTTATGCTCTTGAATTTAATTATAATATGTGAATTATTTATCGATAAAATAGTTTCTAACCTAGTTCTGATTTCTATCGGCGATCCAAGAAAACTTTCTCGTGGATTGTCGAGCTTTCGATAGCTCTCCATCTTTCTCAATTTGCTTAGCTAGCTTCAGATTTATGTAAGTCACTACTTACCTTTACTGTAACACCCCCAAAATTCACTACTGAAAAATTTCGTTAATTAAAAGGAAATTAGCGGAAGCAAATTAATAAAATGTGAATTTTGGGGAGTATTACTGCCACACTTAGTATCAGACCGGTTCACTCATACCGTTCCAGTACCAAGTGCTAAGGCTAAGAAAAGTAAAATACATTCTTAAAGAAATTCAACACATATAAATCAGAGTAGCGCATCAAATCGTTTACAGGAATAAAATCCACCAATTGTGGTTACTTTAACAACGTTAACAATTTAAAACCAAGAATTTAAATGAGAAAGATAAAAAGCCTAACGGTACCGGATAATTCCTTACTCTCTTTCCCGTAGCCCACTTGAGTAGCACCTGAAAATACCTGCAAGGGCACTGCCCATTGAATAGGTAGGGGCCCCATAAAGGGAATCCCTTCAGTACTACGGTACTGAGTAACCCTTTAATACCACACTTAAAGATAGGCCCGCATACGGCACATAATGTAAGCTACACACATAAATAATGAGAGATGCATACATAACAATAACATACATAATAATTTATAAGTCATGATCGATACTTTTGGGCCTTAAGCCATGTCATAGTGTAAGATCAATACATTAGACCTTAAGCCATTATTCCGTCATCATTCAATCAATCTCATATTTTATATCCATGTGAGTACGAGAACCCCCCTATTATAGCCGGTGGATCGGAAGTAAACACACAGGGGAGAACGCACCTGACCACTATTATTTGCCGGTGGACCAGTCTGGCCCCGACTCACATGGTGTTCCACTATAAGTGATTAGTATTTTTCCATAACTTTATTCACATACAATACTGGTTTTATTGAGCTCGGGACCCCCACTATTATTGCCGGTGGACCGGAATATATAAAGAATCATCATCCAGGGCACAACGCTCCTGGCCACTATTATAACTGGTGGACCGGGATATATAAAGAATCATCATCCAGAGCACAACGCTCCTGGCCACTATTATAACCGGTGGACCGGTACTCAATATCATAATCATCTAGGCCCAACTCATTAATATTCCACTTTCAATAATAGTATCTTTCCTTTCTTTAATCAGCACATCAATCATATTTATTTGCCTCGGACGGGAGATCAATAACCCGGGACACAAAGGTACACTGGTCGTACCGGTGCATATCAGCTACTCAGTACCCTTTAACCATGAACCCAAGGACACAAAGGTACCCTGGTCATACTGGTACATAAAGCTAACTCAGTACCCTACCGACAAGGACACCTAATCCATAAGTATGCATACCCCCTAACTAGGTCCGTAGAGCTAGAAAGAGTAAGATATAGGGTCTGGCTGAGGCACAAAGGCACACCAGCAAATACCATAATAATCGTGGACTAAACCACGTCCTTAGGGTAGCGACCCCTAAGGAGTCACCATTCCCGATCTTGAGGTCTTTCACTTTAAGTAATAGTGTCTTAATTAAAGTGATCATGGAAGCACAATAATCATATACTTATTTACTTTCAATCGTTCCGATATCATTAATCGTTTCTTATTCAGATGATTATCCAGGATATCACAGAGAAAACCATTAAGGTCATACTAATTATCAAATACTCTTACTTGGCTAACCTGCATTATTTAAATCATATTATAATGGTCCACAATCATAACGACATGTTAGGTACAATTTACTTATTGACCCTTTACTTATATAATTGCTAAGTATTCCTTCCTTACTTGACAATTTACTCCATTACCCCTTTAGGTTACATACTTACCAAATTACCCCTTATCCGGTTTAGGTTACCAAATTATCCCCTACACTTTTTAAATCACCATTCACCCCTCATAATTGCTACACTTATCATATTTCCCATTTGGTTGGTTAGATTACCAAATCACCCTTCTCCTTTGTTATAATTACTAAATTGCCCTTGAGTTGGATAAATTACTAAATTACCCTCCTTCATTTTCATGATTACTATTTTGCCCTTTAGTTGGTTAAATAATTATCACTTTACCCTTTTATCGGCTAAATTACCAAATTACCCCTTTAGTTGGATAAATTACCAAATTGCCCTTCTCCTTTATCATAATTACCATTTTACCCCTCTCAATTACTTTAATTGTCATTTTTTCCTTTTTAATTATCATAAATCCCAAATTACCCTCCTTCATAATTACAAATATTAATTTACCCTTCTTCATAATCATAATTATTAATTTACCCTTCTCCATATTAATAATTACTATATTACCCTTCTCCATTACTAAAATTACCATAATGCCCTTTAATTGGTTAATTTACGAAATTACCCTTCTCTAGTATCATACTTATCCAATTGCCCTTCTTCAATCATAATTTAATTACTAGATTATCTTTCATCGTTATCATAATTACCAAGTTACCCCTTACTCCCAAGTTTATCCTAATATCCTTTTATTTACAAAATTACCCTTCTACCCCTTACTTCCAAATTACCATAACATCCTTCTATTTAGGAAAAATTACCACCATACCCCTTTTACTTGTAAAATTACCATAACACCCTTTTCACTTTACGACTTACTATCTTACCCTTTTACATCCAAAAATTACCATTTTTATCTTTCCTTACAAAATTACCATTTTGCCCTTCTTTTCCAAAATTACCATATTACCCCTTACTTATAAATTACCATTTTGCCATTTAATCATAAAATTACCATATTATTCTTTTATCTCAAAAATTACCATAATACCCTTCTTTCTCACCACTTACAATTTTATCCTTTACTTATAAATTATCATTTAACCCCTTCTTTTTAAATTACCGAAATACCCTTTTACTTATCAAATTACCGAAATACCCTTTTTACTTATAAACTTTCCACTCAACCCCTTTATTCACCATTTTTATGAATTTACCATCACTACATAAAATAATGATATTAGTACTTCATTCTTATCATCTAAGTCCACCAACTTGTCATTATTCAACATAATACTCATTAGCAACTACATACATTAGATCACATACTTCATAAGCATAATTACTAAAATACCCTTAGACAATAATATTATTCATGCATTAACAACATATTACATCATATACAAGTATTTAGCATTTCCATCAACAATCAAACTCCTTCCTTAATTAACATACCTACATATGGCACAAAAGTTATCATGCTTTTCCTTTTTATCAAACAATATAAGAAACCATATATATATCATGCTAAGCACACAAAACATGCATAAAATCATACTAAACCCCTAATGTGCTAGCATACGTTTTTCCATGTATTTAAGGGAGGATTAACGGTTACCTTAATCCCGCAAAATATCAAATCTTACCAAGCATAATTAGCAACTCAACACCTAAAAATAATATCCATCATTATTGTGTTAGAAATAAGAAATTAAAAGGATAAGACTTTATAAAAAAATTATTTAATAATAAAACACTTTAATTAATTATCAATATACCTCAAAAATTTTCCAAACAATTTCCAAAATAAAGGGGAGCTCACGCTGCATGAGCAGCGTGAGTCTCATGCAGAAATGAGAGGCAAAAAGGCTCGAAGAGGGGTGAGGTAGAAGAGAGGAGAGGTGGCTCGGTTTAGAGACTTTAGGCTAGAAAAGAAGGTAGTTGGGGGAGGTTTCAAGGCAAGGGAATGGTGCAGGAGTGGAGAGGGGGTGTAGGTGGAGGCTAAGGGTGGTTTCACGGCGGCATAGGGCGGCGGAGACGGCGGCGGTGAGGTGGCAAAGTTGGCTGCCGAGATGGGTCGAGGTGGAGGGGCTGAGAAGGAAGGAAAAGGAGAGGGAAGAATGGAGGGGTGCAAGGGTTGTTTTCGGCCAACTAAGGCATGGCGGTTGTAGAGGGGGTTGCAGGGTGTCGAACGGTGGGTTGGGTGGGAGAAGAGGTGGCCGGACGGCGGTGGAAGTGGCGGTTGCAGGTGGCTCGGCAGTAAGGGGAAAAACTGGGGAGAGAAAGAAAAGGGGTGGAGAAGGGAGGAAGTGTAGGGCTCGAAGGGGCTTGGGGGGTCTTGTGGTGGTGTAGGGTGGTATTAGGTGGTGGCAGACGGTGGCACAGGGGTTGGGCTTGGTGGTTCAAGCGGCGGCGGGCGGCAGTGATAAAAAACCGAGGAAGAAATGGGAGGGAGGAGAAAAGAGAGAAGAGGCTCGGGAGGAAGAGATGATGGCTCGAAAAATGGGGGAAATGAAGGCTGGAGAGATGCAGAAAAAGAAGAGGGAGAAGAGAGGGGCAGTGGCCGGTTGGCGAGAGGACGAAGGGTGGTAGTGGTGGTCGGTTGGCAGGGGAAAAAGAGGGAAGAAGAAGGAAAGGGAGAGAGGCACAGGAGTTGTGGTCCAGGGGCCGGTTTGGCTTGAAAAAGGAAGGAAAATGACGAGGGAGGAGAGAGAGGGAGAGGGAGCAGGTGGTGGCAGCTGCAGGGCGGTGGTTGCAGGCGTGCTCGACCATGGCAGAGGGCGCTGGTCGGGTGTGGGAGAAGAAGAAGGGGCTGGGCGGCCGGACCAGCGCAGGGAAAGAAGAGAGCCTGTCGGTCTAGGGAGAAAAAAAATAAAGGAGAGGCGGGCTGGACGTCTTGGGCGGGCGCGAGGAGGAGAAGGGGGACGGGAACGGGCCTGGCCCAAGCACGCAGGGGAGGCTGGCCTGGCCGGGCGGCCCAAGGGAGGGAGAAAAGGGTAAAAGAAGAGGAGGAAAGGAAAAAAAAAGGGTAAAGGGTAAAAAGGGAAATGGGGAAAATAGGGAAATAAAGTAAATTAATTTATAAAATCATAAAATGTAATATTCTTTATAAATTATTTAATTTAATAATTTAATTCATTATAATCTAATATATTAGTTTAAAAAGGATAAAGTTGGTAAAATATTAGTTTGGAATAATATTTAAATAAAATAATATGATAAATAGCAAAATATTTATTTTTAATTTGTTAAATACTCTTATCCAAATTTACATACTCTAAAATCCATAAAATAATTAAAATAAATAATTTTACAAGCTAATTTTATTTCAAATAACGTTATTTATTAAAATATAGGTTTTTAAAATATTTAGGGGATTACATTTACTTATGGCGGAATTTGGATGTATGTCTACTTGAAGTAGAAGCTGACGAGTATGGTTATTGATTACTTAATTATGGCAAGCGTATTATGTGTTCTGTGTAGTAATTGCATGTATGTACGAATATATAGCCTCAATGTAAATGCGTGTTATTATGACACTTGAATATGGTATGTATTTGAGTATTTGAAGTGTTGAATATGGATTGAATTTATATGACACCCTATGCTTTATCTTTATGTCATGGAATTATTCATGTGGGCCTGATTTATGGTCGATTAAAAATCCTTGAATAAGATACTAATAATTAAAAGTGGAAGATCACGTGAGTTGGGCCGAGGTGTAGGGTCCGTTCCACCGGACGATAATAGTGGCTTAGGTGTTATGTCCCTGAGAGGTGATTCAAGTCGTTCCACCGATTAAGAATAGTGGCTCAGGAGCATTTTGCCCTAAGAGGTGTAGAGTCCGTTCCACCGGACGATAATAGTGGCTCAGATGTCCTGTCCCTGAGAGGTGCTTCAGTTCGTTCCACCGGATTAGGAATAGTGGGGCCCTATACTCAACGTGAATAAGAATATGATATGAGTTAAGTAATGAATAAGATACTAATAATTTAAAGTGGAAGATTATGTGAGTCAAGACCTGGTGTAGGGTCCGCTCCACCGGTTAAGAATAGTGGCTCAAGAGCGTTTTGCCTTAAGAGGTGTAAGGTCCGTTCCACCGGACGATAATAGTGGCTCAGGTGTGTTGTCCCTGAGAGATGCTTCAAACTGTTCCACCGGTTTAAGAATAGTGGAGTTCCTGAACTCATCATAAATAAGTAAAATCGGATGTATAATGATTATTATTGGATTGTTGGATTGGTGTTATTTAGCATGTGATCGTGATTTCTTGTACGCTTGTATATTATGTGCCTTCGTGTCTAGTAATGTACTCATAAGTATGAATCCATGATCGTATGTTTTATTGTATGTAATATGTGTATAATTGAGCCTAAATTATTGTGTGAGTGGAATGGTGCATCTATCATATGTATGATAGAGCATGAGAATTGTAAGCTAGAGTCTTTCGTATCTTATGCGTTTCATGTTTCCTTCAATGAGTTGAGTAGTCTTGATTTACTTAGTACCAGACCCGTACTGATGCTACCTTGGTTGAATGGGTCCTGTGATGATCCACTGATGGTGGGGAGCAAACCTCTTGTGCAGGTTTGAGATCGGATATTGTATTTAGGTGGAAGACTTGGCTTGAGAGAGTAGGCAATCCGGAATTTGATCCATTGGAAATTGTCTTGTCTGATTGTATTTATTTTTGGAAGTTTCAAGTTTTGTATTTAAAATTTGAGGGGTGTTGTAATTGACTTTTAATTCCTCATACTCTGATAAGCTTTTAAATTTTGGATTTATTTCACAGGTTCCGTTGTTTCATTCGGCGATGATTTTATTTAGTGAATTTATTCACTTTCCATCTACCTGTGGATATCTCCTTGTGGGAGTTTATCCTCATGTCATAGATGTTTGAAATTTTGTTTGACAGGTTTTAGCCTTGCATCTAGCATGAGATAGATGGTGGACATTTATCTTGTGTTAGATGTGGCGGTAACATTCCCCGACTTCTATTTTATCTTCCGCTTTATTCTTTTATTCTTTCAATATTTTTTTTCAGGAGTGAATTTTGGGGGTGTTACATAGATTTTGATTGAATTTTTGTTGGACAGGTTTTAGACTTGCATCTAATATGAGATAGATGGTGGACATTTATCTTGTCTTAGGTGTGGTGATAACATTCCCCAAATTCTATATATTTTAGCTTCTGCATTATTCCTTTAAATGAAATTTTTCAGGAGTGAAATTTGGAGGTGTTACACCAATTTTTTTTCCATTTGATCCAACTTTATAGATCTAAATTACCATAAATTGTACGGTATATAGTTCTATCAAGAGTTATGAGAGTTAAACTCCCACACGCTTCGTATTAATTTCATTAGCATCTTAAAACATACTACATATTTAGATTTTGATAACAATTCTATAAAAAAAAACTATTAAAAGTTGCATTAAGTTTGTTTGATTCAAGCTTTTAATAATGATTTTGGCTAAAAAGTGTCAGCAAAACATGACCTTTAATAACAATCTTCAACAACAAACATTATTAAAAGTCACCATTTTCCATTTCAACATAGTTTTACTAACGGTTTTTGAACCTTTATCAAATATATTATGACACTAGTTTTGAAGATGAATTATAACCGTTGTTAAAACCTTAATTTAATCATTATTAAAAAATGGTTTTGGAGTTGTGGTTTTCATTTAAAAAATGGTTTAATGTCTACTTTTATTTAAAAAAATATTTAATTAAAATTATCAATGTGTGTATGTGTGATTGAAAACCAAAAACTATTTACGAAATACCATTTAAAAAACCGAAAAAAATGTATAAGAGTGTGAGATAGTGGTTAGGGTGTGCGAGTTGATTGAATTATGGCTAAAAATGTGGTTCAATGAAATATGACAAGGTTAAGTCTGATTGGGGAGGTAAGAGTGAGAAATTTTATTGTCAACTCTAACAATGAAAGGTCAGAAATAAAAAAAATAGATAAGGTAGAAAAATTAATAAATAGGAAAAAATTATCAAAAATTTTAAAATAATTATGAAAAAATAGGAAAATGCATGGAATTAATCTAGGAACTTAAATATATAAAAATATTAAAATTAATAATTTATTTGGAGTAAAAAATAGTTGAAATGAATAAGATATGACATAATCACCTAGATTCAATCAACAACTAGGTGTGTTAGATGAACAAGTCTGGTTGGTTTCAAGCTAGTTCATTAAAGGTAATGCTTGGTAGATCATTGGTTGACTAGAAAAAATGAGGGTTTTGAAAGGTAAAAAGGGAAATGAAGGGTTTAAGGACTAATATGAAATGATTAGATAAATATGAAAGGTTAGGGATGGATTAAGAGATTAATCACCTGGAAAATAAGGTTAGAAAAATTCATGGTATTACATTAGTAAACCTTTAAAAGAGACTGAATTCCTAAATTCAACTAGTCAAAGGTTGGGGAAGAAGGAAATAATGATGTGAGGGAGGGGAGATCTGTACGGGTAACCTAAAAAAGTGGGCACAACACTATCGGGTATTACTCCATCCTAAAAGAGAAACCCTCTAAACACAAATGATATATAGAGCTTAGGTGCAGGTTGCATATGACTCTCTCTAGTTCCTAAGCCATTTCCTCATCTCTATAGAAGCTCTAAGGAATCTTTACAAGTGGGACCAAACTCATGTGTGTTCTCACATCTCGGTGTCGTGAATTTGCAATGGTACCTTATCATATGACACAAATCATCGAGCTTGATCTACAACGTACTTCCTCACACGACAAGGAGTCAAAGGAGTAAGGATTAATGAAAATGATGTAGAAGGAATAAAGGGTCACAATTTTAAAAGATTAGAGAAAGGAAAAAATTAATGGAAACAAAAATTGAAGCAAGTGGACTCTACAAAATAAGGGCTTGAGAAGGGTAAGTCAACAAACATAAGGTTTTGACAAAAAGGGGAACAAATAAGGCAAGGAATCAAAAGAAATACACCCCCATAGCTAAGAGTCGGTGGAAGAGGAATCTTAGGGCTTCAAAGATTTGAGGGGTAATTAATGAAACAAGTTCCAAATTGAGAGTAAAGGTGAAGTAGAATACAAAGTAATAAAGGCAGAGTAAGTGGAAATAAAGGTTAAAAAGAAACTAATAAAGGTGATTGTTAAGGTTAATGGAGAGAATAACATAGTTAAGGGTCAAAGTCAAAAAGTGTTGTTACAAAAAGATGTGAAGGAGGTTAAACTTTCATGAAGAAGAGGTGTAACAGAGATAAAGGTTTGAGGGAAATAATTCAATGGAAACAAGGGTCAAAATAAGGAAAATAATATAGTACAACAAGAACCTCAAACAAAAAGTCCTAGTACGAACACACATCTAAGCCAAGGCTAAAAATAATGTAAGCAAAGCGTTAACAAGTGATTAGTTCATATTTTGACATACTTTATACCCCTTTAATCTTAGTTTTTGGTCTTTTATTTGAGTAATATATGAGAATAATTATAATTCTGTACTTAAGTGATATTAATCTTATATATATTTATTATTTGGGTTAAAATGATATAATTTAAATGAATAAAGTATAAGATTATTTATTAATTCTTATAATGTTATTTTGTAGGTAAAGTATATAAAAATAAAAATAAAGGTCTTTCGGTCCTTTGGCCCAAAGGCCCCAAAAAAAAAAGAGCTGACGCGGGCCTAACACAATAAGAGAAGGTTGCAAAAAGTAGAACAACATAGAAGCAAAATGCAGCAAAAAAAAAAGAGCAATTAGGGCCACAACAAAAGAAACAGAGAGGGCTGGACAAAGGATGAGAGCAGAGGAAAAGTAGCATAAGAAAAGAGAGAGTGATAGAGAGCCAACGAGGAGGAGACCAGGTAGCAGTTAGGGCTGCAACAGAAGAAGACAAAAGAAAGAGCGGCGTAGCAGGCAAAGAGGGATGCCACAAAAAAGAAAGAAAAAGAAAAAGAAGTGAGAGAGGTGGTGCGGCACAAAAAGCAAAGGCAGACAAGCATGTAAATTCACGTCAGCGGAGAAAGAAGGTAAGAGAAAAAAGAGACTAAAGAATTTAGTTCAGATAAAATTTAGCAATTATTATCTAAAATAAATTTCTAAACTTTCAACCATAATTAATTTTGGTTATTTATTTTTCTATTTTTGATATATATTTTTAATATATTTTTTTTATGTAATTAATTTCATTATTATGACTAGCTAATTATTTATTATTGGGGAATAGATTGAAACCCTAGATTATGGTTTGAAATACAATATTATTTTTCTTTGTTTCATGAGATTGTTCTTTAACTTTATTTTAATTGCTACTGTTTATATATATGATTTTATTTAACATGATTTATATAGTGCATGTCTTGTTCTGATTTTCTTATAGTGATAATATGTAGGATTATTTACTTCCTAGACGGCCATATAAATATTCTAGAATTTATATATATAAATTGCAATTAGATTAGATAACAATTCACCTAATAGTTTTGTGATTCTAACCGAAATAGTGGAATGTTTAGATATTTGTGGGTCAAAGGAGAGAAAAAAAAACTAGACACGCTTATTGTACTAGTATTGGTACTTAGACTAACATCCTTCCACTTGTACTTAATGTTTTAAATCTAGTTGATATAGGAGCCACTTATTATTACTATATTGCTAGTATTTACTAGGATTTAATATTAACGCCTTGTTATATTAATTATTTTAGGAAAGTAATATAAGGCGTATATACCAATTTTTAGTTTACAACTTGGTCACTCATGATTAAAAGATAACTTATAAATTATTATTATTATTATTATTATTATTATTATTATTATTATTATTATTATTATATTTTTGATCTAATTTAGTGTTGGATTTTGATTTTTCCAGCATATTTATCATATTTGCATTCATCTATTATTTTTATTATTTTATTTTATTTATTATTTTTATTTGTAAAACCCTCATTATTGTGTTTTTATTATTATTTATTCATGTGTGATTTATAGTTTTTATTTATTAATTTATTTTCATTATTTGTGAGCAAGTTAAATAGAAATAAGCCCTCTCAATCCCCGGTATAGAATAATACCCTTAATTACCAGTACTACAATTGAGTATAAGAAGGTTTAAATTACGTATTGGCTGTGACCACACCAACAAGCAATGCGCAAGAAAAGAGGAAGGGGACAATTTAAGTAGCATCATCTTGGTGTTCCATGATCTAACAACTGCATGTTGGCCACCTTCAGCTCCTTATAGATTTTTTCATTGTTGAGATGACAATGTGATGAATTTATTCCGCGACTTCCACCCCTACTCTTAGGCTTCTTGATCCACATAATAATATCACATGTGCATCCAACGTTAGGACTCATAGAACCAAACATCCTGACAATCCTCAAGTCATCATCACTGCTCCCTAAAGTGAATGAGGATTCTTCTAACGAGTTTTGGTTACCATCTTCCAGGAACTAAATTGTAATACCCCAAAAATTTTCTTAGCCTAATCATGCATCATTAGTGCCCTAAATTATTTCCAATCTCAATAAATCTTATGTTAGGCTTAACCTAACTCCTTAATCCCAAAACTTTAATCGATTTCGAAACCTTAACTTTGTTAAATTGTAATTCATAAACCAAAGTCAAAACCCGCTAAAATTTCCACTAATCCTAATTAACTTTAGCTAATCTAAAATAACCCTAAACTAATCCCCCAACCCTCCTCTTGTCTTTTTCTTTCCTTTTTCTTTTTCTTTCTCCTTTTATTTTCCTTCTTCTCTTCCTCTCACCAACCTCAAGCTGCAACTTGCACCACTCACTTGCACCATCACCTTTCTGCATTTATCACCCATCACTTTACCTCCTTTCTTCTTCTTTTCCTTCTCCTTCTCCTTCTGCACCCTTATCCCTGCCCAACTGCACAACCATCGCACACTCCACACACACCCATCTTCCCCTACCATTTTCCCTTCTCACGCAACATTTACATCAAACATCACCACCCTCAACTTGTAGCTACTACTCTACCCTAACTATCCTTTGTAACCATCACCATCACCTTGTAGCTTCACAAGCACCATCATCACCATCGCACACCAGCCCCTGCCCTTATCTTCATTCCCAACTCAAACCACACACGTACACACACATATATATACCTCACGCTCTTCCTATTTCTCTTTAGTTTTGCTTCACTTTGCTCATATGTGTGCCAAAGAGCCATTACTGATCTCCCTCTTCCTTCTCCTTTCCTCCTTCTCCCTTTTCTTCTTCTTCTTCTTCTTCTTCTCCTTCCTCTCCCTATTTTTAGCTTTCGCACCACCGTACACCATCTTGGCTACCACTTGCCGCCCTTTAGCCTATGGACTGACCACCAAGGTCACCCCAACTTTCCCTCTCGTCATCAACAACCATCGCCGCCAACCGCCACCTCTTTTCCCTTCTTCTTCTGATCGTGTATTGTAGCGTTGCAGAGTGCACAGTAGTGCAAAGCTTAAATCCCCTACTGCACAACCGTGCAATCCCTGCATCATCTAATCATGGAAATTTTTTTCTCTCGGCCTATTTCTACAGGGTCATGCAAATTTTGCACCGCCTAGCTGTGCACCTTGTTTTCTCTCGACCAAAAGCTGCACCGCCTGCTACATAGCCATGCAACCTTATTCCTTTGACCATGCATCCCTATTTTTACCCCCAAACCTCAACCAAACACCACCAAAATTTAACCATAGCTCCACCACATATTCCTCTACACATCCACACATCTCAAGATCCCATTTGACTATGGTTATACCTATTTTTACCCTCTTTATTTTGATTTCTCCTTCAATTTAACTCCTCGAGCCTAATTGTAAATTTTATTATTTTTGTAGCTGGTATTCCAGTAGCTTCGAAGGAGGAAGTCGAGGATTTTCATGCTTAGAGTCTGGTGTCCTAGTTGGTAAGGATACTATTTGATGTTTAGGATTTTTGGTGTTAATTGTTTGTATGACTATATGTGTTTTTCATGATATTATTGATATATGACGTAATATGTGTTGATCATGATATTATGTGATGATATGAATGTTATGTTGAAAGGGAGTAACAATGGGTGAGAGATACCATTACATTATGATTTTGGATGATAATGTCATACTTGTGGAAATACATCTTATGGTATGAAATATGGGTTGAATGATGATAATGTCATATTTGTATAAATACATCTTATGGTATGAAATATGGGTTGAATGATGATAATGTCATACTTGTGGAAATATATCTTATGGTATAAAATATGGGTTGAATGATGATAATGTTATATTTGTATAAACACATCTTATGGTATGAAATATGGGTTGAATGATGATAATGTCATACTTGTGGAAATATATTTTATGATATGAAATATGGGTTGAATGATGATAATGTCATATGTGTGAACATATATCTTATGGTATGAAATATGGGTTGAATGAGTTTTGATAATTGGGTTTAAGGTATGATGATAAATGGGGGACTTGGAAAAATAATATGTGTGGAAGATATAAGATTTTATAAAATAAGGGTTTTTATTTGTGCTTAAAGGGTACCTTGGTCATTATGGTATAATAAGGAAATTTTGGTATTTTATGTGTGTTAGGAGGTTTACAATATGATAATAATAGCATGAGGAATTGATGGGAGTGTTATTGTTATTTGGGGTCCTTAAATGATTTAATGGCTAATTTGGGGCAAACTATCTTGTAATGACAATTCCATTATTCCATACTTAAGATTTAGAGGTTATCTATCTAGATTGGTAATAATGAAAGTTTCATGGGAGGTGTTATGAAAATTATATGGAATTTGGGTCTTGGATATTTTTGTGATTAACATATTGGGATGAGATTATTAAAGCATACTCATGGGAATTAGGTTGTGCATTTTGGGTATGATTGTAACACCCCCAATATTTACTACTGAAAAAATTCGTTTTATTACAAGAATTAGCGGAAGCAAAATAACAAAACTGTGAATTTCGGGGATATTATCGCCACACTTATTAGGTCACCGACCACCCTTCATAATTGTTATACTTATCATATTTCCCATTGGGTTAGTTAAATTACCAAATTACCCTTCTCCATTATCATAATTACCAAATTGCCCTTCTCCATTATCATAATTACCAATTTACCCTTTAGTTGGTTAAATTACCAAATTGCCCTTCTCCATTATCATAATTACCAAATTACTCTTATCATAATTACCATTTTACCCTTCTCCATTATTATAATTACCATTTCCCCTTTTACTTGCAAATTACCATTTTATCCTTTTACTTACAAAATTACCATTTTGCCCATTTACTTCCAAAATTACCATAATACCCTTTTACTTAAAAAATTACCATTTTTCCTTTTACTTCCAAAATTACCATTTCACCCTTTACTTATAAAATTACCATTTCATCATTTACTTCTAAAATTACCATTTTACCCTTTATTACACCACTTTTATTAAATTATCATCACTACATGAATATTAGTATTAATACTCCATTCTCATTATCAAACTCCACCAACTATTATATTTCAACATAATACTCATTAGCACCCACACATATGAGGCCACATTCTTGCACAATACATATTAATAAAATGCCCCTAGGGCTTGCAATAATTTTATTCATGGATCAATGGTCACAATAACATAATATAACATGGATAAGTACTCAATATTTTCATTAATAACCAGACTCTTTCGTTAAGCAATATTTCCACACATAACATATAAACTAACATGCTTTACTTTTTATTAATCAATACAAGCAAATATATACATTATATTGAACAACATATATCATGCATAACAATATATTAAAATCCTAATGTGCTAACATACATTTATCCATACATTTAAGTGGGGGTTTAATGATTACCTTAATTCCTACAAAAATCAAACCTTACCGATATCCCGATTAAAGATTCAAGCTTTAATTCGTAAAACCAATACCTAAAATAATATCAATATTTATCACATTAGAAATAAGAAAACCAAAAGCATAAGACTTTATAAAAAAAATTAATTAATGAAATACCTAACTTAACTATTATTATACCTTAAAATGATTAACCAAGATAACCAAAGGAAGGGCAGCAACTCACACTGCTCATGCAGCATGAGCTGCATGCAAAACAAGGGATGAGGGGGTCGAAGGTGGGTGGAAGAATGGAAAGGAATGGTGTAACACCCCCAAATTTCACTCCTGAAAAAAAAATTTTTTGAAAGATTAAAGCGGAAGCTAGGAGCGAATTTGGGAAATGTTACCGCCACATCTAACACAAGATAAATGTCAACCATCTATCTCATGTTAGATGCAAGGCTAAAACCTGTCAAACAACTAAATCTGAATAGTAAACACTTATCAGAATACGAGAAATTTAAAGTCAATTACAAAACCCTTAGAAATCTGAAACCAATACTTGCAACTTCCAAAGGTGAATACAATTAAACCAAATAAATCCCGAAGGATAAATATCCGGATCGCCTACTCACTCAGGTCAAGCCTTCCACCCCAAAACAGTATCCGATCATAACCTGCACAAGAGGTTTGCTCCCCACCATCGGTGGATCATCACAGGACCCATTCAACCAGTGTAGTATCAGTACGGGTCCAATACTGAGTAAGTCTCGCTACCCTACCTTATAGGAGAGATATCATCAAGTGCATATTGAATCATGTTGCATTACGTTGATACAATGGTATGCCTACTCAAACCCACATCACAAGTCCTACCATACACATATAATAACATGCGAAATATATGTAATATCTTAAACCGATAAAAGATTCAGATAAACCAACCAAGCATTTATGGATAATGTTAAACCAACCAACCAGACATTTTTGGACAACGCCAAACCAAACCAAGCCGAATCAGGCATTTATCAAACGGGCATTTATGGGAAATGCCGAACCAAACCAATTAGGCATTTAGCCTCGCGGACATTACTTAGGGACATGTCCAGCCCCGAGCATTACTTAGGGACATGCTCAGCCCCGGACATTACTTAGGGACATGTCCAGCCCCGAGCATTACTTAGGGACATGCTCAGCCCCGATCGAGTAGACTCGTTCTTTAGATCTCTGGTAAATATAGTCGATTCACATCATAGTCTTTATCAATTCATGTGAGTGCGGGAACCCCACTATTATAGCCGGTGGAACGGTCGCGAGGGCCATGCCCTGCCACTATTATAGCCGATGGAACGGTCGCGAGGGTAATATACCCTGCCACTATTATTTGCCGGTGGACCGGTCTGACCCCGACTCACAAGGTATTCCACTGTAAATATTAGTATATTTCCATGTCTTATCACTTTTACGTTTGGTTTGTTGAGCACGAAATCCCCCACTATTATAGCCGGTGGAACGGTCGCGAGGGCACATGCCCTGCCACTATTATAGCCGGTGGAACGGTCGCGAGGGTAAGATACCCTGCCACTATTATAGCCGGTGGACCGGTCTGGGTTCGGCTCAACATATTTCTCTGTAAGTCGTTAGTGTTTTAATGTATCTTATTCGAGGATATATCTTTGGCATGCATGGCCAGAGGTCTCAACACATCACGTCAAAATGGAAGGTATATGCGTACTATCACATACAAATGAAGGCACAAGCATACGTCCAGATTCCAAACCACGTTGCACATGGAACAGATGAGATAATGACGTTTCAAAACACAACACATAAATCATATAGAGCACCCACGGCACATAGGATACATGTCACACATTCAGTCTTAGCTATATCCTTACTCGGTTTCGGTTACCGAACCATCTCCCGCACTTATTTTAGGCCACTAAATACCCTTTACGATTTATCGGACTTAACATATTCCTCGCATTGGAAACCAGATCATGACCCTTAGACTCAACTCTCCCTCATGCCTTACTCCTCCTCGTTTCTTTTTATTATTTTCTTTTTCTTTTTCCACCTTCGCAAATTAGGGTTTCTTTCCCAAACCCTGGATACCCTTATATGACCCTACGTACTATTTTTCACCTTGAGCCTCCAAACTCCCAAATAGACCTTCCACTAATCTCCCCACGTCCCAAAGTAACTCTTTATACGTAAGGTTCGCCCCCATGCAGACCTTAACCTCCCCATGCAAACCCTATCATTTCCACCATTCCAACTCTATCATTCCCATGCAACCCTAGTTTCCCCATGCAACCTTAGTTTCTCCCACTCTTCCATTTTATTCAATTCCCCCTTTTTCCTCATCATCCCCCCGTTATGAATTCCTTAGTCGTCCATACCTATGTTAACCAGCGTACTTCCCTTTGGTTATCTTAGTTGCTTATTTTTCTCTTTCAAGCCCCTACTCCACAACTCCTCATCAAAACACCTAGCATGCATGTCACATCACACCACCTCATCTTTGTACCATACCATATTAGTACATATAGATAAGAGCACGGGAACGTACCTCGGTTCCATGTTGCGCTACACAGAGAACAGATAACATACACATAATACAACATATAAACCGTACGAGGCATCCAAGGCAAATAAAGCATGTAATACATACAGGCGGCCTTAGTTACGTCCTTACTAAACAACCACAAGTAGAGGTAAGTAGAGACTTACCTGGATCCGAAGCTAGCTAAGCGACGTAAGAGGGAGAGAGATCCCTAGCTCGTGGATCCACGAGAAGGCTTTCCTAGATCCGATAGAATTCGAAAACTGAATCAGAAACTATTCTATCAATCAATAATTCACATATTCTAATTAAATAAATACAAACAACACAAATGACCTTTCTTAGAAAACGTGTCCAAAACTTAGAACTTAAAAGCATAGCTTTATTAAGATTTAAGGTTAAAACTAAATCAAAACGGGTTAATACAAATATCACTCGGGATATTTCAACTTAATTTAAAAAGGCCGAGAAAGAATAATCGATCATAAGTTAATTTATCGAAATAACTTATTTATTAGGTTTTACAACTAAATAGGTAAACCAACCATTTGCATGGAACCAAATCCAAACCAATTAGATTAAAACATAACTTAAATGATTTAAAATCCAAAGACAGAAATCGATTAGATAAGAGACGCATAGCAAAAATCAATTTTATAAAATCATCCCCGAAAATTAGGGTTTTTAAAACTTAAACCACAAATCGGCCAAGTCACTTTGATTACCTCAAATTGATAGTTTAAAACACAATTAAACTAATTTTAGGTAAATCTAGACAATCAAATTCAACAAACGATCTTCCGATAAATCAATTCCAGATGATCAATTTTCAAAATTAGGGTTTTAGAGTCTACGACATAAACACAGGTAATTCAAATCAATTAATTCTAATTAAATGTATTAGAATACAATTAGGCTCATTTCAACTACTTTTATAAATTTAATTTTAGAAAACAACTACACAAATAACCAATTTCATAATCTCACTTAAAAATCTAGGGTTTTAAGCCCGAAAATATGATTCGGTAAAATTCTATAAATTTAATCAAATTGAATGTTTAGAAATGAAATTAAACACATTTTATAACATATCAAATAATCAATTGCTCAAAACTGACAAAAGAAATACACAATTTAGCCCAATTAGGGTTTTTGAGCCCGGAACGCAAATCCGATTAATTCTTGCCAAAACATATCAATTGACGGTTCGGAAATGTAATTAAACATATTCTAATGTAATTTATATAGTCAATTGAATAAAATAACCCGATTACCCAAACCAATTTAAACCCGCGGGAGTTTTGACCTAAAAATCCAATTCCGGTCAATTACGCACAATTTTTCCAATTCAACACTTCTAATATAAAATTAAATATATTTTAAACAATATTATAAAATCAATTGAGCGGAACGACTCAATTATACAACCCAATTTCATTACACCCAAAATTTGACCTAGGAATCAAATTCCGATAAAACCTGCATAAATTTCTCAAATTGACGGTTCCAAAATGAAATTGGATACATTTTAAAACATATTGTATAATCAATTTGTCCGAAATCGCAAAAACGGGCGGATCCGAAAAATTCGGGCATAACCCGGCCAAGAATCCAATTTTTCCAAAATCTCAACACAACCACACAATTAACCCGTCCAAATCAATCTTACAGCATATTCATACATAATCAAACAACTAATTTAGCTTTTTATAAGCTAATCACACTCAATTAATCAAATCAAGGGTTAGGGTTTTTGGAAATTTATACCAAACGAAACTCAACAAATCAGAGCACGGGGAGGCCGGAGAAGCTTCGTCGGGGCCCGGGGGTGGCTCGCCGGTGGACAGCGAGGCTCGCCGGAGCCGGACGGCGGCTCGCTGCTACTGTTGCTGCTCCTGCACGCAGTTGCTTCAGCGGCTCTGCTTCAGTTGCTGCTGTTGGCTGCGGTCGAGCTGGCGGTCGTGTCGTGGCTGGCGGTGGCTGCAGGTTGGAGGCCGGCAAGCGGACGAAGGAGGAGCAGGCAGGGAGAAGGGCAGTCAGCTAGGGTCGCGGGACAGGGAGCACGCACAGGGTAAAGGAGTCGGGGGCACAGGCAGGGAAAGAGAAGAGAGAAAGAAAAAGAAGAGAGGGGGGTCAGGTACCGACAGCTTGGGTTTTTTTTTTTTTTTTTTTTTTTACAAAACAAGTATCAAATAAAATATTAAAAGCTTAAAAATTAATATTGGAAGATTTTATCTAAAATTTATCAAACGAAAATTATTTCGTAAGTTTCCGAAAGCTTAAAATAAATAAAAGAACTATATACAAAATTTCGGAAACATTTTTGGGAGAATTTACCAACGAACCTAAAAATTTGAATTATTTACAGAAATGTATTATAAGACCTCGAAAAACTATTTGAAAGCATAAAAGTAATTATTTAAATTAATTTCTAATAAACCGAGGCTAATTTAAATAATTTTTGAAATCGGTTTTTCGTAAACCAAAAAGCATAAAACGAAAGAGAATTAATTCCAGAAAGAATTTCATAACTAAACTCCGAAAATCTTTTTAATTTAAACTTTCCGAAAATATTAACGATTACCGAAACGAATAAATTTAAAGTCGGAAATATTTTCTACGGATAAAATCATTAAAATAAATTTAACTATTTAAACGAAAATTCTATAATTAGATAATATATTTCATCAACGAAATATAACTCCAGAGTAAAGTCAAAATTACACGACAAAGTTATAATCGAAAACAAATCTAAAATATTAAAAATAAAAATATGAGAAACAACGGAAATACATATTTTTAACCGAGAATCAAATTCATAAGAATATAATAAAATCATTGTCGTGAACGAATTTGTCTAGAATGGTTCGCAACGACAATGATTAATTACATTCAATTATGAATTCGAAAACATCAATAAATCCGTAAAACGAATCGAAATTAAAATAATTAATTGTTTACATCAAATTACGCTAATAAAATCATTAAGCTTAATAAATCTGGATTTTAAAAATACGGGGTATTACAAATGGCTATTTTGGGGTTGGGGTTTTGGGGCTAGGAAAGAGGGTAGGTAGGGGAGGATTTAGGGTAAGGGAAGGGTGCAGGGGTGAAGAGGGGGTGTAGGTGGTGGTTGGGGATAGGTTTTTGGCAGCCAAGGGTGACGGCGGCGACAACAACGAGGTTGTGAAGCTGGCTGTCAAGGTGGAGAGGGCTGAGAAGGAAGGAAAAGGGAGGGGAAAATAAGGGGTTGCAAGGGTTGGTTTTAGCCAAAGGAGGTGTGGGGGTGGTAGGGGAGGTTGTAGGGAGTGGTTTGGTGGCTTAGGTGGCAGAAGAGGTGGCGAAAGGAGGAGGTACAAGGCGGTTGCCGAGAAGGGAGAAAAAGAAGAGGGGAGGAAGAATGGGGTTGTAGGGTGCTCGAAGGGTGGTGTGGTGATGTAGGGTGGTTGTAGGGGGTGGTAGGAGGTGGTGTAGGTGGTTGTTGTGGCGGTGGAAGCAGTATAATGGGGCGGTGGTGCAAAAATAGGGAGGTTTGGGATGAAAGGAGAAGAAAGGAAGAGAAGGAGATCAAGGGGAAAAGGGGATCGAAAAATGGGGCAGGAAAGAGACTAGTGAGGAGAAGAAAAAGGAGAGGAAGAAGAGGGCAGTAGGTGCACGGTCGGTGGTAGGTTGTAGGGTGGCAGGAAGAGGAGAAGAAGAGGGGAAAAAGAGGGCATGTGGGGAGGGTTTGTAGGGGCTGGTTTGGTCCAAAAATGGGAAGAAAAGGATGGGGGAGAGAGAGAGGGAGAGTGTGAGGGTTGCAGTGGTGGCAGGGAGAGGTTGTAGGGTGGTGGTCGAGTGTGCTCGAGGTGTCGGGTATGGGAGGCGAAGAAAGAAAGAAGAAGAGGAAGAAAAGAAGGCCGACTGGGCGAAGAGAAAGAAAGGGAAGTTGGGTCGGCCCGGTCAGGGGGGAGAAAAAGAAAAGAAAGAAGGGGGTTGGGCCTACGTGTGCGGGGAAGGAGAGGAAGAAAGGAAAGGGGGTCGGGCTAGTGTGTGGGAGAAGGAGGGGAGAAAGGGAGAGATGGGCCAACAGCCCAAGTGGAAGGAGATGGAGGGCACCCCTGTTTGGTAGCCTAAAGGAAAGAAAAAGGAAAAAAGAAATAAAAGAGGAAAAAGGAGAAAAAGAAGAAAGAAAGGAAAAAATGGGAAAAAGGAAAGGGAAAAATAGGATAAGTTAAAATAAAATAATAGGATGTAATATTTTTGGATAATAAATTTATTTAATAATTTAATTTAATATACTTAAATATATGGGTTTAAAAAGGATAATTTTAGTAAAATATTGGTTTGGAAATTTATTTAAATAAAAAGAGTATGATAAAATAAAAAATATTTATTTTAATTTATTAAATATTCCTATCCAAATTTATATACTCAAAAATTCATATAATAATTAAATTAAATAATTTTAAAAGCTAATTTATTCCAAATAAAAGCTATTTATTAAATTATAGATTTTTAAAATTTCGAGGGGATTACAATGATACTAATGATGGGATTTGGGAGATGACATAATATAATATGAGTAGAACAACTAACATGGGAGAATGAACACTAAAGAGAGTGTAATTAGGGTTTGACAGGATTTAAGGACTTAGACCTATGCTATATGTATATTTGTTTTGACTGAGTCCTATGCTTGAGAATCAATCTTGAATAATATACTAATCACTTAAAGTGAAAGAGCACATGAGTAGGGTCATGGTGATTTATTTTCTATATCTTCATAACTTATGGAAAATATACTAATGATTTACAGTGGAAGAATATGTGAGTTAGGACCAATGTGATTTATTTTTCTATATGCATATGTATTCCCGTTCCATTGGGTACAATAGCGGCTCGGGAGCTTTCTGCCCTAAGAAGATATTTTAATCTTCATTCCACTGGAAAGAATAGTGGCTTGGGTGTGCTTTCTCTGAGAGTTTTAGATTGTTCCACTAGTTTAAGAATAGTGGGGTTCCTGCACTCAACGTATATAAAAGAATGAAAATGGATTATACTTAATAAAGGGATCTGGATCATAATATGCCTTATGAGATGTTTCATTTGCTTGGTTATTTTCCCTTATTATCTAATGTGGAAGTATGTGCTATTTGTATTCCTATTTTGATAGTATTATTCCCTTACTTAGTATGTAGTATATTGATCACCCGTTTTATGGGTGCTACTCATTCCTATGGGGAGAAGGCCCTGAATCTTATTTGTAGGGTTCAGAAGATTAGTTAGATGAGTATGCTGCCTATTACGCCTTATGTGGGGATGAGTGACTTCATCTATGTTGGGTTCGGGTGAAGAATATTTGTTATTTGGATTATGTATTAATTGGATACCCTTTTTGGACTCTTGATCTATGGTATCCCCCTTTTGTATTTTATATCGTTAAACTCGGAGTTAGACTCCAAACTCAATATTGTACTATAAATGTTCTTTTGTTTTATAATTTCCTTGTATTACCTTAAATGTTTTAGCCTTATGATTGATGTAAGGATGGTTGCATAAGCCAGAATTATGTCGATCATGGCGGTAACCCCCACTATTTTACTTAGTTACTTCTGCTGCAAAACGAAATTTTTTGGTAGTAAAAATTGATGTGTTACATAAATTATCTTCTAGGTTTAATAAGATATAACTAGGTAGAAAGTGGTACTCATACTCGTCCACCAACGCCTTGTCATGACACCCTTCTCCCCTTTTCTTCTCCTCTTCCCTTCTCCTATGCTTGCATCCACAACTAGCTGCACCACCATCACCATTGCCAACCCTCTTCTCTCCCTCATTGCCACCACCACGTCTGAGCCACCCTATGTAGGCACCCCAGCCAGTGTAACCATCATAAAAATCCCCCTCTTCTTTTTCCCTCTTCACAAATCTCCTCCCTACACCATTGCCGGTAGCCAACACCACCGCTACTAACCACCACCAAATTCAGTCAACCCTAGTGCTGCCACCACCTCAACCCTAGCTTCCAACCCTCACCCACTTCTCTAAAATAGCCATCACCATCACCGCTATAGTTGTCATCCCACCATGCTCCACCCTGCACAAATTTTTCCATTTCAGTTACCTCCATTTCCTTTCCCCTCTTTTAGCTTTATTTTAGGTCAAAGTCTATTAAAAAGAGAAAAAAAAATCTAAACTATGTATGTCCTTATTTCTAGGTAATATTTCGGAGATAGATGAGGAGGAAGCGTAGGTCTTGTGTGCTTAGAGAATGGAGTCTCTTTGGTAAGGATACAATCATAGATAGGGTTTTGATGTATCATAAGATATGTCTTTGATTTTCTGATGTGTGATGGTATGCTATGAAATATTAAATGACTTTGGTGTTGCATATAAAATTTTGGCTTGATGGTAGCAGAAGGTAAGAAATTTGTGTAGTTATGACTGTGTTGATTTCATGTATTTATGCATAATCATATCCATGCCTTTTATGATATTACATGTGTGGAAAGTTAGAAAGTCCTTAATGTGGAGTGTCCTGTGACTTGGGGAAGGTAGAAATAGGGTTTCTAGTAACCTAGGGGAATTTTGGTCAATAAAATTAAAAAGTGACATGTCGGATACTTTTGGGTGTTAACTGGCATGAAATAGGTTGGGGATACTATAGAAGATAATTGGAGCAAAACTGAAAGGTTTATGATAAATATAAGAAGGGGGAAAGGCCATAAATGTGATTAGTAAAACCTAAGGGAAATTTGTGATCATATGTGAGTAAAATGGGAGATTGATACTAGGAATTGGATACGAGGTTAATGATGGCATCTTAGGTATTAATACAAATTTGGAAAGTCATTTGAGCGCTAGGGAAGGAGTTATGATCAAAATGTGAAATTAGGGTTTTAGGAGGCTCGAGGGTTAGCCCTAGGGGTAGGCTATTATTGTATGTACAATATGGGAGAGTTGGGCCACAACCTTGGTAAATGTTGTTAACCATAATATTTTGGGAATGTGCACCAGATTTGGTAGCCATACGGGGTTTAAGGAAGTAATTATGGCTAAAATGAGAAATTAGTATTTTGGAGGAGACCCGAATAGGTAGATTATTATCACATGTGTAAGATGTGTGAATTATGCCACAATGTTTGATTTAATGGTTAAAATATCTTTCTATGCACGGGTATGGAATTTGAGGACTAAATAAGCAGTAAGGAAGGGACTATGCTAAACATGAGAAATTAGGGTTTTTGAGGAGGCCCGAATAGTAACCTTAGAGGTAATTTATTATTACATGTGTAAAATGTGAGTAATAGACCATGAATCTTGAATATTTGGTTCCCAATAACATGTTGGGATTTTTTGCAAAAATTGGGGACTAAAGGGGAACTAGAGGAGATGATATGCTAGGATTGTGAGATTAGGGTTTCTAAGGGGAAATTGGATGGTTTTGGGGTATGAGCTTAGATAATGCCTTACATGAGTATGCGTACATGACTGTGTGATGACCTTGAAATAAATAAAGCACGAAGAATATACTAATAACTTAAAGTGAAAGATCACTTGAGTTGGGGCCAGTTGTACTTGCTAATCCACCGACGAGAATAGTAGCCAGGAGCGTCTTGCCCTAGAGTTGTACCCTATTACTGTTTAACTGGTTGAGAATAGTGGGGTTTTGTGTAACACCCCCAAAATTTACTATTGAAAATTTTTGTTTTATTTAAAATTTATTATAAGCAAAAACTGTAAATTTTGGGGATGTTACCGCCACACTTAGTACCAGATCGGTTTTCTCCTACCATTTCAGTACCAAATACTAAGGCTAAGAAGAACATAATACAATTTACTCAAATTCAACTTTCATTTAATTAGAGTAGCGTAGTAAAGATGTTGCAAAAGATCAAAATACACTGTTAGTGGTTACACGAGTAAAATCATTTTAAACAAGGAAATATAAGGTTAAAAGAGAAACCCTGAAATCTTCTTGGACAATCCTTACACTTTTACCCTATACTAGCTTGAATAACACCTGCAACAAACCCGCAAGGGACACTGCCTATTGAATAGGTAGGAGCCCATAAATGGAACCCTTTAGTATTATGGTATTGAGTAACCCCTTTATACCAAAATGAAAGATAGGGCTCACATGCAACACATCATACTTAAACAATGTAAAAACAATAACATACGCAGGCTTAGGGAAAATCACAATCAACACAAGAGCTAATAACAATGCAACACCACCCACAATAGGAAATGCATAACAGAAATTCCATGTAATTAGCAACTCCATCACATACCAAGAAAGGGACAGGCACCAAAGTCAACTTATACTATATCAATGGATTATAAACGTGAAATCAATACTCTCGGTCATAAGCCATTTATTTAAACATTATTAAACATCATCTCTCGAATTATATCCATGTGAGTGCGGGAATACCACTATTATAACCGATGGATTGAAAACAACCACGGAAAAATGCACCTAACCATTATTATTCATCTGTGGATCGATCTCCAAGGCACCCTACACCTAGCCACTATTCTCGCCTGTGGATCGGTCTGACCCCGACTCGCATGGTGTTCTGCTATAAGTGATTATTATCTTCCCATACTTCATTATCATCCAAGGTTTGGTTTATTGAGCTTAGGATCCCCACTATTATAGATGATGGACTAGAAAATACTCCAGGGCAAAACGCACTTGACCATTATTATTCACCGATGGACTGATTTGGGTCTAGCTCAATAATCTTTCACTTTACGTGATCAGTATTTTATTCATGTCTTATTCAACATGTCCATTTATTTAACTCAAGGGGGAGGTCACGAATCTGGAGACATAAATATATACCGACCGTAGAATCAAGTATTCTATATCAAGGATCATGGCACACATAAAACCCTAAAATGTACTTCTAACATATCCAACAAACATTTCCAAGCTTACTTACAACCCAGGAACCTCTTCCATGATTATGAAATAAACAAAATATCATACCCATAATTATCCATTCAATCCTATACAGCATTACCCTTACGATATTTACTGATTTACCAAAATACCCTTATCCTTATAATATACATGGATATGCTTAAACAAGTGTTCCTAAGGCCCCAAATCCTTATTCCTTTATTTAATATCCCTTATGTCTTATTATGGAGGCTTATTTAATCCATTGTCATGTCATATACATTTTACCGTTTTACCCCTTCATCCTTGTAAAATTACTGAAATACTCCTTGTTTGTAAAGTTACCAAGTTACCCATTTTACTTGCCAAATTACCATATTACCCTTCATGTTTGTATAATTACCAAAATAATCCTTTGTATTTGTTAAACTATCAATTTATACTCCATACTTATTAAAGTACCAACTTTACCCCTCATACTTACTAAGTTACCAAGTTACCTTTCATACTTGTTACATTTACCAAATTGCCCTTTTGTTCAACTAAATTACCAATTTGCCCTTCATACTTGTTAAAATTACCAAATTGCCCTTTTAGTCATCTAAATTATCAAATTGCCCTTCATACTTATTAAAATTACCAAATTTTCCTTTTAGTTAGGTAGATTACCAAATCACCCTTTTTACATAGTAAAATTACCAAATTACCCTTTTGGTTAGTTAAATTATCAAACTACCCTTCCGGCTTATTAAAATTACCAAAATACCCTTCTTACTTATCATCATACCATTTCACCCCTTTTACTCACAAAATTACAAAGTTATCCTTCCTTTATACCAAATTATCAAAATACCTTTCTTATTTATTATCTTACCATTTTGCCCCTTTTACGCACAAAATTACCAAGTTATCCTTCCTTTATGCCAAATTACCAAATTATCCTTCTTACTTATTATTTTACCATTTTATCCCCTTATGTTTATAAAATTATCAAGTCATCCCTTTTTATGCCAAATTTACCAAAATACCATTATAATTTAATTAATTTACCAAAATACCTTCTTACTCATAAAAATTACCAACTTATCCCCTTTTCCATGTAAAATTAATGCCCTTCTTACTTATTAAATTACCATATTACCCCTTTTTATTCTTATAAATTACCATTTCGCTCTTATTATGCCAAATTTACTAAAATACACTTACCACATAAAACATTAATATCCATGGTCCATATACATCATCCAACACCACCAACTATTCTTATTTATTAATAATACTCATTATCACCTACCACACATACTTATTTAGGTCATACCTTTTGTACAAGAAATTTTACTAAAATGCCCCTAGGGCTCATATTAACATTATTTATCAAAAAATGGCCACATTAGTTTGTCATGTCATATACATGTATTTAACATTATCATTAACAACAAGGTTCCTTCCTTAAAACATCATTTCTACATATGACACATAAATTAACATGCTTTTCATTTCAACAACCAATACATGCTACAAGTCAGAATAGACTTAACACCATACAACATGTGCATAATCATATTAAAAACCCTAATGTGCTAGTATACGTATATCCACACATTTTAGTAGCGCATAATGGTTACCTTATTTGTAGCAATAATTAAACCTTACCGGTACCCCGGTTAAAGGTTTGAACTTTGATTAGTAAAAAAGAATACCTAAAAATAATATACAGAATTAGCATATTAGGAGTAGATAATCAAAAGAATAAATTTTTATCAAAATATTAATTAATACATACTAACACTAACTATTTTTATACCTTAAATAAATTTTAGCAACATGGGCTCAAATAGATGTAGCAAGCTCACGCTACATGGTAACGTGAGCTGCATGCACGGGTGGGGGGAATTAAGGTTTGAAGAGGGGAGAGGGGTTGGTTTGGGTGAGGGTTTTGGGGCTTGGTTGAGGGCTTGTGGAGGAGATTGAGGGTAGTGGTTTTGTGTAGGGAGGGAGTAGGGGTGTAGGTGGTGGTCAGGGGTCGAAGGTTGGTGGCCAAGGTGGCGGAGACGACGATTGCAAAGGAAGATGGGTGCAAGGATGGGAAAAGAAGGAGAAGGAAGGGAAAATAAGAGAAGAAGGGAGGGGTTTTAGGGGATTTTTGGCCAAGGTGAGGTAGGGGTGGTAAGGGAGGTGCCAGAGGGTAGAGAGGTGGTTGTGGAGGCACTGAAAGAGGGGGAACGGTGGCACAAGGTGGTGGTGCAGGGTGGAGGCTAGGAAGGGGGAAAGAAAAATAAAGGAGGGGAAATGTGGTTACAAGGGAGAGTGGGGGTTATTGGGTGGTGCAAGGAGGTAGCAGGAGGTGCTTGTGGTGGTTGGTTAGGTGGCAACAATGGTGGTTGGAGGCGGCGAAGCAAAAAATAGGGGAGGAGGAGAAGAGGGGAAGAGGGGAGAAAAGAGGGGAGGTTTGTAGCAAATTGAGGGAGGTCGAGGGAGGTTGAAAATGGGTAGAGAAGGAGGAGATGAGAAGAAGAAAAGGAAGAGGGAAAAAAGGCAGGTGTGGTCGGGTTAAGTGGTTGCAGGTTGCAGAGGGTTGGGTGTGTAGGGTGGTAGGAAGGAAAATAAGAAGAGGGAAAAGGGGGGCATGTGGGGGATTGGTGTAGTTGTGTATGTGGCCAAAAATAGAAGGGAAGGGATAGGGGAGAGAGGGTGAGCAAGTTGCAATGACTGCCATGGCAGGTTTTGAGGAGGGGGAAGGGTTGTAGGCAAGTGTAGGCTTCGACGATCGAAGGAGAAGGAAGGAGGAGGGAAGAAGAAGAAGAAAAGAAAGGGCAGGCCGGCAAGGCGGGGGAGAAAGAAAGATGACCAATCGACCTTGCGAGAGAGGGAGAGGAAGAAAAAAAAAGAGTTGGGCTAGCCCAATCAGGGGAAAGGAAAGAAAAAAGGAGACGACTGGGATGGATGGGTCAGGGGAGAAAAGGGGGAAACAAAGAGAAGAGGAAGGAAGAAGGGCCACGACCCAGTGAGCGAGGAGGGGCAATGCAGGTCGGGTGACCCAAAGGAAGGAGAAAATAATAAAAGGAAAAAGGAGGAAAAGAAAAAGGAAGGAAAATGAGAAAGAAAAAGGAAAAGGGGGAAAAATAAAATTAAAATAATTTTTAGAATAAGGGTATTTAATTATTTTAATGGATAAATTAATTTATTTAAAATTTAAGATGGTAATTTTAGTAGAATATGGGTTTGAAAAATTATTTAAATAAAATAAGTATGATAAAATAATAAAATAATTTTAATTTATTAAACAATTATATCTATTTTTATACACCCAAAAGTCCACAAAATAATTAAATTAATTAATATAAAAAATTAAATTATCCCAAATGAGAAATATTTATTAAATTCTACGTTTTAAAATTTTAGGGTATTACATTTTGAACTCAAGTAAATTAAATCATTTGGTGATAATCTTTTGGTAAGACATTAGTTGCTTATAGTGGAGCACCACATAGGTTACAGTCAACTGTACCTTGATTATCGATCCACCGATGAGAATAGTGGCCAAGAGCATTCTGTCCTGAGATTGTACTTGATTACTATTCCACCTGTTGAGAATAGTGGGATCCTTGAAATTAAAATGAATAAAATCATGAATAGTTATTATTGCATTATTACTGTATGGTTTGGAGAATATTAAATAAGTTGGTAAGATTCACTTATGTGAATGTAATCTCTTATTGTGGTGTTATGAATTTATGTGACCTTCTTGACTATATCATTACTTTACTCAGTACATAGCTTACTGATCATCCTTATTATGGGTGCTGCTTATTCTCACGAGCAAAGACCCCTCCTGAGCCTTTATAGGTAAATGAGGTCACTAGATGTCTTTGCTACTTACGATGCTGTGATTGGGGTGGAGTGATATTGTCTTATGTTGGGTTTGGGGGCCGGAGGGCTATATTATTCAGTTTTGTTTAAAACTAATTTTCCTCCTTTGTCATTTTCATATGAACATTTATTTATGTATTTTAGTTTTTCTTTCAAGATGAACATCTAAACTCTTACTTATATTATGGAATATCCTTGTTCTATATTTATCATGACTCGTATTTTGTTTTACTTTTGCCTTGTAATTGGTATGAGGATGGTTCGTGATCATACTTATATTGATTACGGCAGTGACACTCATTCGTGTTTAAATAGCATTTTCTGTTTATACAAAAAATTTCAGAAGTCAATTTTGGGGGTGTTACAGTCTCGGTTGGAAGGGGGTTATGAAAGAGGTGGTGTAGGGGGTTGGCATTTGTTGTAGATGAAAGTGGTGTAAGCTAGGAGGTGTGGTTCAAGAGAAATGACATGTGATAGGGGTGCAGGGAACGACAAAAATGGGTCAAAGAGGTTGGGGAAGAATGCGTTGGATATGGCCAGTGGTGGCATTGGAGCTCGGTTAGCTAGTCAAGGATGATACTTGCGAGGGAGATGGTTTAGGAGGGATGATGAGGCTATTGTAGGGCGGTGTAGGTGGATGTGGTGTTGTTGGGAAGGGTGGTGTAGGATGGGGCTGGCTGTAGATGAAAGTGTAGAAGTGAAGGGGAAACCAACATAAGTTTGTGCTATTGCATAGAGGTATGCAACAGAGGGGGTTTCGAAGGTGTAACACCTCAAAACTTCACAATGTTAATTTAGAACGTTTAACTTTTTATCCAAAAATCTAATCCTTAAATATTAATTTAATTAGTTTTGTTAACCATTAACCCACAAATCCAGATAAATTGTTTAATAAATTATTCTAAATATTATATATTTTTCTTTTATTTAAATCTTCCCTAAATTAATAATTTTATCTAGTTTATTTTTCTAATCGGATACCCTAATCTGAATAAGTTAATTTTATTCAAAACCTAAATTTATTTTCTTTCTCCTTTTTCCCTTTTCTTTCTTTTCTTTTTTCCCTTCTTTTTCCCTTTTTCTCCCCTCCTCGTTTTCTTTTCTTCCCCTGCTCTGGCCCTGTAGCTTGCACCCAGCCTAACTCACTCCTTCCTCTCTTTTTCTTTCCTCGTTCAAACCCCCATCCCACCTCCCTTCCTCATTTCTTTTCTTTCCTCTTCTTCTTCCTCAACATGCTCCAACCCAGCCAACCTACCCTTTTTTTCTTTTCTTTTCTTTTTCTTTCCCTTCCCCCTTTCTTCTTTTTGCCAAACAAGGCCTTACCCACATCCCCTACACGTTGTCCTCATTTCCTATCCCAGTCATGCAACTTGCTCCCCCATCACCCTACCACTCCCTCACCTACCCTACACAACCTTTCACCTCCTACCCTCTGCACCATCGGTCACCCCTGCACACCCAAACATGCCCCCTACATCCCCTGTATTGCCCCATTCTGCACCCCTGCCTATGCACACCTACCTCCCTTTCTTCTTCTAGCCCAAGCAACCCCTGCAACACACCCCCTCTGCATGCACCAACACTCCCTTGCACACTCCTTCCCCGAGTGCTAACTCCTTTTCCCTTTGTAACTAAACCAACCTCACCTATTGCCTCTGCCCGATCCTACATCCATCCCTGCCAACCTGTACACCCTTCCATCACCAACTCCCGCCTGCCTTCCCTACACGCCTAAACCAACCCATCCCCCCCATTGGCTTCCATTTCTCCCTCACCATCCCATGCCATTTATTCATACATACACACACCCCGAGCCCATATCTCCCTATTATTTTTTCCTTCCTTTCCTTCCTCTTCTCCCTATGCTCACCTCTTCCTACCCAACACCACCCCCTCCTCGTCACCCTCCTTTCGTGTTAACCAACACACCAATCACCACTACAGCTTACCCTGGCTCTGTTTTTCTTCACCATCACTAGCATCGACCACCTTGACCCCTTCCCCTTCTCCTTCTCCCTTTCCTCCTCCATTTATCTACCCTTCTCTGCCCAGCACCACCACCGCTGCTGCACATCCTCTATACTTCCCTTGTCCTAACTCCACCATCTCATGACCTCCCTATCGTTCCCTCAATTCCCTCATCGATTCGCCAAATAGCTGCACCCATCCAATGCCACCCTCACTATTCCCTACACAACCGCATCACCACCTCAATCCTTCTGTGTTGCCTTTCCCCCCTGATGAGTTCATATTTTAATATATTTTATACCCTTATAATCTTAGTTTTTGATAGTTTATTTAACTAATATAGGGGAATAAGTATGGTTTTATGCTTAAGTAGTAAAATTTGCATAAATTTTATTATTTGAGCTAAAATGATATAAATTAAGTAAATTTAGAATAAAATGTTATTTATTAATATTTATTGAATTTTATTTTGCAGGTTTTTTTATTTAAAAAAAAAAGATAAGACCTTTGGACCAACGGCCAAAGGCTGAAGGCCCAAAGGCCTGTAACAAAATAAACCAAACGGACGACGAAAAGAAACCAAACAAGCCACAATACGAAGTCGCACGACGGGTGTGTGAGGGCTGACGTGGCGTGGGAAACAAAAATTATAAAGAGCCGCAAAGGACAGAGGAAAAGGAGCGAGAGGGGGCGCGGCAGAGCCGTAGAGAAAAAGAGAAGGAGGGCCTTCTCAGGCTCGGAAGTGTGCGGTCGAGAGCCTTCGGAGGCTCGGTGGAACGCAGCAGGCAGAGCGAGAGGCTCGACAGAGTTTTCAGCCGCAGAGAGTAGAAGGCGTGCGGGCTGACGTGGAACGAAAAGGGGAGACGGTGCGGCAGACGCTGAGCGCGGCACGGAACCCGTGGCAGCGACGCGTCAGCCCTGACAGCCGCCAGCCGGGAAAAAGAAGAAAAAGAAAAAGATTATTACACTGAAATCAAGGCACCGAAGGAAGAAAAATTAGAGGAAGAATATAATATCCGGTAGAATTTATTTCAGATAAAATTAATTTTTATCTGAACAAATTCTTAATCTTTAATTCAAAATTAATTCCGGTTATTTCTTTCTCTTATTTTTAATTTATATTTTAGATATATATTTCTGCGTAATTAATTCTTTAATTATGAGTGGCTGATTATTTATTGTTGGGGAATAATTTGAAACCCTAGATTAGGATTTGAATTATAATTTTATTTTCTTTGTTTCGTGAGATTGTTTCTTGACTCTATATTAATTGCTATCGTTTATATGTATAATTCTGTCAAGTATAGTTTATTTGGTGCATGCCTTGTTCTGGTACCTCATAAGTGACAGTATGTAGGATTAATTGCCTGCTAGGTGGCCATCTAAATATACTAGAATTTATATGTATAAATTGCAGCTAGGTTAGATAACAATTCACCTAATCGTTTTGTGATTCTAACCGAAGTGGTAAAACGTTTCGATACGTGTGGGTCAAGAAAGGAAATACAGCTAGACATGCTTTTTGTACTAGTTTGGGTACTTAGATTGACAGCCTTCCACTTACACTTAATGCATTAAATCTAGTTAAATATAGGAGCCGCTTGTTGCTGCTATACTGCTAGTATTTAATAGGGTTAATATTGGCGCTTTGTCGTATTAATTTAATTAAGGGAAGTAATATAAGGTGTATACACCTGCTTTTGGTGTGCAACTTGGTCGATCTCTTTCTCACGATTAAAAGATGACTTAGAAATAAATATTATATTACAACCTAATCTAGTGGTGGATTTTTATTTCCCTAACATATTTCTCATATCTGCGGGTTTCCCATTATTTTCCATTATTTTCATTATTAGTTTATTTTATTTATTCCTTTTATTATTTTTATAAACCCCCATTAGTATTTTATTTATTTATTTAATTTGTGTTATTTAGGATTTTTATTTTTAGTTTTAGTTTTATTTTTAAGCTAGTTAAATAGAAGTGAGCCCTCTCAATCCCCGGCTAGAACGATACCCTATTTACCAGTGCTACAATTGACAACAAGAGGGTTTAAATTGCGTGCCGGCTACGGTCACACCAATTTTTGGCGCCGTTGCCGGGGATTGGTAACTTCACCTTTATTTCTCTAGTATTTTTAGTGTGTTTTCATTTTTATTGTTTTTGTATTTTTGCTTTTAGGTTGTTTTAGATTTTCTTAGGATTTTTGGTGTGTTTTGTTATTAGCCTTTTCCTTTGAAGTGTTAGTATTTTCAGGTGGCTATGAGAGGATCCTTTGGTTATGGACAACTTTGCTCGAATCTTAACGCAAGAGTAAATGAGGTAAGTATGAGTAGTCTTGAAGATAAACTTAACAAACTCACTGCTCTTGTTTTGCAGGTAGCTAAAGCTAGAGTTATTAATACAAGTGGAGTGTGTCATACGCAAGGAAATCATACGCCTACCATGAAAAAGCTATGAGAGGAGGAGGATGGACACAACCTAATGCTCAATCCTTTAATGGTTTTCAAGGACATAATCCCTATACAAGCACATACTATTCGGGAATGAGGCATCAACCCAACTTTGGATGGGAGATGAATGATCAGTATCAAGTGCCATATCAAGACCCTTACACATGTGAATATGAAGCTTCAAAATATTATCAATATCCTCAACAAGATTCTTCTCCAGTTTCAGAACCCTCAAGTTCAGAAAAAATGGATAAGATTCTTGAAGAACTAATAAATAGTCAAAATCAGTTGGTAGACATCCAAAATCAACTGGTTCAAAGTCAGATTATGCAAAATGAAAGGGTGTCAGTGCTAGAGGAGAAAATGGGTTATATGGTCAACCAGATAAATCAATCACAAGCACAAGAAGAGCTCTCTAGTACTTCAATTCCAAATTCAAGTCAGAGTTATGAGGATGATGATGACATATCTGAATGTGAGGATGAGCTAGTTGAGGAGGTTTCCATGAAAAACATTGAATAGCAAGATCAAGTGGAAGAAGAGCTTATAAAAGTAGAAGAAGAATCTCATCAAAATAAGGATCAAGTGAACAAAGAGAAGTATATGGATGACAAGGCTATCACTTTCACCTACCATATACCATCTTTGAACATTTATTCCCCACTTTTACTTGGAGATTACCATGAGACACAAGGTAAGCCTTCGAACCACATTGATTTTATTTATGCTAACCACACTCCTTGTTTTCCCTCTTTTAGCAGGTTATATGGATCCAAGAGTGAAGAGAGTAATCAAATCACTTTGGATACATTTAATAAGAAGCGTGATGCTCCAAAGGAGAGGTTATGTTGGAAGGACGTGTTTAAAGATTTTAAGATAGGAAAATATGTTCCTTCGATAGAGAGATTACCGTACATGGACATTGGGCAAAACATTCTCTCTCTACACACGAGCTTAAATTCTATGCTAGGTAAGTTACGTTCTTGCTGGATCAAATCTTTCATTAAATCTAACATCTTGTCTTTTTCTTCCTTGAAGGATAAAGATGATCATCACGAGGAAGGATTTGGTGAAGCAGCTCTCAAGTGGACGTATCCACCTTGAACGAGAAAAACCGAGGTTATGTCAGGATGAAGACATAAAAACAAGCGCTACTTGGGAGGCAACCCAATTTCATAAGGGAGTTTTCTATCCTTTATTTATTTATTTATTTATTTTGTTTTCTCCATACTTTAAATTATATGTTTCTTTAGTTGTTTACACATTGAGGACAATGTGTGATTTAAGTGTGGGGGTGTATGTGTTTTATTATTTTCAAAAAAAAAATTAGAGTGTTTAGTATTTATAGAGTCGTAGGAACCCTTAACTAGTTAATGAGGAATATATCTTTGAAATCTAACGAAAAGATGATCATGAAATCGAGATAAAGCAAGTGGAGATTTTTTGTATTAATTTCGATATAGGGAACACATATCTACGTGCCTAAGTTTGAATGGAGAAAGAATATGTATGATTGTCTAATCACCGACATGGCATGTTGAGATTCGTCACATTCCTTAGTGAGCTTTTGAACCATAAGTACCTTCTTTTTCTGAGCGAATTTACACAAAATATTCTACTTTTCTTGGCTTCAAATTTTTTTTTAAACCTCATATATGTTTAATTGCTTTGATCAAATTATTTGCCATAGATCTTGTAATGGACTATAGAGATTACTAGAACTTACTCTTGTGCTAGTCAAAGCTTATAGTCAAAACATGCTCTGATCGAGAAAATGATAAAGGCCAAATAGCTTAACCTGATTTGTATACCCATGATATACATCCCATAGAAACCCTTTGAGCCTATACATGGAACATACAATTTTTTTATTACCCACATTGAATAACCTTCGGGCCTTAATATCTTTACCCTTGCTTAAAGCTAGTGGAAGGAAATCAAATCGTTATGGATATAAAGAATGGTTGTAAATGTGTGTGTGAAAGAAATATATGTATGTATGCTAAGAAAGGGGATTGGTTATGTTTGGTGGAGATAAAAAAAAAATTTAGAAAAAAAAAGAAAAAAAAATTGTTTAAAAAAAAGAAAAAAAATTGTTTAAAAAAAAGAAAAAAAAAAGAAAAAAGAAAAAAAAAATGTTAGGATATAAGGAAGAGAGGGAGTTATGGAGATTATGTTGAGAAAGTTCTATTCATGTTACATTTTATTGTGAAAGTGGAGAGGTGTATCATTAATCGTTGAAGTGGAATTATGCTTATATTTCGTCTAATTATTAGATTCCACTAGCTCTTGACCTTTTTAGCACCACACACCTAAAAGACTCCATACCCGTCTTTACCTTAAACCCCGTTAACCAATAAGTAAGTCCTATTTGATTCTCAAGATGAGCAGCCTTTGATCTGTTGGAGATTAATCACAAGAGTTAAGCATATGGTTCGGTCCATTTGGCAAATATTTGATATCTTTCATGATGTTTTATCCACAAGAACATGAGCCTTCTTTGTTTATATATGTGAGTCGTTTGTTATTTTCATCATCTTACCTCACATACATGAGTATTTCTACACATTTGTAGCCATGAATCTAAGAGAAAAAATATAGAGGGTATCCATAGTGAGGATGGATCTTGATGTGACTAAGGCGTGGTAGATTTTCATCCGTAATATTGATTTGTTCATACCTGTCATGTTTATGTGTGAACCATATGTTGAAATTGATTATTTAAATTTTCCAATGCCGAATCTTGATTGATTGCTAATCTTGACGTATGAAAGTAAAAGATTCTAAAAAAAAATGGTTAAGTGTGTTAGGTATGCTTTTATTTTATTTTATTTGTGTTTGATTTTGTGGGTATATCATCTGCGAAACCCTCACGAGACCTTACTCGTCCTCGATGGGTGACCTAGGGGTTTAAAGGGCTTGTTGCACATGCTAAGTGTAATCGTGAGACCTACGAAAGTGGCTAGTTAAATTAATTTTATTTGTTTAGAGTAATAACTTGCTTGAGGACAAGCAAGAAGCTAAGTGTGGGGGTGTGATGAGTTCATATTTTAACATATTTTATACCCTTATAATCTTAGTTTTTGATAGTTTATTTAACTAATATAGGGGAATAAGTATTGTTTTATGCTTAAGTAGTAAAATTTGCATAAATTTTATTATTTGAGCTAAAATGATATAAATTAAGTAAATTTAGAATAAAATGTTATTTATTAATATTTATTGAATTTTATTTTGCAGGTTTTTTTATTTAAAAAAATTAAAAAAAAAAAGATAAGACCTTTGGACCAACGGCCGAAGGCTGAAGGCCCAAAGGCCTGTAACAAAATAAACCAAACGGACGACGAAAAGAAACCAAACAAGCCACAATACGAAGCCGCACGACAGGTGTGTGAGGGCTGACGTGGCGTGGGAAACAAAAATTATAAAGAGCCGCAAAGGACAGAGGAAAAGGAGCGAGAGGGGGCGCGGCAGAGCCGTAGAGAAAAAGAGAAGGAGGGCCTTCTCAGGCTCGGAAGTGTGCGGTCGAGAGCCTTCGGAGGCTCGGTGGAACGCAGTAGGCAGAGCTAGAGGCTCGACAGAGTTTTCAGCCGTAGAGAGTAGAAGGCGTGCGGGCTGACGTGGAACGAAAAGGGGAGACGGTGCGGCAGACGCTGAGCGCGGCACGGAACCCGAGGCAGCGACGCGTCAGCCCTGACAGCCGCCAGCCGGGAAAAAGAAGAAAAAGAAAAAGATTATTACACTGAAATCAAGGCACCGAAGGAAGAAAAATTAGAGGAAGAATATAATATCCGGTAGAATTTATTTCAGATAAAATTAATTTTTATCTGAACAAATTCTTAATCTTTAATTCAAAATTAATTCCGGTTATTTCTTTCTCTTATTTTTAATTTATATTTTAGATATATATTTCTACGTAATTAATTCTTTAATTATGAGTGGCTGATTATTTATTGTTAGGGAATAATTTGAAACCCTAGATTAGGATTTGAATTATAATTTTATTTTCTTTGTTTCGTGAGATTGTTTCTTGACTCTATATTAATTGCTATCGTTTATATGTATAATTCTGTCAAGTATAGTTTATTTGGTGCATGCCTTGTTCTGGCACCTCATAAGTGACAGTATGTAGGATTAATTGCCTGCTAGGTGGCCATCTAAATATACTAGAATTTATATGTATAAATTGCAGCTAGGTTAGATAACAATTCACCTAATCGTTTTGTGATTCTAACCGAAGTGGTAAAACGTTTCGATACGTGTGGGTCAAGAAAGGAAATACAGCTAGACATGCTTTTTGTACTAGTTTGGGTACTTAGATTGACAGCCTTCCACTTACACTTAATGCATTAAATCTAGTTAAATATAGGAGCCGCTTGTTGCTGCTATACTGCTAGTATTTAATAGGGTTAATATTGGCGCTTTGTCGTATTAATTTAATTAAGGGAAGTAATATAAGGTGTATACACCTGCTTTTGGTGTGCAACTTGGTCGATCTCTTTCTCACGATTAAAAGATGACTTAGAAATAAATATTATATTACAACCTAATCTAGTGGTGGATTTTTATTTCCCTAACATATTTCTCATATCTGCGGGTTTCCCATTATTTTCCATTATTTTTATTATTAGTTTATTTTATTTATTCCTTTTATTATTTTTATAAACCCCCATTAGTATTTTATTTATTTATTTAATTTGTGTTATTTAGGATTTTTATTTTTAGTTTTAGTTTTATTTTTAAGTTAGTTAAATAGAAGTGAGCCCTCTCAATCCCCGGCTAGAACGATACCCTATTTACCAGTGCTACAATTGACAACAAGAGGGTTTAAATTGCGTGCCGGCTACGGTCACACCACCCCCCTATTCCTTCTCCTTGCAACTCCAACACCACCACCAAAGCCAACCATCTCTACAACCCCATCCTTCATGCCTCCCCAACAATCAATCAACATCACACATCCATCCCTGAACTTTATCTGCCTTTCTCCCCTAGCCCTAGCTCCGGGTAGCTCCACCACCATGCCAACCATTGGGTAGCCTCGACACTGCCACTGTCACCCACCACGTGCCATTACCTCCACCTAGCCAACCAATCCCTCAGCCCCCTTCTGCCTTTCCCAACTCATATTGCTCATGAAGCGTGAGATCCTCCTTAAAATTTTTACAACAATTCTAACGTAAGGGAAAATTTGGTAATTTAATAATTAATAAATATTTTTAATAAAATTTTTATTTTATGGATTAAATATTAATATGGTTATTATGATATAATTTTTAGGTACAAAAATTTCATTAGCAGAGCTTAATAATTTTAGGAGGTTACCGATAAAATTGTGTTGTTTTTGGAAATCAAGTAATCTTTATACTCCACTAAAGTGTTTAGATATCGCATGATAACACATTTGGGTTTCAATATATTAAACTTGTTAAGTATTTTCATTACATTGTAACACTTATAATCTACTAAAATGTTAAATACAACATGATAGCACATTAGGATTTTGATGTGCCAATTTTATTTAAGCATGTTGTTACGGTATAATTATTTGCCTAAAGGTGTTAGCATGATTATTATTACTATGTGCCCTAGGGGAAATTTGGTCATTTCAAACATATCATGATTTTTTCTCCTATAAGTACGCCTTAATTATTGTTAAGTAATGGAGTATGTGTTTTAGAGTTTTAGAAACACATGTTACAGTTTTACATGTTAAACCATGAGTAAATATACCTGTCGTGGTTAAGCATCTATATTTATAATTGTGGCTATGCATTTTTATGATAATATAATGCATTAGAGGTTGAAAAATCATTCATATGGGGACTTAAAATATTTTGGTGGAAAGATGAGTATCCTAGTTATCTTAGGGGCATTTTGGTCAATATGGGTTAAAAATAGAATATTGGGTATTTTAATGTGATAAGTGGTTTGAATTAGTTTAATTATATTATGTGGAAAGTTTGGAGTAAATATTAATGGTCTAAGTCTAATAAATGAGAAAACTAGTTTTAAGTGAGAATAATAATCCTAGGGGTATTAAAAATACTAGGATATTATTAAACAAAATGTTGAAGAACGTGCCGCACGCGCTCCCCCTTTCTTGCTGAATCGGTTCATCGCCGATTGATTCAGCCGGAGATCATGGGGAAACGGAAGCCATTGAAGAAGCCGTCCGTGGTAGATAAAAGGTTGGAGAAGAATGAACTGTCCCCAATAGTTGACTCGATTTCAAAATCCGATACGATTGCTAGGGTGGATGAGGGTATTTGTATCGACCCGATTGAAGATGAACCTGTTCACGACATACTTAAATCCCCATCATCTGTTGATTTTATTCATGGGAATGAATCCATTATCTCGACCCCCGTCAGTCAGAGGAACCCAATTATTGAATCTGATCCGCCTCCTCCTTCTATTGATTGTAAACTTGTGACAGACATTGATCGAAATCAACAAGGCCATAAGCGTAGTTGGAGAGATACTGTCCTCTTGAATCGCCTTCCAGAATCTGGAACATCTCTCCAATTTATTCCCCCTGTGATTATTGAAGGGAATTCCAAAGCGCAGCTCTTAGCGGAGGATATACAAGATGAAAGTAACCGCTGGCAATACCTTAATTGGCTTTGTGGCTGGAATTCCACCCTCCCATTCCCAAATGCAGCGTTTTGTTTCGCAAAACTGGACTTCCTTGGGACCAAAACCTGAAATATTAAGCCATGATCAAGGGTATTTCCGTTTTCGATTCCAGGATCAGGACACGATGCAGAAGGTTATTGCTAGACAATATTGGTCTTTTGGGGTTCGACCAATGCTGATTAGGAAATGGAGCCCTGAACTGCAGTTGAACAAAAATGACTGGCTTGTTATGCCCCTATGGATCACACTCCCTGGTTTACCCCTGCATTTTTGGGCTGCTAACTCTCTTAGCAGAATTGGCAGCATCCTGGGTAAGCCTATCTGTATTGATGCTATTACTGCATCTTGAGAAAGGATTTCTTATCCTAGACTTCTTGTGGAGGTGAATATCAGCAAACCACTCCCTGATTCAGTGGAAATTCTTCTCCCTAATGGCACTTCTAGACTCCAACATGTTAACTATGAATGGAAACCTCTTTTCTGTACAGTCTGTAATCGAATGGGGCATGACACAACTAAGTGCAATTCTCAGAAAAATGTCAAACAGACTTGGGTAAAAAAGGAACAACCCTCAACTGCCATCAACTCTGGTACAGTAAGTGGTCCTCAGGACAACCAAACTGGCATAATTCAAGACCCAATTCAACGGAGTGATGGAACAGCTATAGCCAATGTTCCACCTCAGAAAAGTACTATGGATCAACCTATTCAGGGGAACAAGGAATTTCAGACTCCTCAAGCTGAACATATCAAACCTGTGTATCAACTGGATAAGGGGAAAAGACAGACATGGGAGCCTATTATTCTATCATCCCCCTTAGACCCAGCCAGAGCCATGCAATTCGACAGAGACTTAATGACTCAGTTTGAAACCAATATTGTGGATAGGGGAGGAGCTCAAGTGGGCCCTTCAAGGCCTCTATGAACTTAGCCACTTGGAACATTAGAGGGTTGAATAAGACCCTCAAACACAAGGCTGTGAAAAACCTTGTGTCCCTTCAGAAACTTGGTATTCTAGTGATTGTGGAAACTAGAGTTAAGCAGTTTAATGCTGATAAAGTCATTTCTTCTTTAGGCCTTCAGTGGGAGGTGCTTCATAATTATCATTGTCATGGGAATGGCAGGGTGTGGATTATGTGGGATCCTAACACCTGTTATATCACCCTTTCTCAGTCCATTGAGCAAGGTATCCATTGTCATGTGCTGATTAAGCCCCTCAATCAACATTTTGATATGACTGCTGTTTATGCACATAACTCGGGTCAAAAGAGATGTGCCCTGTGGAAATGGCTGTGTGATCTGAAAAACACAATTACTAATCCCTAGGTTGTAATGGGTGATTTTAATGTGGTCTGCAAGGCTGAGGAAAAGCTTGGTGGAAAAACAGACTTTTGGGATATTGAGGATTTTACCAAGTGCCTTCAGTACTGTGGTCTAGATGATATCCAATATAATGGGGGTATTTACACTTGGTGCAACCAACAGAAGTCTGAACAGAGAATTTATTGCAAGTTGGACAGGATTCTTGGAAATACTTCTTGGCTGGATGGTTTTCCAAGAAGCTATGTAGATAATGTGCATAATCCTTATTCAGATCATAACCCTTTGATTCTTCATTTAAACTCTCAGCAAGCCTCCAATGGTAAACCTTTCAAATTCATAAATTTCTGGGCTGATAGAGAGGATTTCAACTCAATAGTTCAAGAGTGCTGGGAGACAGAGGTCCAGGGGAACTATGCTTTTCAAACTGTATCAAAACTTAAACTGCTCAAGCATAGGTTAAAACAGTATAACAGCAGTAATGGCCATGTCTCTGTTAAATCTCACAAAGCTTGGTTACATTGGCAGAATTGCAAGGGTACTACAATGCTGGATCCCCTTAATCAGAGTCTTATTGCTGAAGAGAGGGAGGCTCACATCATCTGGCAGAGAAGAGCTACTGAGGAGGAACACTTCTTCAAACAAAAAGCCCATATCTAGCCTGTCCAACTGGGTGATCATAATACTAAATATTTCTATGCAAATGTACAAATGAGGAGAAACAGGAATCAAATTACAAAGCTGTTAAATGAAGCAAACCAAGAGCTTATGGCTGACTGTGACATTGAAGAGGAGATTGTAAGCTATTACAGAAACCTCCTGGGTAAAAATAACCCATCTGTTCAGGGGATAGAAGAGGATGTCATTCAAGAAGGGCCTTTAATTCACCCCACAGATTGTGATAGCTTAACCTGTGAGCCTACTAGCCAGGAAGTTCATGAAGCTGTGCTCTCCATGGGTGATCATAAGGCCCCTGGCCCGGATGGATTTAATGCTTATTTCTACAAGAAATCCTGGGACATTATCAGAGATGATATTGTGGCTGTAGTAAAGGAGTTTTGGAGGAAAAGAAGGCTGCTTAAGCAAATAAACAACACAGCTATTACTCTCATTCCCAAATTCCCAGGGGCAGAAAAGATTAAAGACTTCAGACCAATAGCTTGCTGTAACACCATTTATAAGATCATATCCAAAATTTTGGCAAATAGACTTCAATTGGTGATGGGTGGTCTCATTGATACATCTCAAGCAGCTTTTATTAAGGGTCGTGCGATCTTTGACAATATTCTTATGGCTGCAGATGTTATGAGGCATTATTCAAAGAAAAATGTCAGCCCAAGAAGTTTTCTTCAAGTTGATCTTCAAAAGGCCTATGATACTGTTGAATGGAGCTTCATTAAGCAGGTAATGGAAGCTATGAGATTTCCCTGGACTTTTGTGGATATGATTATCCAATGTATTTCAACTGCCAGCATATCCATAAATATTAATGGTTCCCTATCTAAACCTTTTATAAGCAGGAGAGGCCTTAGATAGGGAGATCCCATTTCTCCATACCTGTTTGTGCTGTGTATGGAATATCTTCATAGGGATCTACATAGACTTTGGAAACTTCCTGAATTTCATGGCCACCCTGGATGTAAGAATATGGGGATCATTGACTTGAGTTTTGCAGATGACCTCCTTCTTTTCTGTAAGGGAGATCTTTCCTCTATTGTTAAACTCAAGACTACCCTGGAAAACTTTTCCAAGTGTTCTGGTCTCACTGTTAACCCTAATAAAAGCTCTTTTTTCTGTGCTGGAGTCAGTGATAGGGTTAAGAGTAATATTATTGATTATCTTGGCTGTGCAGAAGGCTCCTTTCCTTTCAGATATTTGGGTCTCCCTTTAGCTGCTTCTAGTTTGAAGACTCACCACTATCAAGTTGTTATTGATAAATTGCTGGCCAAAATTAGAAATTGGACTTGTCATTATCTCAGCTATGCAGGTCGTCTTCAATTGATTTCTGCAGTACTCCAAGGGATTACAAATTTCTGGGCACAAATTCTCCCTCTTCCCCATGGTATTATTTCTCAAATCAAGAGCATTTGCAGAAACTTTCTTTGGTCAGGTTCTAGTTCTGGACATAAGCATCCTATTGTCTGGAAAACTGTGTGTCTTCCAAAGGATGAAGGTGGCCTTGGTTTGATTGATTTAAAAACCTGGAATCAAGCAGCTTTGGGAAAGTGGTTGTGGAAGATCATGTACAACAAAGAAAGCCTCTGGATTAAGTGGGTGCATGGCATTTACATAAAACACAAAGATATAGCTACTGTCAGAGTTCACTCTTATCATTCTTGGCTATATAGAAGTATTATGTCCACTCGACCTCTTCTTATGCAGCATATTGTTGATGGTAAATGTGGCACTACTTCCTATTCCATAAGTAAGGCTTATAATCTGATTAGATACAAAGAGAATAAGAAGCACTGGGCTTCCCTTGCTTGGAACCACTTTGGTAGACCTCGCTGCTCTTTCATTACTTGGCTGGCTTGTCACAGAGGCCTTCCAACCAGAGAGAAGCTGAGAAAGTGGAACCTGCAGGTTCCACCTGATTGCAGCATTTGTGCTGAAGACTCAGAAACAATGGACCATCTGCTTGTACACTGTGTGTATGCAAGGAAAGTTTGGGATATGATCAAGCATATGCTGGATATGGACATTAAGGCAGATAATTGGGAAACATTGATTCATTCTGCAGCACATCACACAAGAGAAAACAACATTGGTGCTGAATGTACAAAGGCCCTTTTTGGAGAAGTCATTTATGGTATTTGGAGAAGCAGAAATTCTTCCATGTTCAGCGGTCTTACTCCACATCCTGTTCACATGGTCAAGGATATTATGAAGCGCTTCCACATTAGACTCAATCATAGTATAAGTAGTAGAGGTGGTAGAAATGCTAAATAAGGAGTCTTGTTGCTCTCCTCTCTTTTGCTGTTCTTGGAACTCTTGATGTAATCTCCTCCTATTGGTTTTAAATAATATTCTTTATTAACTACCAAAAAAAAATCCTAGGGGTGCAATTTTTATCACATATAGGGATTGTTTGAGTTTGATTTTGAATTATGGATATGTTGGTTATATTGGTATTTTAGGAATGCATATTATATTTGGGATTCATATGTGTATCATGGGAAAAGTTATGATTGAATTGTAAAACTTAGGTTTTGGTAGGAAAGATAAATAATAACCATAAGGCTAAATTATTATCGCATGTGTTAAATGTGGGCTTTGGATCTTTATTTTTTTATATGACTTCAATAATAATATTCTGGGAATGTGTATTAAATTTGGCGGTTATATGGATTTTATGGGAAGAGTTATGATTAAATTTGAGAAATTAGGATTTTGTGGGGAAATATGAATAGTAACCCTAAAGGCAGTCTATTATTACAAGTGTAAAAAGTTGGAGTTAAACCTTAATTTTTGGGTACGTTGTCAATAATAATATTTTAAGGTTGGGTATTAAATTTGGTGATAAAATGAGTATCAGGGGAGGAGTTATGCTAGACTTATGAAATTAGGGTTCCCTAGGAGGGGTGAGGTCTTTTCCTTGGATAAGTATATCGATATTCATGTTGGTTGTGTTGTATGTATTTCAAATCATTATATTAAGATATATTATGTGCCTTGAATCTACATATGCATATGTATGGAGACCTTGAGAAAATACCACCTTAAACAATATATTAATCACTTAAAGAGAAATATATTACATGAGCCAGGGGTGTTAGGTTTGTTCTATCAGACGATAATAGTGGATTGGATGTGTTTTCCCTAATAGGTGATTCATACCATTCCACCAGTTTAAGAATAGTATTTAGGTGCATTTTTCCTTAAGATGTGTTGGGTCCTTTCCACCAGATTATAATAGTGGCTTAGATGTGTTGTCCTCGAGAGATGTTTCATATCGTTCCACCATTTTAATAATAGTGGGGCTCCCAAGCTCAACATATACCAAACTATGCTCTTGAGATATAAATAATAATGAATAAGATACTAATCACTTAAAGTGGAAGATTACATGAGTTGGTACCTAGGTCTATTCCACCAAATGATAATAGTGGTTAGGGTGTGTTTTTTCCTGAGAGGTGTTTCAAACTATTTCACTAGTTTAAGAATAGAGGCCAAGTGCATTTTGCCCTAAGAGGTGTTGGGTCTGTTCCACCAGATGATAATAATGGCTTAGATGTGTTGTACCACTAAAATCCATAATACTATCGGTAAGGCTCAAAGGCACAATACCAAATACATGTAGGGTTCATAAACTGAACAAGAAAAGGAAGAAACGGAGAAGAAGGAGAAAATGAAGGTCGGTGGTGGTGATGGATGGGGTGGTGCTGGGTTCGTGTAGATAGAAAGGAGCCAGAGTAGGAAAATGGATGATGGTTGATGATGGTGTAGAGGAGGAAGCATGGGTAGGGGATGGTGATTGGGTTGAGGTGGTGATGGTGTAGGGGACGATGCACGGGTGTGGAGGTGTTGTTTGGACAAGGATGGAAGGGAGTAGGAGGAATGATCAAGGTGAGGTGGTGGTGGTGGTGACGTGTACGTGTGGTTCTGGGATGGTGAAGCCAAACAGGGTTGAGGAAGAGCTGAGATGGGGTCAAACAAAGAAAAGAGAGAAGGAAGGAGGGTTAGTACACAACTATTTGGGTGAGGAAACGCAGAGGAGCTTTGAGGTTAGTTTGGTCGAGGAAGTGGAACAAAATGGAGCAAGGGAAGGTCGAACGAGCCAAATGGGAGTAGGGATGGTGGGTTGGGTCTAGTTGTTGTTGGTGCTGAAAGGCATATGCTTGGGTATGTATATATGCAGGGGAAATGGAGTGGTGAGGGAGGTTAGTTCGCAGAGGGGGAATGGTGTAGTGGGTTGAGTTTTCAAACAAAGAGAAGAGAGAGGGAATGAGGGTTGTGTTTGCATGTATTATATTATTTGTATATATTCACGCAGATGGGGAAGAGGGGTATAGCTCGGTATAGAGGAGTAAGGTGAGGGAGACATGGAGAGTGTTTGGAAAAGGGGAAAACGACGCACCATGAGTTACGAGAAGGAGAGGGGATTGGTAGGGATAGGTTAGGATAGGTGTAGGGTAAAAGGTAGAAAAAATATATTGACAAAGGTAATTAGGTTTAGGATAGGTTTAATAAAAGGGAAAGAAGTAAAATAATCATGAAAAAATATTCAAGAAATTATTTGGAATACGGGTCAAAAGTTAATAATAAAATAATTAGGCTATGATTTAAGGGTGAGTTTTGAATAAAAAGACAAAACACCTGAAAATAAAGTTAGTAAAATTTCAGGGTGTTACAACTATATGTTTCCCGCACAAGTTGCAAAGAACATTTAGGCACACATAATTGATAGTAACAAAAAATAAAGACACCGTGTATATAGTATTTCCTAACACTGATAGTTTCACGTGATTTAAATAATTTAGAGTTAGCATCGTTAGTCACAAATAAATCTTTAATGTAGGTTAAACCCAACCAGTTAGCATCTAGGGTAGCAATCAATGTATATCGCCTACTTAGAGCGTCAACAACAATATTATCACTACCTTTTTTATACTTAACCACATAAGGAAATGATTAAATGAATTCAATCCACTTATCTTGTTTCCTATTCAAATTATTTTGTGATTTCAAGTATCTAAGCACTTGGTGGTTAGAGTGGATGATAAAATATTTAGACCATAAATCATTATTGGATGACCGGGCTAGGTCGTGGCTAAGGTTTGGCTAGCTTCTCTAATTTACTCTAAATATAAAAGTAATAAATATGCTACTTGGCTAACAATGCCATTATTACATTATAATTGATAATAATTTTAAACTAAGATATATCTTCTCAATAATAAATTTGGATCTTTATTCTTGCTTTCAATAGCTCAGTTATTTAGCAAAATAGAAACACAAAAATAATTAATTATTTTTACAAAATTATTAAGGTTTTGTTTGACAAGGCTATTAGGAGCATTTGGAGTCTCATTAAGATCTAAGAATTGTGATAATAACCACCCCCGTAAAAGAAAAAGAGATCAGGAGGGATCGTTTGATATAAAAGAAAAAAAAAATTCTTCGTAAGTTATAATTTTACGGATGTAACATGCTATAACTTTTTTTAGAAGTAATATAATTTTGTGCTTAGTATTTATATCTACTTCTCTTAAAGTAATAGTATCATATATTTAATTTATTATTACACTACCCAGAAAGTAATATATAAATTACAATAACATTCTTTAATAATATAATTATTTTTTACTCATAAAAGCAAAGGTAAATAATAATAATAATTATGAAGTAGAATTATTAGAATTTATCTAAATAAGTCAATTTCTAAGAAAAAAAATACACAAAAATAAGGTCAGGAAAAAAAAAACTTATTTTTAATCTATCATTTCTGCTGAAAAAATAATCTATTTTTATCATTTTTAAAAAATATTATTTTCTTCATCTATTTGTTACCAACCAAAACACCCCTAAAATTGTTGGATAGTCGAATTTTCGAACGAGTTGGATACATGAAAAGGGGTAGTCTCCTGTCTGTCGGTCAGTCTTCCGGTCAATGCCATTGATAGGAAAGGAAAAAGGGAAGAAAGAAAAGAAATACTACTGTTTTTAGTCGCCATTCGCCAGCCAGGTATTAGTCGGCCCTTTATATTCCTATCTTGGGAAAAATATATTAACTACTGGTTTGTGGATATAAAAAACAAATTATTTTAACATTAATTTTTGTATCAAAAAAGATATAATTAAAAGTTGAATATTATTTTTATTAATTTCTAAAAAAAAATGTTATAATGACATCCGGAAAAGAGACAGGGCTTTGCGTTCAAGACGGGGCAACTGACTCACCTCCTCAGTCCTCTCCCTCTCAATTACTCCTCAAGGGCTGCATCAATCAAAATTGGCTGTGGGAACTGGGAAGCAGGCCAGGCCACACCATCTCCGATAACCCACAAAACATGGCCTTGCCATCTTTGCGCCGCTGTTTACTTCTTCTATTTCACTCCTGTTCGTTAATGGCACCCGCCATCACGGTCACTGCTTCCGGTAGCCCCCCCGGATCCGGCCAATATCACCAGAAAGCGAGCCACCCCAAATCCGTCTTCATCCTCGCCGGGCAAAGCAACATGGCAGGTCGCGGCGGAGTACCAAACGATACCTCCGCATGGGACGGCTTCATCCCAAATGAGTGCCGCCCTAGTCCGTCGATCCTCCGCCTGGATGCAGGGCTCCAGTGGACGGAAGCACAGGAGCCACTCCACCTGGGAATTGATACAACAAAGAAATGTGGTATTGGGCCCGGAATGCCATTGGCCCATACGCTCCTGCGCAATCATATTGATCATGGCAGGAGCATCGGAGCTGTGGGCTTGGTACCGTGCGCTGTAGGTGGGACCAATATTAGCGAGTGGAGAAAAGGGAGTCGGTTGTATGAGAGGTTGGTGAGAAGGGCTCGGTCTTCGGTTCGTGATGGTGGGATAATCCAGGCGGTGGTTTGGTACCAAGGGGAGAGCGATACCGTGAATAAGGTGGATGCTGAAGGGTATAAAGGGAAATTGGAGAAGTTGATTGGTGATTTGAGGACTGATCTGAGGTCTCCTGTGCTGCCAATTATACTGGTAATTAATAATTAATTAGCTGAATATTTTATTATTATTATTAAATAAATATTATATCGAACTTGTTCTTAATTTATTTTTATGTTTCGTTATATAATAGTGACTCAGTAAAGAAAAATAAAAATAAAATTGCAGGTAGCCATAGCCTCCGGAAATGGTCCATACATAGAGAAAGTGAGACAAGCTCAGCTGGCAATCAACTTGCTCAACGTGAGGGTGGTTGACGCTAAGGGGTCTGCACTTGAGCCTGATCACTTACATCTAACAACGCCGGCCCAAGTACATCTTGGCGTGGAGTTGGCCCATGCCTTTCTAAACTTCCTTCCTAGCCCAACCCAAACTAATACTCAACCTAGCATCACCTACAGTAGCTCTAGTTCGGAAAGGGATCATCATTTGCGTCCCTATACGTTTCGGTGGCCGCTTTGTATCAGTGTAATTATTTTTATAACCTCGGTCGTTATTATAGCATTCTGACGTCGCCTTTTTTTGTTTGTTTGTGTGTGTGTGTTTCCTTTCATTGGACTACATTTTTCAAATACAGAATATATATATATATATATCGAATAAGAAGTAACTCATTCGATAAAATTTGAGAACCAATACTCTCAATTGCCGTTATTTATTTTTTGAATGGTAGAAATTACTGTTAGTAGTTAAAAAAAATATTATAAGTAGTTTAAAAAATTATAACATTCAACTGTTAGAAAAAAAAAAAGATGATGCCATTTTTATAAATATTATATGTTTTAGTTTTGACAACTATTTATATTAGGTAGTAAAAACTAATTTTAATAGTTGGAAGAGACTACAGTAAATTTTTAAAAAAATTATAATATTTGAGTGTTAAAAAAATATAATATTTTTATAAATTTTAAGTATTTATGTTTTATACTAGAAAACTATTTATAATACGTGGTAAAAATTATTTCTAGTTATTGTATGCATTTAAGGAAACTATGTTATTTAAGTCTTACAAAAATATGATGATAATTTTATAAGTATTAGATATTTATATTTTAAATTAAAAAATTATCTAAAATAAATATTTAAAACTACTCGTGAGAGGTAATTGAAACTAACGTAATTATTTTTAAAAATTAGTGATTCATATATTATTTATGTTTTTTAAATAAATATTTTACGGCCGGCATGTAAGGCCCAAACCTCAACCCGGAGAAAAGCTTTCCCTTCCCCCCCCCCCCACCCCACAGATAAATATATAATCTTAGATATTACGGTATCTTTAGCTCCATCTCCAAACCATTTCTTCTCAAAAGGCATTTGTTTGCTTTATATTTGTATGTGCAACAGTACGTCTGTTGTAAACTTTTCTATAGTAATTGAGATAAAAAGAAAAAGAAAGAAAGAGAGATAATAATAATAATAATAATAATAATAATAATAATAATAATAATAATAATAATAATAATAATAATAATAATAATGATTGAGGTTGTTATTATTATTGTACTCGCCGACCCCCTCGGTATTGAAAAGCTTAAAATCAGCATGATTGACCTCTGCCTTAATATTTTTGCTCATTGCATAGAAACTTAGATTTCATCAAGTTGTCCGAAGGATAGAAATCGACTCTGAAGTACTCGTTTGGTAAGGTAATCATAGGGGTACAAAATGTTTATCATATTTTATATTTATTTTGGATTAAAATAAATATTTTATTAAATTTTTTTATATTTATACATAGTTGATATACAAAATATAAAATACCAATATGTTTTTATTTTCATATCAAGCAAGCCATAATTTTAAAGTTTTTCTCTTCATGTTTTTTGACATAAAACCCAGATGATAATATTTCTGGGCTTACGTCATAATTACATTTATTATATATTAGAGTATTCTCTTCTCAATCTAAACTAAATTCCAAAGCAATACCATTAATCAATTGTGAAGTTATAATGAAATAATATTTTGATTTCACTATGGCTAAAGTAGTAGAGGCATTGCTATTATGTTGAATTAAAATTCTACCCAAAATTAACTATCAAATCATTATAACCAAAGCTAGGGTTTCCCTAAAGATGTGTTTATGTGTATCAGCTACATCATAAATTGTGGTGAGCCAATGCATCTACCGACATGGTCTCTGCTCGGGACTTAGAAACCCTTCACATCTCTAAGAGGAGTCATATAGCTAGAGGAGCACCGATGATGTGATGATGTAATTACAGTAGGTCCTTTGATGATGCGATCACTTGGAGATGAGTCTATCCTTCTATGTCATGAAGATGTCAAGCATCAATATGGTTGCTTCCAATATTCCCCGCCATGGATGCACACGCGATGCTGATAGTTTGACCATGAGCCTAGGAGTCAGTCACGGAGAGTAGCTATACTAGCTATCATCTCAACAAGGATGAGTTCATTGAGGAGCGAAAGGTGGCCCTCTGGTAGTTTTCTGATCGTGATGCATCAAGCTAGGGATACTCTAATTGTTCCTTTCTTCTTTTCGCATTTGCATTGTGCATGGGCTTGTCACTTACCTGTTTTGATCTTTGGCTTGGACGCACTTTGGTTTAGGTTTTCTGGTTTGAGGTTTGCCATGTTATTTCTTTCTATTTTGCGACTTTTCTTATCCACTTTTGTCTCTATCACCATCTCCTTCTCGATTTTCATAAATTTTTTACCTCATCAAAGACCTATTTTAACGGGGTAGTATCCTGACTTGTTGACCTTGATTTTCATACAATCATTTCCGTGTAACCTTAGAGACAACCTTTAGTTCTTCTCACTCTACCTTTACCCTTGCCAACCTTTACATCATTGATCACATCTCCGAGATTTGCAAGCCCTTAACCCTCTAGCTCTTTGTCATTTTATAGGATTGCATTGTAGATCCTTTCAGCCTAATCAGAATGATGTAATCAAGCTTGATGATTTGTTATCCTATGAGGAGAGGCCCTTGTAAATTCTCAACTTCAAGGTATGACACACTCGTATAAGCTAAGTTTCACTTGTAAAGATTCTTTGGAGTTGCACTGGAGTAGAGGAGGAGATTTAGGAGATAGGGAAGGACATGCACAAGTCACATCCTAAGATTTTGTCATAGGTGTGTTAGGCTTTGGGGTTTCCTCTCTTTTATGGGGTTAATACTCGATAGTGTTGTGTCAACTCTAGTAGAATTAACCGCCCAGATCACTTTTCCTTACATCATCTATCTCTTCTTTCCCAACCTTGACTCATTGACTTCGGAGACGAAGTCTCTTTTATGGGGGGGGTAGTGATATAATATTCCAAATTTAACCCAACCCTAATCTTGGATAATCAGGTATTTTAATCTACCTTAATTCCTTAATCATAGTATTTTAACTAAACTCCAACCCTAATTCTAAACATTTTTTTTCATTTTACCTTTTTCCTTCTTTTCCCTTTTTCTTTTCTTCTTCTTCCCTAATATAACAATTTTTCCTTATATTTTCCTTATTTATATTCTTAAGTTCTAATTGTGTATTAGCCTTTATTTCTTAGGTGATTTTATAGAGGTCTTGGAGGAGGCGAGATAGGTTATATGTGCTTAGATACCGATATCCTTTTCAGTGAGGATACTAGTCGTAGTTGGGTTTTTTGTGTTAAATTATATGTATAATTTTTTTTATCATGTTGATATTATTATGTTTTTAAGTTCATTTTTTAATGTTATAATATGATAATGTGGATTATATAATGGAAAGAGAGTAAGGATGAGCATACATGCACTTATATGATATCGTTACGATAACTCTTATGTTGTAAGCCCTAAGTGAATCGGTATGATAAATGGTATTGTAATATGGGTTTTAATAAGTATCGTAAGTGGTTAATGAGTATATTTAATTTTTGAGGTGATGTAATAACTTGAGGATCCAAAAATAATAGTATCAAACACATAAATCTTTTATGAAATAAGGGCATTTAACTATTATTAATGGGTTTTTTGGTCAATATGGGTTTAATATGGATATTATGGTATTTTAATGTGTTATATGGCTTAACATATGATAAGTATATTACGTGAAATGTTTGGAGTAATCATTAATGGCCCAAGTTTAATAAAATAAGAGAATGGCTTAATTTATGAATAGTAACTTTAAAATGGGGATGTTATTATTACATGTGTAATAACTTAGATTTAGACCTTGAATTTTGGATATGTTTATAATGATAATATTTTAGGAAAATGTGCCAAATTTGGTGGATTAATAATAAATATGGAGGAAGTTATATATATAGTGTGAATCTAGGGTTTCTTAGGGAGCTTATGGACTTTTCCCTTGGGGACGACCTTGATATCTATGTGTTTGGGATTTTATTGCTTCAATTATGTTTTGTACCTATCAAATAAATTATGAATGATATATTAATCATTTAAAGTGAAAAATCACATGATTTGGGCCGAGGTGTTGAGTATATTCCATTGGACGATAATATTGGTTTAGGTGTGTTGTCCCTGAGAGATGCTCTAGACTGTTCCACCGGTTGAAGAATAGTGGATGAGGTGCATTTTGTCCTGAGAGGTGTTGGGTCCATTTCAATGGATGATAATAGTGGCTCAAATGTGTTGTCTTTGAGAGGTGTTTTAGTCCGTTTCATCAGATTAAGAATAGCAAGCCCCTAAACTCAACATGAATAGGCATATAATTTGAGATAAGTAACTAATGGATAAGACATTAATTATTTAAAGTGGAATATTACATGATTTAGAACCAATGTATTAGGTCCACTCCACTAGATGATAATAGTAACTCAGGTGTGTTGTCCTTGAGAGGTGTTTCAGATCGTGCCATAGGTTTAAGCATAGTGGGATCCCTGAACTCAACGTAAATAAAATGATGGATTATGTTATATCTAATTGTGAGGATGGATAAGTAATTACCTTATATTATTTTATATATCTCCCATGTGTGCTCACTTTGTGTTGTGAATCCATGTAATTGTTTGTATCCCTTACTCTATTGTATTGTTACCTTACTCATTACGTAGTGTATTGATAATCCTTTTCATGGGTAGTGCTCATTTCCATGAGTAGATCTACCTTGTTTTATAAGTGATTGATGATTATTAGTTTGATGTGCTTGCCTTAGGTAAGCGCTAATCAAATCGGTATAGGGTATGGTTATTTGAATATCCCTATCTCTATTTAGACTTGCAGTCTTTTACTTTCACTATTCATTCCCTTGCCTCTATTTCATATCTTTTATCATGGTGAAATCAAGTACTTTCTATACCTAATTATTAGGTATAAGGTTAATTTTGCCTTGCACCCGACATAGATTGGACATAGGTAGTGCCTCTTCTATGTTGGATGTTGTGTAACACCCATATTATATGTGTTTTGGTTTTCATTATTAACTCCTTACATAGAAAATTTTAAGTTTTAAATTTAGGGGTGTTACAGTCTGAGACAAGGTTCAATAAACTAAATTTAAGTTGACTAAGGGTTTATATTTAAGGAAAAATAAAATAACTAGTCTTAAGACACATAAAATGACTAAATTTCATGTAAAAAGGATTATAATTAAATAATTATTTTATTATGAGGAAATATAAATGTGGACACCATGTATTAAAAGATTACTCAATGTACTCAAAGTCTGACTTTTTCTCTCTTTTTTTCACTTTCTTAATCAATCATTTTAATTAAGGTCTCTAAGTGTACTAATCAAATATCACCAAAGTGTCAAACTTATCCATTTTAAATTATTTTATCAACATAATATTCACCTAGGTCTGAATTTTTTTTGAATTTAAGTGTATTGGCTAAAATGCCTTTATTCACCTACAAATACCTTAAAATTCTAAAATTCATAATCCACTCTAAACAACATCAAATCTTAACATATCATATACCAAATTTTATATAAAAGACCAAATGAAGATAGTGGTACACTTAAAAACTTTCAAAAACAAATTTTAATGCCTAATACATCCATGACCGAATATGTCCAAAACCTAAAAAAAATCTTTTTTACTCTAAATGCTTCTATAACCTACTATAAATACAATGAAAAACTTATATAAATTTAAAACAAGCAAAACATATATAAAATAACAAGGACACGATCTAAACTACTTGAATCTAGTAATATTCATCATGATTCTATTGCAAATCCAGTATGACTCTACCACACATTCACCACAATTCCACTGAATATTCATCATATTTCCATCATACATTAAAGCATGAAAAAATAACACAACTCATTCTCTCATCAAATTTTTATGCATATAAACATAAAATAGAAACATACACATATTATACAAGATTTTACAAGATATTATTTCATGCTTATAATTAAAATCAATCTCATGCATACACTAACACACAAAACACATAGCACAAAATCCTATTTCTAAAGGTAAGTTTAGTTACCAAAATTCCTAAGCTCCTTAGCAACGCTAAAATAATGAATTTAACAAATACTTCTCTAAACCCACTTGGCCCCCTTAAATAATATAATATAAAAGAGTTACATAAACCAAGATTAATAAATAGGAAAAATGGGAAAAAATGAATTAAAATGGAGGAGTGAAATGGAAAAGATTACTTTTAAATATAGAGGCTTGAAAGCCACACAAAAAAACAACAAAAAACCACCAAGTAATGATAGATAAAGGTTTTAGATGGTTAATGGGAATTAAAAAAAGGATAAATAAATGATGCAAGTCACAACTTTTTGGCTAAAATAATATATAGCAACAACATAAAATTCGCAAAGGATAGTCAGCAAGGTAGATAGGAGAGGAAAAATAAGGGGGGGGGGGTAGGGGATGATTTATTTGATACAAAGGGTTAATATATTAAGCATAACATGAAAGAAACAACACTAAATAAGAATATAAGGTAAAAGAATCAAGGTCGATGTGTGGTAGTGATGCAGGAGTATCCTCATTCGATGAGCATAATCTTGCCGTTAATTTTTCTAAGTTTAAGAGCCAAAAACTCTCCTTACTTTGACAAATTATTTATTTAGCAAAATTTAGCCATACAAGCCATGCAAACCTTGCAAACCACCTCATTTGCACCATCCACAAACCAACCAAAAAGAAGGCACATAAGGCCATGTTTCCCCCAAAGTTTTTCCTCTTCTATTTACCCATTTTAATTAATATTTTTATCCCTCAAAATCCATAAATAATGCATCTCATCTGCACCCTTTGAATCCAAAAAAAAAACAACCACAAGTCCCTCTCATATTGGATGTCAAGTCACTTTCGGTACTTGAGAAGAACAATGCAGACTTGGGGAAGAACAATAAATGCTAGAAGATATTCATTACTTCTTTTTGTTACTTACAATATTAAAAATAACTTTGTCTCTTCACTTTTAAGTATTATGGTTGTTATGTGAATTAGATCATGTGCTAATGGAGGAGGGAAACTAAAAAATATGCACACAACTTCCACCCCCATGAACGCAACACATGGGATGGAACTTAGGTAGATTTTCTTCTTTATTTAAGCTCTAACCACATGTATTAGTTGGCTAAGTTGTAAAATTTAATCCTACACTTATTTTATGGTATCAAGGATAGAATAAAAGAAGGGTAATTTAACTTCTGGCTGCACATTTTCTCTCAAGAATATCGAGAGCTTCTCCTTCATTCTCTAATTGTAAGAGTTTGAAGATTTATCCTACGAGTTTAAACCTTAGGTGGTTCTTGCAAATATTGATTCAAGGGGTTACAAATAATTAATTTTTATTATCTCAAATCTCCCCCATTTCTCTCTTTATTTTTGGTTGTTCTAAGATTTCTTGGAACATCAACACCTAGCAAAACCCAAGTTGGATATCATATAATAGGTAAGTTCCATCTTTGGCAACCGTGTAATGACATGTTAAATCAAACTTAAAGTCTTTCCAAGGTATCAAACACTTTTGAAGTATAATTTTCTTATAGTGTTTGAGCATATCAAAGTCACTCTACATCATGCAAAAAATAAATAGTATTAGTATATAATTTAAATGATAATATAATATTAGTATATAAAAGCTCATTATGCTTGTATATCAGCCCATAACTTGTTCTTCATCTCATTAGATACCATTTACACGATGAGAATTGTAATGGGAACCATTGCATGAGTTCTAGCATTCACATAGCATATAAAATATGCCATATTCTCTTCGGTTGACACTCCTTCATTAGTAGACTCATCAACTATATATCTAAGTCCCTTATGCCTTAAACTATATACATTATTATCTGCACCCTCTCTCATTTTGTGTTAGCACATTTTCCCACTTGATTATTTTGAGATGTCATACCAACTTCATGAAATTAACCGTCAAATAAATACATTTTTAGGATTTTAATAAGGCATTGATGAGTTTATTTATTTTTTCTATTTTTACACTAGCAAGCAATTAGATTTCCAAAAACTTTGTTTCTTTTACCATATTTTAAAATTTCAACACACACCAAGCTATCATTACAAAAACCACTATAAAATTCCAGAAAGTTCTTCTTGAGTAGTTTATCATAGAACAAGAAAAATTAAAACAATGTAAAATTCTACAACCATACGACAACAAACAACACTTGAATTAGTGGTAGCATTATAACGGAGCATGTAGCCAACCATTTAGTAACAACCAATATTTTGTCATCTTTACTAATAAAAGAATAACACCCAACAAGATAATAGAGTATGGATATCACGTATATCACCCAATAATCAAAACGAAAACTGTAACACTTTAAAATTATGGGATAATAAACAACACTCCAAGCAACACTTGAAACCACTTTTTACCGGGCACATTATATATGAAAAAGAAAAATTAAGAAGCATATTTGAAGAAAATAAAACTATTTAATAATGGAGGCTCTAGTTTTTGTGTAAAATTAACTAGGAATAAAGGAGAAAAATGTATAGATGAAGTAGGTAGACGACATCAATGAAAGGGAGAGGAAAAACCGATGAAGATCACCAAAAGAAGAAGATTTGAAGTAGAAGAAATGGTGGAGGTTCTTCGTGACGTTGCACATTATCTATTTTGTTCTAGGTTAAAACGAAAGAAAGAGGGGGAGAACTAAGATATTGACGACAGTTACAGAATAAAACCGCCATATATAACATCTTAAAAAATCCCGTTAGATTATAGAAGGTAGTTTTAAACTAAAATCATTACTAGTTTTATCTAACATATGACACTTTTTGATAACTACATACAGTTGTTATAAATTTATGATCATTGTTTATAAACTCCAAAAAAAAAGCGTCATACTAAGGTGTTGTTTGGTATTACTTATTTTTAATAACTACTTTTAGATAAAAACTACTTTTATAAATCTACTTTTAAAAAAGTACTTTTATAAGTAAAATGTATGTTTGTTTTTACTTTTATTATATAAGTGATTAATGCTAAAAAACTACTTATTGTACCTTATTAGTGTTTGGTTTTCATTTTCCTACAAAATTACTTTTTCCATCTTTAGTTTTTATCTTCCTATATATATATTTTAGTAATAATTACTATATAAATTATGTAATATTAAATATTAAAAATCATATGAAACATTAACAAGTATAAAAAATATATAAAGATATTACAAAGTACTAAAAATTGTAAAATAAAAATCATAAAATTATTAAAAAAAATTATGAACAACCACTAAACAAATTTTATAAAATTCACAAACATCTAAAACTCAAATAGTCACAATGATCAAAGTTTATATTAACAAAATAAATTTTTCCCAATTGGCATAGAATCAAGGAATGATGTGGGAGTTGTTGCCGCTCAATAATGGTTACTACTATTTGAAGAAACAAACTGCTACATTGAAAGGAAAAATAAAATAAATAAAAAAAAGAAAGTAATAAATATTCCTTCATAACCAATACAAGAATTTCACCCTTGGCTCGGGGTCAAACATACATGATCTCAAATTACTAACTTATGAACCATCAGGGTATTTATTAATTAGTAATAAATATGATGGTAATAATTTTGGGATCACTAATTATTAATTAAAGAGCAATAATAGTTGACATACTCGTACTAATATGAGGAAGCAATTAAGAACAAATTTATAACAATAAATCGAAATCTAGATTATATATATATCAATGGAAGTGCGGACATATACACACTCGCGCACACACCGACACACGCACCCTCACCGACACACGCACCCTCACATACATACCCCATCTGTGGAGTTCGCCCGAGGCCACCCCTAGCCGCACGACTCCGTCTCAACATGCGTTTTTACCATCGCCGCCGGATGTGGCGACGAGGCTCCCGACGGGGCTCTGGAAGGTAGCAGCCTCGCCATCTCCTGCACCCGACGATAATATCAGCAGGAAGACGACGGCAGCACCACAAAGGAGTTCAAGCAAACCTGGAGCCCAGCACCGACGCGACGAGCCTGACGATGGCGCTGCCATGGCAGAGTATATATACAGAGCTCTAAATTTATATGAGATCAGTTATGTTCTTTCAGTGTAACTGTATATATGGATATGGTATGCAGCCCGTTCCAGCCCCTGCTAGATGGTCGTTAACGAAAATGTGGGGGAGATAGAGGAGACTTTCGGGGCTGGTTGGCTCAAGTCTGTCTCGGTCCAAAAGAATGGAGAACTGCAATCAGACGAGGGCGAGAGAAGAGAGCAGGCATACCGGTCGAGCTCGAAATTTTTTTGAATGCCTCAGCAGAGAAGAAGGAAACGAGCAATGGAAAATGAAGAAGGAGACACGAGGCTGGTGGGGAGCGTTATTTACGACTTTTTTTTTAAAACGAAAGACGTGCCGCATGGTTTAGACCGGAGAAGTTGTTTTTAGAAGTAGCTAAAACTTACTTATAGATTATTACTTTTAGAAAGTAATTTTTTCTAATCACTTTTTATAATTACTTATTAAAAGTAAAACCAAACATTTATTTTTATCTATAATTACTTTTTATAATTAATTATCTAAAAAACTACTTTTCTTAAGTAAAACCAAACAAGCACTAAAACTACGATTAGAAGGCGGTTTAATTTTGTAGCAGCGTGAGGAGATTTTTTGAGGAATTATGTGGTATCGCCAACTCTTTATTTTTGAATTAATTTGTGGATGGAATAATTATTTTTTTATATTAGTGAGTAAGGTTTGGGCTTTATACTGGCCGGTGGAACTCAGTTGATACGATGGGTATGGCGAATTAGATTTTATCTGACGCGACGATTACATATTCAATTCTCCGATGTCATCATACGGTGCCGTGCGGATTAGGCGTGGAACCACAAAAGACAAATCAACGAACTGTTTGGGATATTATTCGAACTCGCATTTTATAGTATGAAAGCTCAGCTTCACACCGCTGGACCAACGCGTCGGTTTTTTATTTGCAGAGTTGGATGCTTTATTTGTCGATTTGCTCGTAGCTGTTCAAATAACAAACTCGACCAGGGCGTGCGAGTGCGACGACAAATGTTGAAACGAAACGAGAAAACGAACTCCAAGACAACAACTAACAGGCTGTTCCTGTCAGCTGCTCCTCCTCTTTTTGAAGAGAAATGCTAGGAGAAAAGAAACGAGAAGGAGAAAACAAGAAAAAGACAAAAGAGCGACCGAAAGCAGGAATACGACGGCGTGAGTCGGCTTCGATAGAGTTAGCTGATGCGATTATTATCCATCATCTACGGCATGCACGCGTCGACAGCGCAACGATCCCGAGGGCTACGGCAACCAGAATTCGCCACCTAGACGCATAACGTGGTTGGATATTTTGTCATTGTAAATCTTTAATCATTCAATTTACAGCTCAACACTCCCTAGACAAATAAATATGTTGCTGCTCTCTATGGAGCTAACCGACCTTAATGCTCGCTTATTACTATATATAAGAGTATGAGCTCGACGGACTTCCTTGCCATCGTCGTCGAAGCCATAAGCAAGAAATTAAAGGAGCTAGAAAATTCGGGATCAGATTATCTTTTGGTGATTAAACTTTCGAATCGAAGAAAATGGACAAGAAGGTACGCTTCGGTCTTTTATTTTTGCTCGCGCGAATGATCATTATCTATTTCTATTTCCATTTCCATTTATATATATATATATTAAAGATGATATATGTTATATACTATTGTCATTCATTATTTTTGGTTGTAATTATACATCGTGTATTTGCAGAAGATAATAATATCTAATACTTACTTCATATAAAAAATTAATTTATTCTATCATTAAGTTTTTTAATTATATATGTATTAATTTTTTTTAATAAAGTATATACATATTATTGATTTTTTAAAAGATGTGTAAATTGTTAGATTGATTATAATTTTACCATTAATAAACATATATTACCAATATATCTATTGCAATGCTACTGCTACTGCAATTGCAATTAGAATACTCTCTTTTTAATTATAATTCAAACTTCTAAAATGACGTACGGCTAGCAGGGTACAGACAGCGTAGCCGAGCATAAAACCGTGGAAGAGACGGTAGACACGGTAGATTATCGATCAGCTGCAGGCAAAGGTCGAGATGAGGCCAAGGAGGAGCCCGTGAAGATCGTTCATAGCACGACCGAAGGCGATACCGATCCCACCATAGGCAGCAAAATCGGCGGCGCGTTAACCGGTGCATCTGCTGCAGTGTCCAACACCGTGCAGTCCGCTAAGGAAGCTATCAGCGGCGGTGATGATCATCATAAGAAGGATACTGCTGTCGGTAGCGACGATAAGAAGGATACTACTGTCGGCGCTGATGATAAGAAAGAAACCGGAAAGTGAAGGGGTCGTCGGTCAGTTAATACATACATATACATATGATCTATGAATTTGGATGGTTTCAGATTTTGATGATGATGGAGTGTGTGTAATACGCATGTTTATTGCCGGTGGGTGGAATACAAATTGTTTTAACATTTTCTTTATGTGTGGATTAGATTAATATGTGCATCTGTTGTGCCGCTACTTCTTAGGACCGACTAAAAGAGCGAGTTATATTGTGTTTTTATCTTATCGGTCGTACCTAGTCGTTCCCTCATTATATACGTATGTTGTCGCTTGTGGTTGTCAAAGACTTGTACCGTTTCTATTATGTTTGTGTGAGATTTTTAGTAAACCGTTTCTAGTAGCATCCATATATACATATTTGCAAATTTAATATTACTGCCTTTATTAGCTATAAAAACCGGATAGCAGCCGGATACTCGGTTCAATCAGTTATGTTGGATTATTATCAGACGTTGGGCTTGTATGTGAACGATACGAATTGGACGTTGTCGTAACGGTTAGGTCCGAATAAACGTGATCGAATTAGGTTTAATTAAGTTGGGTCTAATGTATCTGATTGAATGTGAACTGATATGTGTATAGAGTGTGGGAGTCCTAGATCGTTGATGGACCGAACTAGGATGGCCCGATAGATGACAGACTTGTTATCTATATATATGTGGTTATGGTTCCTAGGTCAGACGTACTTCGCTCCATTGGTTCCCATCAGTCATTGGCAAGTAGCGGGTACGTGCGTGATCTAGAAGACTACAAAATCGACCGTTAGGGTTTGATATCAGATTCGACGGTACCCGATAAATCTTTTATTATTATGGATTCAGGTACGCTTCCGCGATATATTATATATATTAATCTTGATAGATTAGTTTTCGATACAGTCAAATATATATAGATTATATATTAATCTATCAATTGGTATCAGAGCCGTTGCTAAATTTATCCAGATTAATAAAAAAAAACTGTTCATTCGGAACATGCATTCAGTTTTTTTTTTCGTCGGTACTGTTCATCGATGGATACTGTTCACGCCGATTACTGTTCATTCGTTGCTTGAGGCTGCGTTTGAATCGGATTAAAAAAAAAATGGAGGCCTACAGGAGGGCTGCGGCGGCAGGTGCATCTTTCTCTTCTTTTTTTTTTTATGTGAAACCCTGGAGTCTGCGACATTCGGCAGAGTTGGCCCAACTTTTTTAACAAAAAAAAAAAAAGGGGAGGTAGGGCTGCGGCGGCAGATGGCCCAGCTATTTAGTTAATTTTTTTTTTGGGGTTGATAAATTCTTAAGTTGGGCCGGTCTAACTTTTGACCTACGGTTATTTTTTTTTCCTGTGGTCCAGTTTTCCTTTTATACTCTTTGGACTTATAGTTTGGGCCTTATATTTGTTGTGTATTATTATTTCTATATTAAAAAAAAATAATGCATGATTGACTTTATTAATTTTTTTTAATTGGATATCAAGTTCATTTTTTTTATTCCAATTAAAATTTCATATGGGCCTACTTATGTGCGTTACTTGAAATTTATGCAAATAAAGTTAGATTTGATATTGTTATATATATATTAAATCTAGATAAGGTTGTTTCAAATATTATAGGTCCAAATTTATAAAAATAAAATTAAGGGATCAATTTATTTAAATGATTGATTGTCTAATATTAATAGATAAGCTAGTTGAAATAATATGTCGCCAAAGTGACCTCTCTTATGAAAATTGGTTTATCGAACATATTAGATGTTTGTGTATATATCTATTCGTGCGGTTATTCAATCGACCCAAAGGAAGACAAATATCTGGCAGATTTTTATATGCACGTGCGATAATAAATATGTGACGATTATTTGGTTGCCATGTGGATAATAAGTCAATCCAAAGATGGGCTTATTATCTGACAGGCCTTATTGTCAGTATTTGATTATTGCAACAGGAACACCACTTGCAGTTAATATTATTGTCCAAAGACTTGATATTAATGTTGCGCCGGTTTTTTGTGATGGGATCACCAATATTTAAATTCATTGATTATTTTATTATGTGAATTATTTTTGTGAGCATGAATATTTATTTATGTTTATGTTTTCTGTACAGCCATGTCTGCTACTACTATATCTGCTAACTTAAGCTCTATTCCCATGCTGAACGGGAATAACTTTAAAGAATGGAAGGATAATGTTATCATTGTCCTTGGCTGCATGGATCTGGATCATGCACTTAGGCTTCCGAAACCCGCTGATCTGACAGCTGAAAGTACCTCTGATGATAAGAGGAAATTTGAGAAGTGGGATCGGTCGAATCGCATGAGTCTAATGATCATTAAGCGCAGCATTCCGGAAGCCTTTAGAGGTGGGGTGTCTGAGGACATCACCAATGCTAAGAATTTCCTTGCCGAAATTGAGAAACGTTTTGCAAAAAACGATAAGGCAGAAACAAGCACTCTCTTGCAGCGCTTGATTTCAACGAAGTACAAAGGCAAAGGAAATAGAAGGGAGTACATAATGGAAATGTCCAACATTGCTTCGAAACTGAAAGTGCTCAAGCTTGAGTTATCAGATGATTTACTCGTGCACTTGGTGTTACTTTCACTTCCTGCACAATTCAGTCAGTTTAAGGTCAGTTATAACTGCCAAAAGGAGAAATGGACTCTCAATGAGATAATTTCTTATTGTGTGCAAGAAGAGGAAAGATTGAAGCATAATAGGACTGAAAGTGCTCACTTAGCTAGTACCTTTAAGGGCAAGGGCAAGAAAAGAAAGGATGAAGCTGCTCCTAAGGGTCCGGTTCAAAAGAAACAGTAGAAGGAAAAGGATAACTGCTTCTTTTGCAACAAAACTGGACATGTAAAGAAGGATTGTCCTAAATACCACGCTTGGCGTGCAAAGAAAGGTATAATCCTTACTTTGGTCTATTCTGAGATTAATTTAGCCTCAGTACCTAGAAACACTTGGTGGTTAGATTCTGGAGCTACTACTCACATAAGTGTTTCTACGCAGGGTTGCCTGAACTGCCGAAAGCCAAGTGATGGCGAAAGATACATCTATGTGGGAGATGGCAAGGTAGCATAAGTTGAAGCAATTGACACTTTTAGGTTATTATTAGAAACTGGTTTCTATTTGGATCTGAAAGACACTTTCGTTGTACCGTCTTTTAGACGGAATTTGGTTTCCATTTCCTTATTGGACAAGTCTGGTTATTTTTGTTCATTTGGAAATAATAAATTTAGTCTTTCATTAAATTCAAATACGATTGGCACCGGTTCATTATGCGCTTACGATAACCTATATATGCTTGACATCATCGCTTCATATCATGAAATCTTGCACGTGGAATCACGTGGTACCAAACGCAAATTAAATAAGGAAAATTCAGCATCATTATGGCATAAACGCTTAGGTCATATCTCAAAAGCTAGAATTGAGAGGCTTGTGTCTTATGGTATACTTAATTCCCTTGACTTTGCGGACTTAAACAATTCTGTCAATTGTGCCAAGGGAAAACAGACCAAAACTAAGAGAACAGGTGCAAATAGATCTTCGGATGTCTTAGAATTGATTCACACAGATATCTGTGGACCGTTCCCTACGGCTTCTTGGAATGGTCAACAGTATTTCATATCATTCATAGACGACTACCCACGTTATGGGTACCTGTATTTCATTCATGAGAAATCACAGTCGCTGGACGTGTTCAAATCATTTAAGCTTGAGGTTGAGAATCAACTCAACAAACGAATTAAGTGCATTAGATCTGACCGTGGTGGTGAGAGTTATGGCAGATATGACGGTTCAGGTGAACAATGTCCAGGACAATTTGCTAAATTCCTAGAGGAGTGTGGTATCGTCCCACAGTACACCATGCCAGGATCTCCTAACATGAATGGTGTAGCTGAAAGACGAAACAGATGTCTTAAGGACATGGTGAGGAGTATGATTAGTCATTCTACCTTACCAGAATCACTCTGGGGAGAAGCACTAAAAACAGCAGCTTACATTCTAAATAGAGTACCAACTAAAGCAACTACTAAAACACCTTATGAGCTTTGGACAGGCAAAAGGCCTAGTTTAAGGCACTTCCATATTTGGGGATGTCCAGCTAAGGCAAGGCCTTATAGACCACATGAAAAGTCATTGGACTCCAAAACAGTTAGTAGTTACTTTATTGGTTATGCGGAGCGATCTAGGGGATATAAGTTTTATAATCCCACACTTAAGTCGATTTTTGAGACGGGAACTGCCACATTTTTTGAGGATGTTGAGCTTGGGGGGAGAAATGAGGTTAGAAACATTGTCTTTGAGGAGGAATTAGTCACTATTCCTACTATTGTCTCCGACGATGTGCAAGTCTCAGCACCTGTCATCGATCAGGAGGCAAATCAAGAACCTCAACAAGACAATGCAGAACAACCACCCATTCAACATGAAGTGATTTTTCCAGAAGGACAAGCTCAATAACCTCAAGAGCTAAGGAGATCCACTAGAGAAAGGAGAAGTGTTATTCCGGATGATTATATTGTATTTCTACTAGAACATGAGGTTGGCATTGGCATGATGGAAGATGATCCATTCAACTTCCGTCAAGCCATGGAGAGTTTGAATTCTCAAAGGTGGATTGATGCCATGAATGAGGAAATAAAGTCCATGATGGACAATGACGTATGGGATCTTGTCCCATTGCCTGAAGGAAAGAAGCCCATTGGTTGTAAATGGATATTTAAGACTAAGAGGGATTCAAAAGGAAATGTGGAAAGATATAAGGCGCGTCTAGTCGCTAAGGGCTTTACACAAAAGGAAGGAGAAGATTTTAAAGAGACATTCTCTCCGGTCTCTTCTAAGGACTCCTTGAGGGTAATTATGGCATTAGTGGCACATTTTAATCTTGAGTTACATCAGATGGACGTAAAGACTGCATTTCTCAATGGCGACATTGAGGAGACGATTTATATGGTACAGCCAGAAAACTTTGTGTCCGGAGACCCAAAGAATATGGCTTGCAAACTTAAGAAATCTATCTATGGGCTCAAACAAGCGTCTCGACAATGGTATTTTAAATTTCATCAAGTAATCACCTCTTTTGGCTTTGAGATGAATTTGGTTGATGAATGTGTATACCATAAGTTCTGTGGGAGTAAGAACATATTTCTGGTTTTATATGTTGATGACATATTGCTAGCAATCAATGACATAGGTTTGTTGCATGAGACTAAGAGATTTCTAGCTAAGAATTTTGAAATGAAAGATCTTGGTGATGCATCTTTTGTATTGGGCATAGAGATATACCAGGATCGTTCTCAAGGTATCCTAGGGTTGTCACAAAAGGCCTATGTTGAAAGGGTTCTCAAACGATATGGAATGCATAACTGCAAACCGGGAAATACCCCTGTCGCTAAGGGAGACAAGTTTAGTCTCAATCAGTGCCCTACAAATGACTATGAAAGAAGGGAAATGCAGAATATTCCCTATGCTTCAGCTGTGGGAAGTCTTATGCACGCCCAGGTATGTACGCGTCCGGATATTGCGTACATTACTAGGATGTTGGGCAAATATATGAGCAATCCAGGACTTGACCATTGGACAGCTGCCAAACGAGTCATGCGGTACTTACAAAAAACGAAAGATTATATGCTCACATATCGGATATCAGACAAGCTTGAGATCGTAGGATACACTGACTCCGACTTTGCGGGATGTCAAGATAGTATGAAGTCCACATCAGGTTTTGTTTTTCTGATGGCTGGAGGAGCTGTGTCTTGGAAGAGTTCCAAACAGACAATTTTTGCCTCTTCCACCATGGCAGCAGAATTTGTGGCATGCTATGAGGCTTCTAATTATGGTATATGGCTGCGAAATTTTGTCACGAGGCTGCGTATAGTTGATGGTATTGAAAAACCACTCAAGTTGTTGTGTGACAATAAGGTTGCAGTTCAGTATTCCAACAACAATCTAAGTTCTATGAAATCGAAGAGTATCGATATCAAGTTCTTAGTTGTTAAAGAAAAGGTTCAGAAAGGAGAATTGTCAATAGAGCATATCAGTACAAACTCCATGATTGCGGATCCATTTACTAAAGCCTTACCACCCAAGCAGTTTCTCGAGCATGTAGCTCGTATGGGTGTTATATCAGCTAATGATCTTTAGTTTTAGTGGGAGTTTGTAATTTTAGTTACTCTATATATAGACTCTTTGGTTTGACTTATGAATATTTTGACCATATGTTTTCTGCAGAAATAAAGTTTCAGTTTATTTCCTTTCTATCTTTTGGTATGGTTTGATCTCACTAAAGTTTTAAGGTGGACCAGTTGGAAATATGCATGTTAGGATCACATTGCATGATATTTCCATGCTACACATCCACATCTTGATCCATGTCATTCTGTCATGTCAACATATGTGACCATTGAGGGTTTAGTTACGTAGTTATGTGACGAAAGCCGCTTTGATCCTATGTTTATGTGATTGATGGACCGGATTGGTTAAAGATACATTTTATAACGACAACAGATTTGAGCTCATTCGGTTATGTCACAATTAGTAACGTTGCACATATAGCCCAAGTGGGAGATTGTTGGATTATTATCCGACGTTGGGCTTGTATGTGAACGATACAAATTGAACGTTGTCGTAACGGTTAGGCCCGAATAAACGTGATCGAATTAGGTTTAATTAAGTTAGGCCTAATGTATCTGATTGAATGTGGACCGATATGTGTAGAGACTGTGGGAGTCCTAGATCGTTGATGGACCGAACTAGGATGGCCCGATAGATGATAGGCTTGTTATCTATATATATGTGGTTATGGTCCCTAGGTCAGACGTACTTTGCTCCATTGGTTCCCATCAGTCATTGGCAAGTAGCGGGTACGTGCGTGATCTAGAAGACTATAAAACCGACCGTTAAGGTTTGATATCAGATTCGACGGTACCCGATAAATCTTTTATTATTATGGATTCAGGTATGCTTCCGCGATATATTATATATATTAATCTTGATAGATTAGTTTTCGATCCAGTCAAATATATATAGATTATATATTAATCTATCAAGTTATACAATCAACCCGGTAGGAACGGGATAAAACCAGGCCGGAGCAATAAAAATCAGGGATCATGCCTTATAAGAATCTACCTACTAAAAATAATTACGTAAAATAATTATTTATTTTAAATTTTTTTTGGATTAAATAACTTTTAAAATAAATAGTTATTTTATATAATTATTTTTGATAACAAGCGTCAAACAAGTATCTAATTTTAAAACGTAATTAAGTTTGTTCGTTATGTCTTTGAATTCTTCCATGGGTGATTACTATTACCATACCGTCTGTACAAGCTGGTGGCTGGATTGCTATGGGGTGAATCCTTGATGACTGCATCCATTTAGCATGAACCATCCTTTCTCAGCCTTCTTTTCCGGCGAACTCAGCGGTTTCAATTCGCTGCTGCTTCGACCTTGTCCTTGTTAGTGAGAGGCTCTATATAGGGCTATATATTTCATTAGATTGTTTTATTTATTATTTATTTTCTTTCAGCTTTAGATTAAAAAGATTTTATACCTAGTTGTGTGTTAATTCGTTCTCGTATAGGGTTTTTAGCATTTTTTTACAGCTTCAATGTGGATTAGGTTCGGATCATTTTGGGATGTTTTATTGTTTGAGTCAAGTTGAGATCGGATCATTGTAGATCTAAATTGTATCAAGTTAATTTATCATGTGGGTTGGATTTGGGTTGAGTAATTTTAGGTTCGAGTTGTTTTGAGCGTGGGTTATTTCGGATTTTGATTTGATGGATCGGGCTGCATTTTAGTCAGGCCAGCTCCTGTTTGGTTGGTATCATGTTTGGGTGGATTTGTAACACCTCACAATTTACTACTAAATTTTTTTGTTTCATTTCAAAATTAGTGGAAGCAAAAATTATAAATTATGGGGATGTTACCGCCATATTTAGCATCAGACTGATTTCCTCCTTCCGTTTCAGTACCAAGTGCTAAGGCTAAAAGGAATATAACACGATTTACACAAATTCAAACTTTTATTTAAATCAAAATAGCGCATTAAATTCATTACAAGAATAAAACCCACCATTAGTGCTTACAAGAATAAAATCATTTTAAACTAGAAAATAAAAGGTTAGAAGAGAAACCCTAAAAAATTTTCGGATAATCCTTACATTCATACTTGATATCTACTTGAATAGTACATGCAACAAACCTGTAAAGGACACTGCTCATTGAATAGGTAGAGGCCCACAAATGGAACCCTTTAGTACTATGGTATTGAATAACCCTTTATGAAATACTCTAAAATCTTAATTTTAGAAATTATGGCCAAATAAGGATTTATTAGAGAAATTAATTAATTAAAATAAGAGGAAGAAAATAAGGTAAAATCAAGAGGAAAATAATAAATAATTTATTTAGGAAAAATTTGGGTTTTTTGCTAATTAAAATGAAATTTAGAAAAAAATTTATTCATAATATCCTAAATTAACCCAAAAGGGAGTTTATTTATCATTTTATTTAAAATATTATTAATTTAAATATCCAAAAATACCAAATGTCTTAAATACCCCAACCCATCTATTTTCTTTTTCTTCCTTTTCTCTCTTTTCTCCTCTCTTTCCTTCCCGATCCACCCTTTCCCCCTCCCCTTCCTTCTTCCCCTGATCCCGACCTACAACTCTAAGACCTGCAGCCTCGTTTTCCGCTGGCAACCACCCGCCGCTGAGCAGCCCATCCTTTCCCTCTCTCCCTCGTCGTTTTCTTTCCATTTTTGACCCAACAAAACGGTCATCCCTCCTCACGCATGCGTGCCCCCTTTCCTTTCTCTCCCCCGACCACCAACCCTCTTGCCATGGTAGACCTACGCCGCCTGCCACCGTCGGCCGGTGGTCCTGCCTCACCTACCCCCACTTGTCCTCTTCCCTCTCTGTCGTTTTCCCTTCATTTGGCCTATAAATACCCCATAGGCAGCCATAATCGATCCCTATGTTTTTGCAGCTAAAAAAATCGACCCTTGTGCCACCTCCCAATCAGACGACTATCACGTCGCCACCGCCCAAGCCACCCACAGAACCACTCCCTACATCACCCTCTACCAAACTACACCTCCCACCGCCCTCGATTTTCCTGCACAAGCCACCTCGGCTGTGCAAAGTTCACCTCCCAATTAGCCCACCTCGACCACCGCCACCCTTTGCACTACCGCTCGCTGCCGATTTTGTCCCAACAACCACCCCTTCTACCCTCTAGAACACCTTCCTATACCTTCCTATACCTCCCTTTTTCCCTGCCTCCCTCTCCATCTCCCTTCTCCTCCCTCCACCACCTTCGGCTACCACACCTGCAGTCGTGCGCCGCCCCCTTTGGCTGCACCACCACCTCCATTCCAATCCTCTCCATTTGAGGCACCCACCACCACGTTAATCACCCCTCATTCCTTCTCTCCTAGCCTTTACAACCACCTCTCCATATCTCTTCTCCCTCCACCGCTGCAGCTGTCGTGCATCACCGCCAGTGCCGCCACGGTCCCTAGGTGATACTCTAACCTCTCCAACCCCTAAACCCTTTTTATACAAGTGTTATCAATTTTTAGTAGTATTAATAGTATTATTCTTAATAATAATAATAATAATAATAATAATAATAATAATAATCTTATTATTATGTTATCATTATTATTACCTTTATCATTATTATTATTAAACCTAAATTTGGAATATTTCTAACTAATATTATTATTATTAATGGTCTACAACTTTAGTATTATTATGATCATCATCATCATCATCATCATCGTCATCATCGTCATCATTATTATTATTATCATCATCATCATTATTTTCTTACTATTATTATTAATGCTAGCTTTGGCCCATTATCACTTTTATTATTATTGTAAATATTTGAACTCTTATATTACTATTACCATTTCAATTATTATTATTGTTGTTGTTGCTGTTGTTGTTGTTACTATCATTACTATCATTACTATTATTATTACTATTACTATTATTAATAATAATAATATTATTTCCATCACTGTAACTATACTTGACCATATTATCACTAATTAAGGTTACTACTATTATGATTATTAGGACCTTGTTAGTATTATTCTTAGGATTAGAACTATTATTAATATTTATATTATTATTATTATTATTATTATTACCTTGTCATTCTTGTTAATATTTCATATATCATTAACCTTACTATCACTACTAGCTTTATTATTATTAGTATCATTATGGTCACTACTTTTGTATTACTAATATCACTATTATTATTATTACTAGGATTTGGATTGATATTAGTACTATTACTACAACCATTGCTATTATTATTATTATTAAAGCTATTATCTTTAATAACATAAATATTGCTATTAATACTTTAACATGAACCAATGTACCTCCTAAGACCTATTTTGACTAGTAATGACATGGTTAGCTAATTAGAGAATAATAACCCTACTTTTATTTATAAAACAACTATTAATATTATTAACCCTAACATTAGGCCATGATAAGGGTAAGGTAGGAAATGATGGTAATTTTGGTAAGAGGGAGGTTAACTCATAGTATTTCCCTCTTATAAGCGAATCAAGTCAAAATCCTAAGGAGGCGTAGGAGCATACTCCAAGCTCGGTGTCGTATTAGGTAATGATATGGTTAAGGCTTTTTATGTGTAAGAGTGTGCTATGTGTGTTGGTTAATGGGTGTGCTTTCTATTTTATATTATCATGTTCTTTTAGAACAGCTTGCTAAGCATGGAGCTAAGGTAAGTTGCATGTGTTTATGATATATGTCATGTAGTGTTATTACTTGTACTTGACTTGTGCTTGTGTAATACTGCCCCTTATGACATGCATGATAGGAGGTCCTAAGTAGTATGATGTGGCTATGAGAGAAATGGAAAAGAATGAGGAAAGTGAGTTGACTAGAAAATGGTAATGATTGCCTAATTATCTTATGACCTATGGGTGGATAAAAAGAGGAATAATAGGAATGAAATTAAGGGAATGGATCAAAACATGCATGAGAAGTATAAGGTCTGCATATAATGGTTAGCCTTTGCATAGGGATGACTTTTACGTGGGAAAATTTGATTTGAGGATCAAGTAAGGTAAGGGAAGAATTGTTAGCATGATTGAAGTCCATATGTGAAAAATAGTACGTGGGTTGATATAATGATGCATGGGAGATTTGACTAGGGTTTTGGGAGGAAACCCTAAGTGAGAGAAATGTGTAAGGAAGGAAAAATTAATGGAAATGCTTAGAATGAGGATAAAATATGGAAGGGGTGTCACATGGAGGAAAAGTGAGTCAAGTAAGAAGAATGTCTTTGGGTGTTGAGTGAGTGGCATAAAAGAAAGAAGAAGTACTAAGGTTTTGGGGAGATAACTAGGGTTTTTGTGACCATGTGTGGGAGTTGGATAGTGGGGTTGCAATGTCAAGTGTGGATCGGGGGAAGTGATGCTTTTGGTAATAAAGAAGAGTTTTGGGTTCATGATGAGTGGAAAAGGTGGAAGGAAGTCTCGAGGTCATAGGTTGTGTTTGATATGTGTCATGTGGAAGGGGTGATGGTAAGTAAGAGTGATGAATGAATAACATCACATGAGGAAAGGGAGGTGCTAGAGTTTTGGGATGGCCAGCTAGGGTTTCGTGGCTACATGTATTATATGGGAAGTAAAATGTGGTGTTTGGGGATGAATTGAGTGAGGTGATAAATTGGAGGAGTATGAGTTGTATGAGATAGAGGCAGGTTGGGCTATATAGGCCAAATTACGATTTTCTCAGAAGAAAACCCTTGAGAGTGATATTAAGTTGATTCAGAAATATGGAAAGTGGGCCTTGGAGTTGAGTATTCATGGTAATGAGGAAAGAGTGAGAAATGATATTTGGATGTACTAAAGGAAGTAAAATTCCCAAAATATGAGTCAGGATTGTCAGGAAGTCGAGTGGGTCGTGCATGTCTAGTCGGAGTTGTGTGTGGAATAAGATATAGTAAAACACTAAGCACTTAAAGTGAAAGATTATCGATCTAGGGCCTCGTGAGGTTATATATTCTTCGGTCCACCGGCTATAATAGTGGTTAGGTGCGTTTTGCCCTACTAAGTGATTTTTCGGTCCACCGACTATAATAGTGGTCAGGAGCATTTTACCTTGTTGAGTGATTTTTACTAGCTCTAGTTGTCATAGATGATATTCATGCAATAATTTTGGCTTTGTTGTGTGAACGTTTAAATAATATAAATTATCATGTAAATTCTTAAAAATTAATATTATTTTGAATTTGCTTGTGTTATTTATGTTATATATTATCTTTTTAAACTAACATAAACAACCTATTTAACCATTTCAAACCACTTATTCTATTACTTTTGGATTTTTCCTAGTGTGTCTTAGTGCTCCATTCAGACCCTATATCTTACTCTATTTAGCTCTAAAGATTTTTAGAGGGTATACACACTTATGGATTAGATGTCCTTGTCGGTAGGGTATTGTACTACCTTTGTGTGCTAGTGTGACCAAGGTACCTTAATGTCCTTTGGTTGATAGTCGATATGATATTATATTTCCTTTGTGTGTTAGTTTGACCAAAATACTTTAGTGTCTTTGGGTTGATATGATCTTCACTCGACAAATTAAAAATGGAAAGAATCATTGTTGGTTCAAAATGATTATTGCATTAGTTCGGTAGTAGCATTATTGCTTACCTGTGATCAGTAGTAGCCTTCATATCAACATGTAGTTTGATAGTACCCTTTGTATTAGTATGTGGTTCTGTAATACCCCGTATTTTTTAAATCCATATTTATTAAGGTTAATGATTTTATTAGCGTAATTTGATGTAAACAATTACTTATTTTAATTTCGATTCGTTTTATAGATTTATCGACGGTTTCAAATTCATAATTGAATGTAATTAATCATTGTCATTGCGAACCATTCTAGACAAATTCGTTTACGACAATGATTCTATTATATTCTTATGAATTTGATTCTCGGTTAAAAATATGTATTTCCGTTGTTTCTCATATTTTTATTTTTAATATTTTTAGATTTGTTTTCGATTATAACTTCGTCATGTGTTAACGGTGTATTTTGAGGTTATATTTCGTTGACGAAATATATTATTTAAATTATAGAATTTCTACTTAAATAGTTAAATTTATTTTAATAATTTTATCCGTTAAATTTATTCGTTTTCGGTAATCGTTAATATTTTCGAAAAGTTTTAAATTAAAAAGATTTTCAGAGTTTGTTTATAAAATTCTTTCTGGAGTTAATTCTCTTTCGTTTTATGCTTTTTGGTTTACGGAAAACCGATTTCAGAAATTATTTAAATTAGTCTTGGTTTATTCGAATTTGACTTAAATATTTTATTATATGTTTTTAAATATTATTTCGGGGTCTTATAATGTATTCCCGTAAGTAATATAAATGTTTTACGTTCGTTGGTAAATTCTTTAAAAAAATATTTCCGAAATTCTTTATATAACTATTTTATTAATTTTAAGTCTTCTGATCCGTTCGAAATAAATTTTTGTTTAATAAATTTTAGATAAACTCTTTCAAATAATATTTTTAATATTTAGTATTTATTTCATATGTGCATTTAAATAAAAAAAAAACACACACACACAGCACTTGTCGGTGAAAAAAAAAAAACCCCATGCCCCGACCCCCCTTCCTTTTCTTTTCCCTCTTCTCTCCCTTCCCTTCGGTTTCCCTATTCTTCGACCCCCTGCGCCTTTCCCTGTCCCGCAACCCTAGCTTGCCACCACCGCCTCCTCCGCTTCGCTCCGGCCAACCTCGCCAGCCACCACGGGCGACGCGACCGCCGGCGACGCAGCAGCAGCCAGCTCGACCGCAGCAGTGGCAGCGACCACCAGCAGCAACGCGAGAGAAGCAACAGCAGCGCGGGAGCAGTCGCAGCAGCGGCGAGCCGCCGTCCGGTCACCGGCGAGCTCAGGCGATCATCGGCGAGCAATCCTTGGCCTCTGACGAAGCTTCCCCGGCCTTCCTTTGCCCCGATTTATCGGTTTTTCGTTTGGTATAATTTCCGAAAAACCCTAACCCTTGTTTTGATTAATTGGGTATGAATTAGCTTATAAAAAGCTAAATTGATTGTTTGATTATGTATATATGTGTTGTAAGATTAATTTGGATAGGTTAATTGCGTGGTTGTGTTGGAATTTTGGAAAATTTGGATTTTTGGCCGGGTTATGCCCGAATTTTTCGGATCTGTCCGTTTTTGCGATTTCGGACAAATTGATTCCTAGGTCAAATTTTGGGTGTAATGAAATCGGGTTGTATAATTGAGCCGTTCCGCTCAATTGATTTTATAATATCGTTTAAAATGTATTTAATTTTATATTGGAAGTGTTGATTTGGAAAAATTGTGCGTAATTTATCGGAATTGAATTTTTAGGTCAAACCTCCCGCGGGTTTAAATTGGATTTTGTAATTGGGTTATTTTATTCAATTGACTATATAAATTATATTAGAATATGTTTAATTACATTTTTGAACCGTCAATTGGTATGTTTTGGCAATAATTGATCGGGTTTGCGTTCCGGACTCAAAAACCCTAATTGTGCTAAATTAGATATTTCTGTTATCGGTTTTGATCAATTGATTAATTCATATGTTATAAAATGTTTTTAATTGTATTTCTAAACATTCAATTTGATTAAATTTATAGAATTTTACTTAATCGTATTTTCGGACTTAAAACCTTAGATTTTAAGTGAAATTATGAAATTGGTTATTTGTGTAGTTGTTTTACTAAAATTAAATTTATAAAAGTAGTTGAAATGATCATAATTGTATTTTAATGCCTTTAATTGGAATCAATTGATTTGAATTGACGGAGTTTGTGTTGTAGACTTTAAAACCCTAATTTTAAAAATGGATGGTCCGGAATTGGTTAATCGGAAGATTGTTTTGTTGAAATCGATTATCTGGATTTATCTAAAATTAGTTTAATCGTGTTTTAAAACTATCAATTTGGGGTAATCAAAGTGATTTGGTCGATTCATAGTTAGGCATTTAAGACCCTAATCTTCGGGGATGATTTTGTAGAATTGATTTTGCTATATGTATTTTATCTAATCGGTTTCTATCTTGGGGTTTTAAATAATTTAAATTATCTTTTAACCTAATCGATTTGGATTTGATTCTAAGTAAATTGGTTGGGTTACTTATTCAATTATAAAACCTAATAAATAAGTCATTTTCGATAAATTAACTTATGATCGATTATTCTGTCTCAGGCTTTCCAAATTAATTTGAAATTTCCTAAGTGTATTTGTATTAATCTGTTTGATATATATTTAATCTTAAAACTTAATAGAACTATGATTTTAAGTCCTAAGTTTTGGACACGTTTTCTAAGAAAAAATAGTTTGTGTTTCTTTGTATCGAGTAAATTATAATAATTGAAATTATTGATTGATAGGATAGTTTCTAATTTAGTTTTCGATTCCATCGGATCTAGGAAAGTATTATCGTGGATCCACGAGTTAGTGATCTCTCTCACCCTCTTATGTCGCGTAGCTAGCTTCGGATCCAGGTAAGTTCTCTACTTACCTCTACTTATGGGTATTTTGTAAGGATGTGGCTAAGGTCCTTGCGTGTTATGTGACTTGTATACCTTGGATGTTTTGTATAGATATCATGTCTTGTTGTACATCACATGTTTGACCTTAACGTGTTTTATGCGTAGTGAGTTTTGAGTTAAGGTATGTGGTATGTGTTTTCTTACGATATGAATGTGATACCTATATGTGGTGATTATGATGTGCTGTGATATGATGTAACCCTTTAGGGCATGCATGCTAGGGTGATTATTATTATTATTATTATTATTATTATTATTATTATTATTATTATTATTATGACATGGAGATAAAAGGAAAAAATAAATAAATGGGAAGTGAGTTGCAAAAGGGAGTATAAGGGACCCGATTAGGGTTTTGAGAAGAATTAGTAATATGGAAAAGGCGGAAGTAAAAATGATTAATGGTGAGTGAGGTGCGGGTTGAGAGTGAGAGTTTATGTTATGAGGAATGATTATGGGTGCTTTGGGAGAGAAGAAGTATTGGGTGAAAAGGGGACGTTACTTGTGGGAAAAGAAAGGTACTAGGGTTGAAGTAGCCAATTAGGTTTTCAGAGTCACAGGTGGAATCGATGGGTAGAGCGATGTGATTTGGGGTTGGAATTAAATGAGGTGAGGTGTTGATGATAGATGAATTAATGGTAGTGAAATAAGAGGAAGTTGGGCCACATAGGTCCAATTGGGGTTTCAAGGGAAACCCTAGAGGCTAATGACGGGTGGAGTTGATCTTTATTATGTGTAAGTATAGAAGGGAAATGGATATCGAGGTGTGATAAGGGGTGCACGAGTTCCAAGATATGGGATATGCCCTCCTGGGAGGATAAGTGTGGATATAGTTAGCCATGCATGTCAAGGGTAAAACACTTTCAAATAAGATACGTTAAAATACTAATTACTTAAAGAGAAAGATGCTGAGTCGGGGCCCAGACCGGTCTACCGGCGAATAATAGTGGCCAGGAGCCGGGGTGCCCTGGAGACCGTGCCACCGGCGAACAATAGTGGTCAGGAGCGTTTTGCCCTGTATGATTTCCGGTCCACCGGCTATAATAGTGGGGGTTACCGTGCTCAGCAAACCAAATGTAAAATCGATAAGACATGGGAAAAATACTAATCACTTACAGTGGAACACCATGTGAGTCGGGGCCAGACCGGTCCACCGGCAAATAATAGTGGCCAGGAGCGTTCTGCCCTATACATATCTCCGGTCCACCGGCTATAATAGTGGGGTTCCCGCACTCACATGGACTATTAAAGAATATGTGTGGAATGAATATATTATTGAGAAGAATAAAGAATGAGTCACAAGCACTTACAGTGAAACACCATACGAGTCGGGGCCAGACCGATCCACCCGCAAATAATAGTGGCCAGGAGCGTTCTGCCCTGGAGACCGAGCCACCGGCAAATAATAGTGGCCAGGAGCGTTCTGCCCTGTACATATCTCCGGTCCACCGGCTATAATAGTGGGGGTTCCCGCACTCACGTGGATTAATAAATACTGTGGTGTGAAATGACTACTTTTAATAAAGACTCAAAGGAAATAAGTTTAATTGGAATATGGTCAGCTTTTATTATCTGTATTACTACATGCTGCTTACGTGAGTATGTCACGCGTTGAGTTTCCAATAAAATATATTATTCCTACTTGAAACGCATGTGCCACTTTATATTTCGGTTATACCATGCTTATATGTTTAAATGGGATGTTACATATGTTCATATGTTACTACAGGTGTAGGAAAAGAGTCATGTTGTGGGTTGTGAGTATGTCTGATATTGTATTATAATTTAATATGTACTTGATGTTACAGTTTACGTCTCTCCCATAAGATAGGGTAGTGAGACTTACTTAGTACTGGACCCGTACTGATACTACACTGTTTGAATGGGTCCTGTGATGATCCACTGATGGTGGGGAGTAGACCTTTGATGCAGGTTTTGATCGGTTACTAAGTTGGGGGTGGAAGGCTTGGCTTGAGTGAGTAGGCAATCCGGATATTTATTCCCCGGGATTTGTTTGTTTAATTGTTTCCATCTTTCGAAATTACAAGGGTTGTATTTAAATTTTCAAGGATTGTGTAATTGACTTTTAAATTTCTCGCAACACTATTGTGCTTTTAGAATTCGGATTTAATGGTTGACAGGTTTTAGCCTTGCATCTAACATGAGATAGATGGTGAACATTTATCTTGTGTTAGATGTGGCAGTAACACTTCCTAAATTCGCTCCTAGCTTCCGCTCTATTCTTTCAAAAAAAATTTTTTCAGGAGTGAAATTTGGGGGTGTTACAAGTTCGGTAATAGTTTTCGTGCCTAACTGTGGTTGATAGTAGTCTTTATGATTATATGTGGATCAATAGTAACCGTTGTACCTACATGTGGTAGGTAATTACCTTCGTATCCTACCTATAGTTTTTTGGAATTTATTAGCATGAATGTTGAGTTATGAGATATATTGTGAATGTTATAATTTTTGGGTTGTCGTTGGTTGTAATCATTACTTCAAAGAGCATCCCTTGGATGCCGAGTTGATAAATTTCATTATATTTTAAATGAACGGGCATGAGTAGTATGTGACCTTGGTGATATTTGTATTATGACATGGTTATTGTATTTTTAATTAGCATATGTATATTTTAGTCTTTTATACTATGTTCTTTTATAATACATTCTATGCGTTTCAAGTAATCTTTGCATGTTTAATTTTATATAATGGATTACTCACTACCATTGTACTAATATGTTCCATTTCATGGTTATTTGTGACTTTGTAGATTAACTTGTGAGAACTGCTTGAAGGTTTGAGTTGAGGGTTAAGATTATTCAATTTTATACTCGGTGTATTTTAATTCGAATATTTTCAAATTCTTTTATCCTTTCATATTTCTTTTTTAGGAGTTTTTATAACCGTCAATCAAATTTGTATCATCCTATTAATTTTTGCATGTATTGTAATATTTATTATCTATATTTTTTAAAATTTTATTGTTAATTTAAATGGAGCAATACTTTAGTCTAAACAATTGGCATAAAAATAATAGAAAATACCGAACTTATATCAACCATGAAATTAATATTCTATGTTCTTACTATCTCAACCTTTATTATTAATTTTTAAATTAAAAAAATTTAAGTTCTAAAATTAGGATGTTATAATAATCAAATTCAAAGCCGACTAGATAGACAACTCCATTCATAGGAGAAGAATGTTGCTCTGTTGTATATTAGTATGTTACGATGTCTGAACGCTCAAAATAAGAAAAGGAGAAAATTGCTTTGTAGTATATTTAGATAAAACTAATTAGTTAAAAATTAAAATGGTTCCAAAATATTTAGCAACAAATACAAAATATCATGTACATATAATTATACTAATATGTACATTTAATTATATATAAATGTACAGATAATATTCTCTATATGTACATATATAATAAAATATTAAAAAAATTAGACTAAATATTAAATAAATTAATTAACTTTAATTATTTTAATGTAAGTGGACTACCAACTATTTTTGTCTAAGAAAAGTTGGTTGTACCTGACGGAGTGGAGTCTCACGGTACAAAAATTGAGGAAAGTGAAGGCTGCGGGCCGCGTACTACAAGTCTACAATAGGTTCACCTCAGGGAGGGTGATGGGTGCGCCCCACTTTCCTCTATTTTTGTGCCGTGGGGTCTGAGTTCGTCAATTTTCAATGCGTCAACTATTTACCTTGTTGTCATTAAATGTCTCAAACTTGATTACGCTACATCAACAACATGAGTATTTATTTTGGGTATTGTTATATAGAAAACGTATTTTTACTCCGCGGAAAACAAATTTCGAAAAGTTTCGAAAGTGACCTTCACATCGGTGATTTTTGCCGAAAGCCACGATCAGCATCGGCGATTTTAGCCGAAATTATGGATAATTTTCGGCAATTTTTACCGAAACCGGCCCAGGCCATCGGCACTTATTGCCGAAAGCAGGCCAAGACATCGGTAAAAACTGCCGATGCATCAAAAAATTTTTTTTTTTTAATTTCGGCCGAAATATTTAAGTCAACATCCAGGCCATCGGCAATTATTGCCGAAACCAGGCCATACAATCGGTAATAACTGCCGATGCAGCATATATATATATATATATATATATATATATATATATATTTTAAATTTCGGCCGATAAATTCGGTAATTTGTACCGATACCGGCCCAGGCTATCGGCAATTATTGCCGAAACTAGGCCAAAGCATCGGCACAAACTGCCGATGCACCAATTTTTTTTTTTTAATTTCGGCCAAACTTAAAAAAAAAAAATAGTGCATCGGCAAAAACTGCCGATGCTGGCTGCTGCAAAGATGAATAGTGCTGGGTAAAATAGAGATTTACTGCGCAAATGTTTTCTGCGTAGTAAACCCTTGTTTTTCAAATAACAAATTCGTTTATTTTTACCCAAGTAGTCGCGCTAATATTTATCGAAATTATTCACCATGATGAAAAAAAGAAAAAAAAAAGGATTAATGAGTTAACTAAAGAGGATCGCCTCGCCGACTTTTCAACAACCATGACAAATAGTAGTCTTATTCTCGGCAAGTCGCTTACAACCTTGTCCTAGTTGGTCACGTGAATTTTACTTCACTATTAGGATTAATCAAATGATGATTGAAATCAAATGAGCTAATTCCAAATACCGACTTCCATAAACCCATCTTCCGTAGCAGACCCTCTAAACATCCCAACACAATTAAACCCATAAGCCACTTCCCCAGCACTGCTGACAGCAATCAACCCAGCCTTCCCTTCATCTAACCTCTCTTTGATCACATATTCCACCGCCTCCTGCAACTCAAGCCCCTTATACTCCATCACCGCGGCAACTTCCCTTGCTAATGTCCCTCGTAGTATCGCCTCCCCTTCACCCGTGCACGATACGCCGCATCCTTTGCACGCGTACGTCCCCGCTCCTATGATGGGCGAGTCTCCAATTCGACCTGCCGCCTTGTTCATCAGACCGCCGGTGGATGTTGCCGCTGCACAGCGGCCTTGAGTGTCGACCGCGACGCAGCCGACGGTTTCTGGTGCGTAGAGGTTTATTGGGAGACCGTTCATTCGGATTGGATTGGCGACTTGTGATGCGCAGGTGATGTCCGGTGTGCCGTTGCATGGGATTCGGTAGTCGAATACGATGGTGTTGGACTCTTGGGCTAATTTGAGCATTTCGACATTGTCCTCGGTGATGAAGTATTCATTGTCTACCAGGTCAACACCCTGTGATCAGATTGTCGTATCGAAATAGTGAGAAGGGAATTAAGGAAAGACGATCAGCAATATCTAATCTGACATATTCGATGATGGTTCGTTAATAAATAAAAAAAATAACATAAAAAGGACCTGTTCTCTGGCGAATTGTTCGGCACCATCGAAGGCAAGATAAGAGTGAGGAGATTTATCCATGACTAGACGGGCCAGAGATATTGGGTTCTTGACCGTCGTAACACCTGAAACGGCACCGTAGCGTCTATTGGGTCCGTCCATGATGCTGGCTTCCATCTCCACCGTTGCTTTCTCCGTGAGAGCAGATCCACGTCCTGAATTGAACAGAGGATCCGTCTCCAGTTCTCTGACCTGTATTAATTAAAAGCATGTCGTCGTGTCGGAAGCAGCGGCGCAACAACTTGTTAATATAACAGGAAAAGGAAGGAACGTACAACAAGCTCGACGACGTCAATGGCTGGGAGATGAGAACGAAGAGCAGAGATGCCGATATTAAGGCAGCGAGTTAGGAGCTGTTTGGCTGCCTCTTGACGTTCTTGAGGGAGATTTGGATCGACACCAGCACCCCCATGCACTGCGATTGCCCACTTTCCCATCTTTTCTTAATTAGATTTCGTCAATCTAACAAGTTATATACTGCTATACTATGCTCCCTGATTCTAACCTATCGATGACCCTTAAATTTGCCCCGCTCCCTTCGTCTCTCACAGATTTATTTTTCCCCGGGGGGAGGTGTTCTTAAATAGGGCGACGAATCAAGTCGAAAGCTTTCCGCGTTTTTTAATTTTATTTTTTATTTTCAATAAACGAATTAATATTAACTAATTCTCGCTGTGTGATGACTGATGATATGATTCTCTCTGAACTCGATTTAGACGTTTCCACTTTTTTCGGAACGGGAAGGGGTGGGATCACGGGCTTTTGATCTTCGACTCGGCTATCATCGTCTGCGCACTCTTACACTTGCCTCAAATTATATACACGGATCGTACTCATAATGTACATATCATTTTAGACGAGGGATGTAAACGGACGGGTTCGAAGCGGGTATATCTATATTTGTATCCGTATCTAATAAAAAAATTCGTACCCGAATCTATATCCGCTAACATATTTATATCAGTATTCGTTGGATATCCATTACCTGACGGATTTTTTATTTATTCGTTGATGGATATTATCCGACGGATAAATTCATTTAGAGTTAAGTCAAATGATAATATTAACCTTAATTTATACTATATTTATTTTAAAATTAATGGTAAAAATATAATTATATATCGGGTAAAGGGGTACGGATATGGATATCATATCCTATACTTGTATTCGTATTCGAACCCGACGGATATTTTTTCCACCACCCATATCTGTATCTATATCTGTTTAAATATTCATCGGATAAAATCCGTTGAATTTTGGATAAAATCCGCCCCGTTTATATTCCTATTTTAGATGGTACACGAATCATAAATTCATATATAAAGACTAATTATATACTACCTCCCAGTCTAAATAAATATTAATAAAAAAGGGTAAATTATATCCTCATAAAAATAACTCATTTTTTGTATTGAAATTATAAAAGAATGCTTATTTTGAATAGAAAAATATTTATTAAAAATATTTAATATAAATCTGAGGCAATATTTAGCCTTGTTATGGTAGAGATATTATTAAATAATAACTATTTTTATTGTTTTATTTCTTAACCATTGCTTTTAGGACTATTATTAGTATTATATAAATCCGTTAGGTTAGGTAGTCACTAGGTATTATTTTGATAATTTTCTCTTTTGTAATCTTGGGTTCTTTACAAGCTCTCGAGGGACTCTCTTCTACTTTATAAATATCTCAATATATTTAAATCCTGTAGAGGTTTGCACACTTAAGTGATTAGGCATTTTAGCTAGGTCTAATATTATTCTCGCACTATATTAGTTTTTATGGTTCTTAGAATCTCCGTTCTAAAAATAATATAACCAATTTGTTATGACCACAATAATGAAATATAATAATAAATGGTTCTTATTCAATTGTGAGCTTTGTGTCTCATTATATTACACATGCCACTTAGTTGTGTTCCTTACAATTGTGCTACTATATGATAATCTTATTATTTTTTATATTTTTTTATCACATAATCCACTATTTTGTTGCATGTGGGCCTTATTGTAATACTCTCATTTTGATAACCATTTTTGTTTTGTTTTACAATATATTTTGTGGAAGCTAAACAAAAAATATAGGATGTTATCACCACATATAACATAAGAGAGGTACAATGAATACCTAACCTATGTTAGGTGCAAAGATAAAAAGTAAACTTGTATTTCAAGAGGCGGGTGTGGTTACCACCCGACTTGAGTTCAATACAATACTTATAAACTATATAGAAAAATAAACGCAATATCAAAATATCTAAGAGAGCTCAACTCAAGCCAAAAAAAAAAGAATGTGGGACCCTAAGGATTCAAACTTTATCACTTATCTAGCCAACTATGAACTAGACACATTTAACCCCACACAAACAAAACACAAGATATCTACACAATATATGAAATGATATGAGTATAATGAGCATAATGAGTAAACACAACCCACTACATGTGATAGCATGCGCACATAACACACTTAGTACATGCCTAGACGCCTAAATAATAATGGATCATATTAAATAGATAACATACTCCTAATCATGATAATTGAAAAGCATACATAATACATGCGCATCCTTAACCACATAGGGTCGCTTCAAGCTAGGAACGGAGGATAGAAGAATAATGTATAATTGTTATACCTCAAGGACATCCAAAAAAACATACATGGAATCATAAAGGATTCAATAAACATAGAGGAATTAGGCAAAACCTATATCATCACTAGCATGCATTTCAACAAGTGTCACACTATGACATGTAAGCTAAATGCATAGTCAAGGAAATCACATAGTTCATAAGTGTATGGATTCTAGCTCTCAGTTATAATATCAGATATCCAGTACTACTACCAATGAGTATAACCCATAGGGCACAAATAATATCAACAAGGCGTACAAGCCCAAACATATATAGACACATATCTTACCATAATAAATAATGCCAAGGGTACAAATAATAAATCATAAGTATCAATATATTCATCTCAGCAAGGAATCAAATACACATAGCCATATCTTTAAGGAAACAACACATAACCATCATGGCTAGAAATCTCAACACATATGGAGAGATGCCATAGAGAGTCATAAATCAAATGAGCATCCCGCTCTACCACATATGGACAAAATCCATCGAATACAATAAATCATAAGAGCACCTTGCTCCTTTATAAATGGACATCTAGGTTGATGGGGGTGCACAGAGACTCTAATGTTCACCTATCTCAGACTCTCAGTATGCCATTGTAGGTAGTACATCCCGTCCGCTACCAATAGCCTTTAACCAAGAGTAGTCTCACCAAAGGTAACCTAATGCTTACGTATGCATACCTTATATAAGGACAAAAGGAAGTTTTTAGAGTAGAAAATGCACCAAGCTACTATATAGCTAGCATCCCTTCCTATTTAACAAAAATAGAAAATGAATCATTAGATCCCTCAAAAATATTTAAGAAACATCCCAAAACAAAGGCCAAAGACCCCAAGAAATATTTTTCTAAAAGTAAAAGTGGTGCACCTTTTAACAATTAGGAGTCCTAAAAACAAATCGAAAGTTAAAATTAGGTCATCAAGGCCCTAAAGTCCAACCTATTATATTATTCATATATTTAGTCATTTAATGACTAAAACAAATCTTTAAGACTTGAAATTTGATTCACAAGTTCAAATAATCCTAAATGATCAAAATCAGCAAAAACTATATATAAAATTAGTTTAATTAAGTCACACAAGGTCTAAAGTTAATTTTGAAAATTTTAACTATTTATAAAATCACTATTCATCATCTGACATAAATATCATTTTATATAGAGAAGCTTAAAAATAATTTTTTTTATTACGAGAAAATACTGTTCATTGGAATTTACTATTCACACATTTACTATTTATTAGGGTAAATTACTATTTAATCTTTGACTCTAGAAGTCCACTAAAGCCTTCTAGGATATTTTAATCATATTTCGTTCAATTATCTCCAAAATATAATTATTAAAATATTGAACCCTACTTAGGGTAATTAGACATCATTAGTGAATAATACTTTCAATATTATGAATAACATTTCTAAATCTTCATGAATATTAAAAGTATTCAAATCAAGGCATTTTATATGTACAAAATTCAACTACAAATTTCAACCTATAACACAGTATAATCAATTTCATAAAATATCAAAAGGATAAAAAACTCTACATCATATAATTTTTCAATAAAGAAATAAATCATGATTAGAATCATCAAATCGTAATATTTTATGCTTCAAAATTAATCTACTAATTACTAAGATTAACATGGTATCGTCAATTTAAAAAAAAAAAACTAGTAAAAGAATGAAAAAGCCCCAAGTTCAAAAATCTCAATAATTCAACCAGAAATGGTATAATAGATTATAACCATAATTATCCTTGCTAAACATATAAAATTATATATACAAGTAGAAATTAAGTTTTTACCTTAAGCAAATATTCTAAGAAAAGAAGAAATAAAAGATTTAATATAAATGGGCGATTATCCAAATGTCAATAAATTAATCCACTTTTACTTAGTTAAAAATGCCAATGGATTAGTTCCTTGAGCATAGAAGAAAAAGATGAATAAATTAAATGATGAAGATTGGTGGTGATTTGGTGATGTTTAGGGTGGCGAATGGTGGTGGATGGTTTTGTGGGACAAGAGCACATAAAAGGGAGAGAAAATGTTGAAGATGATGACTATAATAATTCATGATGAAGATCAAGTGTTAGATATTTGGGGACAATTTAGTAAAAAATCATAAAGGGGTATTAAGATAATTTTAGGAGATTAGATATTAGTGGTTGTGTCGATGGAATTTTGACATAAATGGGCTGATCATGGTCATCCATTTGCTTTTTGTTGACACATGGCAAGTTGAGATTGAGTTTCATAAAGGTTAAATGAGGGTTTAAGAAGTAAAATCAAATTTGAAAATGTATATACATCCAAAAAATTAAGTTAAAAAATTATAAATTTAATTATAGAGTATTTTAAAATCATTTTTATCTCAATGACACTAAAATATTATGGTTCCCAACATTTAGTGAATTTTGAATATCTATAAGGGTTGTTTTGAGGCTTAACATACTAAAATAGGGCTAATCGAGACATAAATAATATTTTTTTCTAGATGACTAAAATTAAGGATTAAAAAAATCAAATAATTATAATAACCTATAATAATCTTACTAGCTAAAAAAGTGGCTTAAAATATCTCATTTAAACAAACTTGTGAGAAGGCGTTAATATATGGAAATGATTTATTTTAAAAATTAAACTAAGTTTAATAAAGGATGTAATAAAGTATTCAAGATAATATAATTTTATTTTTACATACAAAATATAGTTTTGAAGAAATGGGCATTACACTTATGTGCATGATGCTATCTTTTTAGAATAGTTGTGTTACTTAGTACGAGCTTGAATTTTTATATATACACATACCACTATGTGTTATCATGTCTAATAATGCGCTTATAATCATGATTTTATGATCACTTGTCTTATCTTATGTTATCACATGTCCTTTAGCCTTATCGAATGTACCCATGTGTACCATTAATATTTATGAATATGATATTCTGTTTAAGCATGCCCTACTCTAGTAATTTCATATGTGTCTTGATCTTATCATCACATGTGTGGATTTCCTTGATACTTTGTGGGTGAATAATGAATGTTATGCCATTTATTCATAATATCATATGGCATGTTGTATGAGTGGAATGGTGTGTGTCTTGTATGTACACTTGAGCGTGAGTATCATAAGTTAGATATTCCCACGACTTTATGTAACACCCCCAAATTTACTACTGAAAAATTTCGTTTAATTTAAAAGGAGTTTAGCGGAAGCAAGCAAATAAAACTATAAATCCGGGGGTATTACCGCCACACTTAGTACCAGATCGATTCACGCCTACCGACCCGATACTAAGTGCTAAGGCTAAAAATAATAGAACCAAAACAAATCATTAGTAAAGCATAATTTCGAAGGAATCAGAGTGCGAAAGTCAAAGGTTACAATCCGAAGTACAATTTAAAAGTACCAATTGTTAGAGGGCACAAAATAACGAAATAAAACAAAGTACAATAATACAGAGAAACAAGACGGGGGATGCTCTCCGGCCACGTCACTCTCGGCCCCCAAGTTAGATCCAGACTCGACCCTCAGCCCGGAAAGTAACAAGGACATCGTCCTCTACCTACAAAACTTAGACGGGTCTTCTGCTCGTGGGAATGAGCAGCACCCATGAAATGGGTGATCAGTACGCTACGTACTGAGTAAGGTAACAGACGCACTAAGGCCCACATACACAGAGATACATGACATAGCAGACATAGCTCGTAAATAATAAACAATAACATAGATGAACAATGCTGGTTACGAATCAGATAACTTTCTCATTATATCTCTGATAATTATAATTGATTCACATCATAGTCTTTATCATTCCATGTGAGTGCGGGAACCCCACTATTATAGCCGGTGGAACGGTCACGAGGGCTATGCCCTGCCACTATTATAGCCGGTGGACCGGTCACGAGGGTAATATACCCTGCCACTATTATTTGCCCGTGGACCGGTCTGGTCCCGACTCACAAGGTGTTCCACTGTAAATATTAGTACTTTTCCCATGTTTTATCACTTTTAAGTTTGGTTTGTTGAGCACGAAATCCCCCACTATTATAGCCGGTGGAACGGTCACAAGGGCACATGCCCTGCCACTATTATTGCCGGTGGAACGGTCGCGAGGGTAAAATACCCTACCACTATTATAGCCGGTGGACCGGTCTGGGTCCGACTCAACATATTCCTCTTTAAGTGATTAGTGTTTTAACGTATATTATTCGAGAGTATTTCATCTTTGACATGCATGGGTAAAGGGCATCAACACATCACATCATAACTTATAACATATTCGTACTATCACATGCTAATGAGGACACATGCACACGTCTCGATTCCAAGCCACGCCACACATGAAATAGTTAAGATAATGGCATTTAAAACACGACACATAAATTATGTAGAACATCCAAGGCATGTAGGATACATGTCACACATTCAGCCTTAGCTATACCCTTACCCGGTTTAGGTTACCGAGCTATCTTCCGCACTTCTGTTAGGCCACTAAAAACCCTTTATAATTATCATACTTAACACATTTCTCACTTCGGAAACCCAACCTCTAGGTGTGTGGGTCAGGGCCCACCACCTTATACCCCGAGGTCTACTCACCACTTTACCCTAGGGTTTTCACTAGAAACCCTAATCTGGGCCTATGTAGCCCCTTCCTTCTCTGTCTCCCACAACCCATACTATTTTAACACCCCACGTATCATGACCCTCAACTCAACTCTCCCTTATACCTCACTCCTCCTCATTTATTCTTATCGTTTTCTTTTTCTTTTTCCACCTTCTCAAATTAGGGTTTCCTCCCCAAACCCTAGTCGGTCCCTATGTACCCTTATATTATCCTATGTACTATTTTTCACCTCGAGCCTCCAGACTCCCAGACAAACTTCCCATTACCTTCCCTACGTCCCAAAGTAACTTTTCATACGTAAGGTTCGCCCCCATACGAACCTTAACCTCCCCATGCAAACCCTTAATCTCCACCATGCCAAACCCTATTATTTCCATGCAAACCCTAGTTCTCCCATGTAACCTTAGTTTCTCCCACTCTTCTATTTTATTTAATTCCCCCTTTTCTTGTCCATTTACGGATCACAGATTGCCTAGGTCATTCTTACCTATGTTAGCCAACGTACTTCCCTTTGGTTATCTTAATCTCTCATTTTTCTCTTTCATGCCCCCATTCCACAACACCTCATCAAATAACCTAGCATGCATGTCCTAAGGGTCACATTACATCACATCATATTTGCATCATATCCATATTAATACATACAGACGAGTGCATGGGAACGTACCTCGGTTCCATGCTGCGCTACACAGTAAAACAAATAACATACACATAATACAACATATAAACCGTACGAGGCATCCAAGGCAAGTAAAACATGTAATACACACAGGCGGCCTTAGATACGTCCTTACCTAAATCGGCGCTGGGCTTGGAGCACGCTCCTACGCCTCCTGGGGACTATGACCCGGTTCACCTATAAGAGGGAAATACTTAGGGTTTGGCATGGTGGAGATCAAGGGTTTGCATGGGGAGGTTAAGGTTCGTATGGGGGTGAACCTTATGTATGAAAAGTTACTTTGGGACGTAGGGAAGGTAATGGGAAGTTTGTCTGGGAGTCTGGAGGCTCGAGGTGAAAAATAGTACGTAGGATAATATAAGGGTACATAGGGACCGACTAGGGTTTGGGGAGGAAACCCTAATTTGAGAAGGTGGAAAAAGAAAAAGAAAACGATAAGAATAAATGAGGAGGAGTGAGGTATAAGGGAGAGTTGAGTTGAGGGTCATGATACGTGGGGTGTTAAAATAGTATGGGTTGTGGGAGACAGAGAAGGAAGGGGCTACATAGGCCCAGATTAGGGTTTCTGGTGAAAACCCTAGGGTAAAGTGGTGAGTAGACCTCGGGGTATAAGGTGGTGGGCCCTGACCCACACACCTAGAGGTTGGGTTTCCGAAGTGAGAAATGTGTTAAGTATGATAATTATAAAGGGTGTTTAGTGGCCTAACAGAAGTGCGGAAGATAGCTCGGTAACCTAAACCGAGTAAGGGTATAGCTAAGGCTGAATGTGTGACATGTATCCTACATGCCTTGGATGTTCTATATAATTTATGTGTCGTGTTTTAAATGCCATTATCTTAACTATTTCATGTGTGGCGTGGCTTGGAATCGAGACGTGTGCATGTGTCCTCATTAGCATGTGATAGTACGAATATGTTATAAGTTATGATGTGATGTGTTGATGCCCTTTACCCATGCATGTCAAAGATGAAATACCCTCGAATAATATACGTTAAGACACTAATCACTTAAAGAGGAATATGTTGAGCCGGACCCAGACCGGTCCACCGGCTATAATAGTGGCAGGGTATTTTACCCTCGCGACCGTTCCACCGGCAATAATAGTGGCAGGGCATGTGCCCTCGTGACCGTTCCACCGGCTATAATAGTGGGGGATTCCGTGCTCAACAAACCAAACGTAAAAGTGATAAAACATAGGAAAAGTACTAATATTTACAGTGGAACACCTTGTGAGTCGGGGCCAGACCGGTCCACCGGCAAATAATAGTGGCAGGGTATATTACCCTCGTGACCGGTCCACCGGCTATAATAGTGGCAGGGCATAACCCTCGTGACCGTTCCACCGGCTATAATAGTGGGGTTCCCGCACTCACATGGAATGATAAAGACTATGATGTGAATCAATTATAATTATCAGAGATATAATGAGAAAGTTATCTGATTCGTAACCAACATTGTTCATCTATGTTATTGTTTATTATTTACGAGCTATGTCTGCTATGTCATGTATCTCTATGTATGTGGGCCTTAGTGCGTCTGTTACCTTACTCAGTACGTAGCGTACTGATCACCCGTTTCATGGGTGCTGCTCATTCCCACGAGCAGAAGACCCGTATGAGTTTTGCAGGTAGAGGACGATGTCCTTGTTACTTTCCGGGCTGAGGGTCGAGTCTGGATCTAACTTGGGGGCCGAGAGTGACATGGCCGGAGAGCACCCCCCGTCTTGTTTCTCTGTATTATCGTACTTTGTTTTATTTCGTTATTTTGTGCCCTCTAACAATTGGTACTTTTAAATTGTACTTCGGATTGTAACCTTTGACTTTCGCACTCTGATTCCTTCGAAATTATGCTTTACTAATGATTTGTTTTGGTTCTATTCTTTTTAGCTTTAACACTTAGTATCGGGTCGATAGGCGTGAATCGATCTGGTACTAAGTGTGGCGGTAATATCCCCGGATTTATAGTTTTATTTGCTTGCTTCCGCTAAACTCCTTTTAAATTAAACGAAATTTTTCAGTAGTAAATTTGGGGGTGTTACAAGTTGGTATCAGAGCGGTCGGTCTTGTTGGCCACGCTCGTTTTTGGGAATAAAATTCGATTTACAAAATTTTATTGGACTTTGAAGCATGTTTTGACCGCCCTTCTATTTTAATCTCTTAAGCCGATACTACCGATAGTATCATCTGAAAATGAAGTTGAATTATAACATTCCAAGGTTGTTAGGTTAATTTAGGGATTTTTGAAAGAATTTTCTTAAATTCCATTTTAAATTAACAAAACACTCTAATTTTCTCCAACTAAAATACTTTATAAAGTTTATAATAATTTGAAACTATTTTATCCTTCTTAATTTAAATAAAGTAAATTATTTGATTAATTTCCAAAATAAAATCTTATTTAATAATAAATAATAGAAATTAGGGTTTTTGGGGCATTTCATCACTACCCCCTTAAAGAAAAACCTCGTCCCCGAGGTTTACGCCTAGCACTAGGGGTTTCAAAGAGGAATTCTATGCTACTTGGGGTAACTACCCCCTTAAAGAAAAACTTACTAAGAAATGGTTAGACATGCAACAAAGGGTGCTGGTGCACTTTACCCTATTTATAACTAACGCTACTAGGAATTCTACCCCGTCTATGACTAAGGCCACATCAGAAACAACTAACTACACTCCATCTTAATATCGAAAGGTAGCATCACAGATAATTCTATCTTAGCAACAGGTGACTGTCTAGCCTTAGCAACATCAGCAGAAGAATACGGGACCAGGTAGCTTCCAAATCAACAAAACATGCGCCGCCAAATAATAGATAGTGAACATACCAGTGATGGCGTCTAGCTAGCGATCAGCCTCCGCTTGGCTAATCACATTTAGGCGCCCACCTGATTGGCCTCCCTTCTGATGAAAAGGTCTGGGTCCTTGGGGCCTTTCCTGGACCTCTCTAGTTGGGGCAGGTGCTTGCCGGTAGTGTTGTGGGGGTGCGGCCTGGAGGTATTGCTGGTAAGCCTGCTGCTGGGGCACAAGGGCTTCCCCCTGTGGTGCCTGTCGAGACTGGTACTACTGGGTACGTGTCGGTCCTCGACACTCGAATGCTCTATGGCCCCGTTTACCACAGTTCAAGCATGAGATAAGTCTTCCTCCACAATCTCAGCCGGGGTGGCTACGGCCGCATCATCTGCATGAGAATCCTCCTGGGGAACCATGACCCCGACTATGGCCTCTCGGTAGGGGTCTCCTCAGCTCCTCTGTCCGTGGGTGGGCTCTGCTCCCCGAACTGTGTCTCTCGAGTTTCCTCTTCCCGAGGATGTCGGTCTACTCTTGGACCAGGGTGGCGGCGAGGCAAGCGCGCTCATAGAGTGTAGCGAGATCGGTGAACGGTACTACGCCCATCATTCTACGGATACCGAAGTTCAACCCCTGTTCGAACTGAAACACCACTATCGACTCGTTAGCGGCAATCTCGGGGGCAAAACGTAGCAGCTCGGTGAAGCGAGCGTAATACTGTCGCACCGTCATCGACCCTTGGGTGAGTTGCATGAATTCTCGAAGCTTGTCCCTCTTCAGGCTCTCCGGGTAGAATCTGGAACGAAGAGCACCCTTAAACGCCTCCCAATCTGCCGGGGGACCGACTCGGGCTCGGTGCTCTACCCACCAGGCGTCTGCCATGCCTCTCAAGAAGAAAGCAGCTATGCTGGGTTGCCGAGTTGTAGGGCAGCCTACCGCCTCGAAAGTACGATCTAAGTCTCTGATCCATCCCTCGAGGACCACAGGGTCCTCCTCGCTGGAGTATGTAGGAGGGTGGTGCCCGGTAACCCTCCGAAGCCAATCTTCACCGGCACCCTCTTGATGGTGGGCGCGCTGGACAAATTCCATGAAGGCCTCAAAGGCCTCCTCCAAACGTGCTACTCGGTCGTTCGCCGCCATAGGAAGCTACATCAACAAAAGGCAAGGTTAGAAGCGAACCCACTAGTTCGCACTAATCATAACACACTACCCTCCCTTCTTGGGAAGAATCCTTACTCTACCCTTACGTTCCTCACTGTGGCTCGGACTCGAGACATTTCAGAATGAAAAATCCCTTTTCCTTCAAAACAGTTTGAAATCACGGAAAATGCTATAATTCAACTTCATTTTCAGATGATACTATCGGTAGTATCAGCTTAAGAGATTAAAATAGAAGGGCGGTCAAAACATGCTTCAAAGTCCAATAAAATTTTGTAAATCGAATTTATTCCCAAAAACGAGCGTGGCTAACAAGACCGACCGTTCTGATACCAACTTGTAATACCCCCAAATTTACTACTGAAAAATTTCGTTTAATTTAAAAGGAGTTTAGCGGAAGCAAGCAAATAAAACTATAAATCCGGGGGTATTACCACCACACTTAGTACCAGATTGATTCACGCCTATCGACCCGATACTAAGTGCTAAGGCTAAAAAGAATAGAACCAAAACAAATCATTAGTAAAGCATAATTTCGAAGAAATCAGAGTGCGAAAGTCAAAGGTTACAATCCGAAGTACAATTTAAAAGTACCAATTGTTAGAGGGCACAAAATAACGAAATAAAACAAAGTACGATAATACAGAGAAACAAGACGGGGGAAAAAGGAGAAAAGGAAAAAGGAAAAAGAAGGAAAATTAATGTTTAGCTTAATTAATATGATTTGGGTAATTTGGGATGTTTAATAAAATATAAATATTAAAATAATAATTAAATTCTCTTTTTAGGTTAATTTAGGGATTTTTGAAAGAATTTTCTTAAATTCCATTTTAAATTAACAAAACACTCTAATTTTCTCCAACTAAAATACTTTATAAAGTTTATAATAATTTGAAACTATTTTATCCTTCTTAATTTAAATAAAGTAAATTATTTGATTAATTTCCAAAATAAAATCTTATTTAATAATAAATAATAGAAATTAGGGTTTTTGGGGCATTTCACTTTATGTGCATCATGTGCCCTCCATGAGTTAGGTAGTTTTGATTTACTCAGTATTGAGCTCATATTGGCACCACATTGGTTGAATGGGTCCTGTGATGATCCACTAATGGTGGGAAGCATAATTCTTGTGCATGCTTGATATCAAATGACACATTATCGAGTTGAAGATTTAGGTTTTGAGAGAGTCAGGCTATCTAAATTTCTTGTCCCTTGGGACTTCTATTTATTTGTTTGTGTCTATTTTGGGAATTTCACAAGCATTGTAATGAAATTTCAATGATGTTATAGCCAACTTTTAGCTTCCCATTACTTTGCTAAGATTTTAAATTTTAGGACTATTTCATAGGTTTTTCGCTAATCTTATCAGCTATGATTTGGATCAATAAAACTATTTACTTTTCATCTACCATTAGATAAATATTTGTGTGAGTTTATTCTCTTGTTATAAATAATGTTTAAGATAGATAATAGATATTTGTCTTATATTAAGTGTGGTAGTGACAATGCTTATTTTCTAGTTTGGCTTCTACATTATTCTTTAAAATGAAAATCTCTAGAAGTGAAAAATGATGGTGCTAAAAAATAGAAAATAACCATTATTTGACTTCTTTTTTGAAAAAAAAAAAATATTTCTTCACTTAAAATGACTTCATTTTAATTTACTCACTTATCATTAGAATTCACAAAATATATTTATTCTCTAAAAGCTGCATCTTGATAAATATATTGCTGACATACATATATATTTAAACTATTAGCAAATTATTCATTTATTAAATGCATATATATATATATGGAATATATATATATATATATATATATATATATATATATATATATGCATAAGGAAAATGTATTCTCTTTCTTTGACAATACAATGAATATATATAATGTTTTAACACATATATATTAATAAATAATAAATAATAGAAACTTTAACACTTAAATTTACTACACTTTTTGTTCCACAATTGATGGCCTATAGTATTAAAGTTTAGTGTAGATGAAATACAAATTGACTAAAATGCTTATATTAAAATTTGAACAATTTAATTGTTATGAGATACATTATTGAGGTGATATAAGTTAAATTAAAAAATATATATAACAATCAATAGTTGTTTGAACTTGGAATAAGACTTATATTATGAGACAAAAAAAAAATATAGACCCTCTATTGTCAAATAGAAAGAATAATATACTTCTACATTAATTATGTTTGTCTAATTAATACTCTCTCCCCATTATTACTTATCAATGATAATATAGAGGTAAATTAGATAACAAGGCATTTAATGATTTTTGCTTTTTTTTTTGTAAAACAACTATTATAAAATAAAAGAAATATGTGTTAACTTAAATATTGATTGCATATATTTAAATTTTTAGTGTTTATTTAATATATAAAATATAAATCATATATTTATACTTCATATTTTTATGATTAAGTACATTTAGCAAGATATTTTCTATGTTCGTAGTGTTTTATTTTAATTATTAATGCTAAAGGATTTAATATATCAACATTGATATACATATTAACAATCTTTATTAAATATATTGATATTACAAATAAAATTAATTACTTCTTTTGATTTTGAAAAAGAAGAAGAAGTCTTTTTTGGTGTGAAGTTTCATTTTAAAAAGAAAGCTTTTTCTTTAAGTAGATGCATAATTTTATATTGACTCTAATCTTTTCACTTTATTCTTATATGTATTTATTATTTTATTATTATATAATAAAAGGTATAATTTGAATAGTGACGATGAATTTATTAACTTTTAAATAAGTGCGAATGTTGCAATAAAAATAAAAATAAAAATACATCCTTTTAAAAATGGAGGGAGTAGTAGTTAAATGCTTTTAGCAAGCTCATTAATTGTTATCATGTTTTATTAGGCCAATCAATACAATTATGATTACTCAAACGTGCGTCACTAGCTCGTATATATGTATTGCTTTTTGATACTAAACTATCTGTAGCATGATGCTTTCTGCTCATGGTTACTCAAACGATTGTCACTATCTTGTTTATTTTTTCTCTTTCTATGACCTAAGAAAGATACTCTCATACTGATCTTCCCCAATCCCCCCAACGCACCCGCCGACACATCCTTTGATGTTCCATCCTACAGATCATAGGAAAAAATTGAATCAATACCCGTCTGAAATCGAACTTGGGCATCGAATCGAACAACAACAAAAAAAATAATTCCCTCTAGGTTCAAAAAGTGTTCCAAATTTATTGGCTCATTGAAGAATAGGGAACAAATCCTAAAAATTTGGAACCACCAAATGATCTCATAGTGAAAAGCTTGTTTGGTTTTATTTAGAAAAAGTAATTTTTTAGATAATTAATTATAAAAAGTAATTATAGATTTTTAATCAACTAGAAACGTAGCAAAAATTGAATTTAGCGAGGGTTGACGGTAGTTTTAATTTGAGAAGCCACACTGAAATTGAGCACCATCAACACATAATTGACCAACCCAGTCCGGAATTTGGAAAAAGTATTACTCGTTCTGTGCTGGGAACTGCATAATCAATTTTTTTTTGTTGATTCTATCAGCGACATGAATGGTGGTGGTGCTAGCATGGTCGGAGATGAAGTTTTGGTTGTGGTGGTAGCAACTAAGAGTCATAGAAAGAGGAGGGTTAGGGGGCTATTTTTTTTAGATGTGTAATTTTATTTAAAAGATGTATATTTTTTTTCAAGATGTGTATTTATAATTTTTTTATTCATCCTCTTAATTTTTTATAAATAAAAGAATGAATATTTTTTTATATAGAAGATGTGTATTTTTATGTTAAAAGATATCCATTTACAATTATAGGTTGTGCATTTAACATGCTAAGATGTGTGTTCTTTTTAATATGATGTGTATTTAAAACATGTATTCATCCCTTATAATTTTATAAATAATGGATGTGTATTTATATCTAAAAAGTATGTATTTTGTAGGAAAAGATATCTGTATAAAACTAGAAGATGTGTAATTTTTTTTAATACAAGATAAGCATTCACAACTATAAGAAGTGTGTTTGTCGTTAAAAGATGTGTATTCACAACTATAAGATATGTATTTTTAATAAATGTATTCGTCCATTGTTATTTTATCGATAAAAGATGTATATTTTATATTCAGATATGTGAAATTTATTAGATAAGTTGTGTTTTTTTATTTATGGGATGTGTATTCTTGTTAGGAAAGATGTATGTTTATATTTAAAGATGTATATCTTGTTGGATATTTTTTTTTTAATAAGTTGGAAAAGATGTGTATTATTTTATAAAAAATAAATAAATAAAATTTTAAAATATTACATTGTCCACTATATTTTTAGGGAAAGAGTATTTTGCTATAAAAGATGTATATTATAGACTTTGAGATGTAGCAATATGCTTCCTACTACTGTAAAATATCACATTTTCTACCATATTTTTGTAATCCCTTCTATTTTAGTAGTAAAATGTATTCTATTAATGTAGCAAGATGCTTCCTACTACTAGCAGTAAGTGCAAATTGTGCAATTAATATATTAACTCAATTAATGAAAAAAATGTTTTCTAATCAATTTATTTTAGTTGTTATGTTGACTGATTAATTAGATAAGTATTTTTAGTAAATTTTGTCACTATGCACACTTATGTTATGATTTTTTTTTAAACAAAATTCAATGTATAATGTTCATTTTTTTTATGGATCAATGGCGAAAACTTAAGTTACTACATTTCCACTTTATTATTTTTAGCCATAAACTTAATACTATAATTAATAATTTTTAAATCAACAATTATAAAGTTAATGGTGAATTATCCTTTATGCTTTGTCTCTTTGGTATCTTCATCTAGATAGAATTGGTACATTTGGTGGTCATATGAGGTGTATAGATAACTTCTATTTGGCGGGTTGTAATTCTTATTAACATCAATAATATACACAAAATTTCATAATAAAAAATGGAGAATTATCCCAATATGTTTGAAATTACTATTTATAAAGTGTTTACTTAATGATTTATTTAATAATTGGGCAGATCAAGTGTGTAGATTTATATTGCCAAAATGAAAACCATGTATTTATTTCTTAGTTTTAAAAATAATGCCACTCTATTTTAATTGATATTTGTTAGAAAAAATTATGGACACCTTTGATATTAAGGGTGTGATATATTGTATAATATGTTTTTTGACACTTTTATTTTATGAAATTATATATGTTTTCAAATTTTAAACTACTCTTCTTCTACCTTTTAAAACACTATTGCATCGCATGGGCGTCATCCTGTATAATGTTCTAAATGATTCAAAATATATAGGTCATTTTAAAATAATGCACACATATATAGAATACTCTAAGGTCGAAATATAGGTCATTTAAAAATAATGCATGCATATTGATAAGCAACATATGATTACTGTCAGATCAGGTTTGATTTAGTGGTAAATATTAGCTCTTGGATACTATAAGTCCCAGGCAGCGTTGCACGGGGACAGAGACAGAGATGAAGAGAAACGCAGAAATATCATTTCTTAAAAATTTAGGAAATGGTAGGAAATTGGGACGACACAAAACATTACAAAAAATTATATATATATATATATTAAAAATAAATAAATCAAATCTATCAAAATTAAAAGAGAAAAATAAAAAAAATTATAAGATCATTACCTATATTAGTTAATTTTAATCATTAATATATTTTTTAATAAAAAAATTAATTGAATAATTTTAATATAAATTTTGACATCGAAAAGTTTTCGGAAGGAGGAAACGTTTCTAGGACAGGGACGGCACCGAAATGCCGTTTCCGTGTATTAGTAGTCCTAGGTTAGAATTTAATTTTTCTCTCTCTCGGTATTATAATACATTTATGATATCACCACCTATGTGTTGTTTTGTACTTAACTCTATGGACTCCCTATGAATCTAAAAAATAAATAACATATGTTTACTTATTTGTTCTTATTAGAAGAAGACAATTAGTGTTGAAAAGGGAAAAATATTGTGACAGGCGTACACATTTTAAGCATGCTGTTTTCATCTTTCTTTGCTGTTTTGGCTCCCAGATAGGTGAAAAGAACACGTACGTTCATAACTTACTCAACTTGTAGTCGCGTCACGGCCTCATCCGTTACGTTACGTGGCATTGCCGAAGGAGTTGGTGCTCCAGCTCTGAACCTGCGCGGCACTCGAATCTTCAAACCCATTAAAAGCGCATTCAAGCAATTAATTAGATTTAAATACCAGAATTGCTAAGTCAAATTGTTGAAATAATTATCTGGGAATGGTGCTATCCGCTCCCATTTATTTTCTTTTTATTTGCAGCTAAACAGAAGTTACGGAAGACGGAACTGACGTACTGCAGCGTCTCGTTGACCTTTGATTCCCACGGCATGCTCCCTCCATCAGAAAATGGTTGCTCTTTCCATCTGAAAATTGGGAGGCTACATAGCTATACGAGTTCGCGCAAAATATAGTTGGATAATCGGACTTTCTATCGAGTAGAAAAGACGTTACGACTGGTTGTTTACCGTTGTGGTATAATGTTTTATGTTTTATCGCATTTGGAAATGAATTCTATTCATTTTAGTTTATTTTGTATATACTTAAGGTTCATTGTTAGGGATACATTGGAATCATGGTTATTTAGGTGATCCGACAAATTACTCTAATTTTTTTTATCTAATTAAATAATTGATCTGGTTATTAAAAAAATAAACAAATTAAATATATAAATTAATAAATATAAATAATATCATATCCAATAAGTTGTATAAACATATACATATAAATCTTAAAAACAATGTATTTTTATAATAGTTATATATATATATATCATAATTTACCATTGGACTAGTTATTTTATTTATAATTGGAACATTTTATAATTTTAGTTTTTATTTTTATTATAGATTTAAATTTTATTAAATATTTGAAATTATTAATTGGATATTATACAATTTAGAACATCATTATCACATCGGTTTAAACTAAATTGATTTATTATTTGCTGATTGAATAATTTTTTATTTTATTTTTTGATAAAATAAAAAATTCAGATATTTAATAAATTATTTATGATCCCATCCAAAATTTTAAATATTTGATATATTGAATATTCAAAACATTTTTTTTGAATATCTAATCATTTTGAATATTTAAAAAATTACTCTATATCCAATTTATAAATACAGTACTCAATCGTATGAATATGATTCACCCTTGTCTATGAAGGGAGAGCTTGCTCCATCATGTGGCCGGTGGTAGGCACAGGCAATCTATCACCCAATTTTAGCATGGGTGAATTAGAGAGTATGTTTAGTCGAATATTTTATGTTTCAAGGACTATACTTTAGTCGTAGTTTTTTTTTTTTAAAAAAATCATACTATTTTTTTAAAAAAATTATTTTTTAAATTGTAACTAATAATTATAACTCCGTCAAACATACATTTAGTGTTGTTCTTGCTATACTTTCCTTTTGATCCAAAACAAGATTAAAATTGTATTTACTTGATATTGCATTTTAATTGAAAATGACTCTAAATGTTTAAACATTGGGAAATAAATAAATGCTAATATATATTGTTTATTTACTTTATCAGTCTCCAAACATAGCCTTATAAGTCAGAAATCACTCAGTCCAAACAACAATTAGTTCATAACTCATAAGGCTTCGTTTGGTTTATGGAAAACCAGAAGAAAAGGAAAAAAAAAGTTAGATGGAAATTTATTTTTAATATTTGGTTGTCAAAAAAAATTAAAGGAAAGAAAACAAAAAAAAATATTAAGGAAAATTAGCCTATACAACTTTCTTGCGCCGAACGGGAGGAAAAAATAAAAGAAAGCAAAGGAAAATTTGTTGGCCCTTATGCATGTGTCTTTACTACTTTTTATATGGATTAAGTCACCTTTTCAACATATTTTAGGGTAGGGATATGTACCGTAATGAAGTGATATATGGGGACGATAGTCAAGAAACGTTCTGGAAATATTTCCTCTTTTGAATTTTTTTTTATGTAAGAATTTATATTATAATTATTTAATTAATTTTTTATTAAAATAAAATTATTAATGATTAACATTAACTAATATAGATAATAATTTTAAGAATTTAAAATTTTTCTCTCTTAGTTTTAGTAGATTTAATTTATTTTAATATATATTTATATATATATTAACATTTCCTACCGTCTCCGTTTTCTAAATTTTTAAGAAATGATGTTTCCACGTCTATTCCCGTCCCCATACAATGCTGTTGTAACGTAATTGCTTGCCGTATTCCTCCGTCGTTGGCATTACCTCCAACCTCCACTACTCTGTGCAATTAATTGAACAGTCAAAGTTTTATCTCCCATAAATTAAGGATATGCAGTCTTCGAGCAAAGATTGATCTAGCTTCCACATTATATTCGTATTGAATGTCTATCTACTTTTACGTCCATTGCCATATTGTGTCCCGGAATCTTCTTCTAATCAAATATTGGTGCTTACGCTATTTTCTCATCTATCGTCATATGACGTGACGTCCCAGAAATTTCTCGTTGACCAAAGAAATTTTTTTTAAGGTGAAGATTTAGCCTCCACATCATGCATGTAATATTTTAGATTTTTTTAAAAAAAAATTAGAATTAGTATTGAGTTTATACAAATTTTTATAATTTTATTCTAAACTTTATAAAAATTTTGTGTATTAATATAATATTTTAATTTTAATAAATATATAAAAAAATTAAATAATAACATTCAACTTTTTTTAGAATTTTCTTTTTATACACCAAACATTTAAAAATTTAATTCTTCATAAAAAAATTTCCAACAACCAAATAAAAAAATTAATTTCTCTTATTTTTTTAATTTTTTTTTTATATATTTTTTACTTAATTTTTTACGAACCAAATAGGACCTAAGAGATTCATGGAGGGATAGGGAATCATATTTTAGTACTCTGTTAAATTATTGCTCAAACACTAAGAAGGCACCGAATCAACATGAGTATCATATTCATACCCGTGAATCCGTGATTGGTTGCTGCCACCGCTGTAATGCACACAGTAATGTTAATGCATACCAGCTGTAAAAGGTTAGTCGGTGGGTGGGCGTCCCCAATTTTGTGGTGCGCCGCCCCCTAATGTTAGGCAAAGCCTCTTTGGGTACGGTGATGGCCTGATGGGTCGAGGACTATTTTGTTTTTTGGACTAGGAATCAAGTTACAGAATCTGTGAGATTCTAACACCCATAATAGTTCGAAAAATATACTACTATCGACTAGTGCTCCCACGTGCCATTTGTTTTGAGGGATTAGGGACTTGAAAGTGGAAATTAGTTCTGGAATTATTTATTACCATGTTCGGTCGTGGAGAATGGGAATAGATATTAGAGGCTTTTATTCCTACTAATCAGTTACTTGAAGGGGGGATGGAATTATATAGGAAAGGTAAAAAATTAAAATAACTTCAATTAATTATGACTATTAAACTAGCCATCATTTTAGAGTGTTGTATGGTTCTCTTTATTATTGTCTCATTTGTTTTATGTATCTCTTTTTGTTCGTTGCTACTTATCTTTTCCTTCTCTTTCAACTAGATATGTAATCTGATTTATCTGTTTGTTTATCAGACCAATGGATTAAACTCATTTCCATTCCTTCGATTAAGCCAATTTGTTATGCCTAATTTCCTTTATTTTTTTAGAGAAGTTAGAATACCTTGAAAATTTGTAACATTTGTTTTCCTGTATTTAACCTTTTTATTTAAAAATAACCCTCAAACCTTAGCATAATTATTTTATTATTAACCACTAACTTGTAATCTAAATAATTTCTTAAATATTTTTCCTCGATTATTTTACCTTTTTCGTTTATATTAAACTTATCATAAACCAGATTATTTTCCTGTCGTGTCGATATCCTAACCTAATCAAACCAAACTTAAAACTAAAATAAAATATTCTTACTCTATCACTATTTTTACCCCTCTTGATTTACCCGTGTGCCCCCGTTTTCCTTCTCCAAAAACTTTTCCCGTCTTCCTCCTTAACTCACTCAGCTACCCATACCCTTCTCTGTCGAACCCATTGCCTCACCACCATCACCTTCCTTGCCAAACAATCCATCTACATGTATATATTTACACACACACACACGTGCACCCTCCCTCTCCACCTCAACTAAACAACACCTCCACATTTACCCCTTTCATTTGTGTCATCACCACCACCAACCTCCATCCCCCTTTCTTTCCTTTGATCGAAACCCAGTCAACTCCCTCTCTCTCAACTCTGTTTGGTTTCACTCCCATCAAAACCATCCTCCACCATTGCCTACACTACCTCCTGTCCTTTTCCATTTCACCCTCCGCTCCAACTCTTTCCTTCTCTCCCCGAGCTCACACCTATCCTAGCACAACAACCCTCCCTTGCCCTCTTTTTTTATTCGAGAACTCCCACCACAACCACCTTCCACCATCGCCGGATCTTCTTCTTCTTCCCTTATTCTCCTTTCTCCCCTTCCCCTTTTGGCTTTGTTTGGTGTCACAAAAACCACAATCACCACTCACATGCATTCCTCCCCCCGCACCATCACAAACACACGTCACCCAACACCACCACAACCTTCATCATCATCCAACCACCTTTTCACATCACCATAGTTGACCCTCCTCTTCTCCTTTTCTTCTTCTTCTCCCTTCTTCCCTATCGTGCCTTACCTATCATTCTCCTTACCTTCAGCATTCTGCCCCACTACCCCTCACTCCGCTCCAGTTTCTCCCTTTGTAACATTCATTGAGGCAACCGTAGAAACTATCTTGCTTTCCCTTGATTTAGGCACCCTTTCTAGTAGCACCACAACCCCCTACACCTTCCTCTACCGCAACTAGTTCTAACCCCTGCACAACCTTCTTCACAACCCCTCCCAAATGAGCCATCCTCCATATAACACAACACCTCCCAGCCTAAGCCTCACCATGTCGCACCAACTTCACCCTCGATCACATCCATCACATCCTTCCTCAACCTCTTTGACCCTCTCTGCCACTACCTTCCCTTATCTTTTTCCTAAACTGCTTCACCGAGGCCAATACCACCACTACCACCCTCTATTCGGCCCTCTTTATCACAACTCCCTTACTGCGCCATCCCACCTCGTAGCCACCATCACAACTTAGCTAATCACGCCCCAATGCCATTCTTCCAGCCACCACTAGTTACCCCCCCAAACCAACACAAACCATCACCATCATATCCACCCTGCCTCACCCTTCCTCATTAGCTATCCTAGTGTTCAACCTCCCTCTCTCATGCACTGCTCATGTTGCGCATGCAACATAAGAAGAGTTTTAGTTTTGAATTTTTTTCATACCTATTTTAATAAGTAAGGATGTTTTGTTAATTTTAGAAAATAAATAATTTAATATTATAATAATTATTTTTATTTGTTAAATATTAATTCCATACTTGTGGTATTATTTTTAGGTATGAATTTTTGATTAGTGGGCGTTATAGTTTTTAGTAGGATACCTCTAATTTTTATTTTTGCTAAAATTTAGTTAACTTTTATACTCTACTAAAATGTTAGATATTGCATAATAGCACATTAGGGTGTTTTGTGTATGAAATATATTAAGCATGATTTGTTATGTTAATATTATGTGTTATTTATTGTACCATAAACATAGGTAAAAAGAGCATGTTATTATATGTAAAATATTTTGGATACAAACGTATGGCATATTTGATTTTTTATGATTATGTATGACATGCATATGAAAACGATAAGTTGAGTATGCTTAGATATATTTATGGAATAATAACTATGGGTGTGCGCCCTAATAACAACTTGGTCATTTTGGGTGTGTTATAATATTTAATTAAAAAGCATGTCTAATGTGTATTGTATGTTTTTGAGCATGAGATTATATGATCATGGATTTATTATATACGCATGCTAGGGTTTTATGTGCCAAATCTTAAAAAAGGGTAAAATTATCATTTGGCTTATCTAATAATTTAATTACATAATAAATTAATTTACTTATTATATTTTAACCTTTTCATAACAATTTAATAATTAAAATGGATTTAGTAATTAAAGAGGATGTTAATGTGGTAATTTAGATGTTAAGGGCATTTTGGTATTTTTTAGCCTAATGCACCCAAGTATTAATAATTGAGTCTAGGATGGCCTTAATACATTTTTACGATTGACCTTTGTAATGAACTTGTTTGTGGCTATCTTGAATAAATGGAAAACGAGTAAAATTAATAAGTATGAACATTGAATTTATGTGATTTGTATGTGATTTCACAATCACCTTAATAGAATACTAATGCTCAAAGTGAAAGATCTTGAGATTGAAAGATAATGGCTATTTAGGATTCACCACCCTAAGTATGTGATTTAGTCCATAGTTGATTATGAATTTTTACTGGTGTGCCTTAGTGACCAAGCCGGACTCTATATCTTACTCTACTTAGATCTACAGATTGATAGGGGTATACATACTTATCGATTAGATGTCCTTATCAGTAGAGTATTGTGTTACCTCCATGTATTAGTGCGATCAAGGTATCTTTTCTTCCTTGAGTTAATAGTTGGTAGGATACTTTGTTTCCTTGGTGCGCTAGTATGACCAGAATACCTTAGTGTCTCAGGGTTGATTGATCTCCCCTCGAGTAAATAAAAATACAAATGATTGATGGATTATTGGATTTGGTTGGTAGTAGCATTTATGCCTACCTATAACACTCCTAAAATTTACTAATAAAAATTTTCATTTTATTAAAAGTTCAGCAGAAACAAATACAGTAAATTTTGAGGATACTACCAACACACTTAGTACCAGATCGGTTTCTTTCCACCGTTCCACTACTAAGTGCTAGGACTTAGAAGGACAGAACACAATTTACACAAATCCAAAATTACATTTAAATCAGAGTAGCGCGTTAAAGACATTACAAAAGGATAAAATCCACTAATAATGGTTGCGAGAATAAAATTATTAAACAAAGGAAATAATAAGGTTAAAAGAGAAATCCTAAAAGCTTCACGGATAATCCTTACGCTCTTAATTGGAAAGGAAACTCAAATAGCACATACGGGCTAACATACAAGGAGTACTGCCCATTGAATAGGTAGAGAACTACAAAGGAACCCTTTAGTACTGCGATACTGAGTAACCCTTTATATAAAACTAAAAGGTAGGGCTTGCATGCAACACATCATTCAAATGTAAGAACAATAACATACACAATGCATAGAAATAAACACAATAACATAGGAAGGACTCGTATTGCAAAAATCATATATCATAAAGCTTGTTTAGTTAGATTTTCCATCACTTGCCATGAGAGATAGGCACCAAGACCACATTTATACCATAATAATAGATCATAATGATGAAATTAACATTATCTGGTCTTAAGCCATTAATTAAATATTATTTATAATCATCTCTCGAATTATATCCATGTGAGTATATGAATCTCACTATTATATCTAGTAGATTGGAAATACACTCCATAACAGAACGCTCCTGGCCACTATTATTCACCGGTGGATCGGTTTCTAGGGCACAATGCTCCTAGCTACTATTAATGCCTTTGGATCGATCTAGCCCTGACTCACGTGGCGTTTCACTTTAAATGATTAGTATTTTTCCATGATTTATTATCATATAAGGTTTGGTTATTGAACTTGGGATCTCTTACTATTATAGCCGATGGATTGAAATAGAACTCTAGGGTAAAATGTGCATAGCCACTATTATTTGCCGATGGATAGGTCTTTGGGGCAAAATGCTCCTAGCCACTCTTTTTTATGGTGGATCAGTCTTGGCCTAGCTCAATAATCTTCCATTTAAATACTTATTATCTTTCCATTTATTTAGCATATCAATTCCATTTATTTAACTCAAGGGAGAGATTACAAACCAGGAGACACAAAGGTATACCTGTCATATTGGAGTATACAAGCAGCACAATACCCTCAAACCATTAACCTAGGGACATAGAGGTATCATATCATAATACCCATGGTCGCACTGGTGCACGAGAACACACAATACCTTACCAACAAGAACACCTAATCTATAAGTATGCATACCCCCTAAGCAAGTTTGTAGAGCTAAATAGAGTAAGATGTAGGGCCTAGCTGGGGCATTAAAGTACATTAGCAAAATCTAGAATAATCATGGGGTAAACCACTCTTTAGGGCAGCGACCCCTAAAGAGCCACTATTTTTGATCTTAAGGTATTCCACTTTAATTATTAGTGTCTTAATTAAGGTGACCACGAGAAATACATCAATCACATACTCATTCATTTTTATTTACTCCTGTTATTATTAAGTAATCTTTATTAGTATTATTGTCTATGTCAACTTAGATAGTCCACTAAGGGCAACCTATGTTCCAATTCTTATACTTAGGCACCTTAGGTTAAAATGACCAAAATGCCCCTAAGGTTAAGGCTTCCTCTTATCATCTATTTTCATCATAGAATTCATTTTCATTTATTCACATGACATAATAGGTTATCATATCATAATTATACTACTGGTTATGGAATCAAGTATTCTACACACCAAGGCTCATTACACATAAACCCTAACGTGTACTTCTAGCCCATCCAATACACATTTTCACGCATAATTAATAATTAAAGCATCTCTTGCATGATTATGAAATTAACATTATCACATACCCTTAAGTATCCATTCAACCCTAAGTTATGTATTTTTCTTATGATACACACCCATTTACTAGAATACCCTCATCTGTATAATATATATGTGTATACTTAAATAAGTGATACTAAGGCCATAAACCCTTATTTTATCATTTAATATTCCAGGTTTGTTAGATCAATTACCATGCTATATATAAATTACCGATTTACCCCCTTCTCACTTACAAAATTACTAAATAACCCCTCTTGCTTGCCTATTTATTAAAATACCCTTTTTATTTGCCAAATTACCAAAATGCCCTTATTAGTTATTAAATTACTAAAATACACTTCATATTTATATAATTACCAAATACCCTCCATACTAACTAAATTACCACATTATCCTTCATATTTATTAAATCACCTAATTACCCTTTTATTTATAAAATTATCAAGTTACCCCTTTCTCATGCAAAATTACTAAAATACCCTTATTACTTATTAATTTACCAAATTACCCTTTTCATTCCTAAAATTACCAAGTTAGTTGCTTAATTACCAAAATACTCCTTTGAGTTGTTTAATTACCAATTTACCATTTTTATTCATAAATTTACCAAGTTACACCTTTCTCATGCTAAAATTACCAAACTACCTTTCTTACTTATTAATTTACCAAATTGCCCCTTTTTAATGAAAAATTACTAAAATATCCCTAACACATAAAATATTAACACCCACGGTCCACATGTATCATCTAACACCACAACTCTTATTATTCCTTAATAATACCCATTATCACCTACCATGCACTTTTATTTAGGTCATGCTATGCACAAGTAAAATTACTAAAATGTCCCTGGGATTATATTAGCATTATTTCTACTACAAGTGGCCATATTTACTGATCATGACATATGCATATATCTAATATCAGTATTAACAATAAATCTCCTTTCTTAACCATCATCTCTACACATATCACATTTCATAATATAGCATGCCTTTCATTCCATCTTCCAACATATATTACAAATCATGATATGCTTAACATCACATAGTATGCACACAAGCATATTCCAAAACCTAAGGTGCTAGCATATGTATATATACACATTTTAGTAGGGTATAATGGTTACCTTATTTCCGGCAATAACTAAACTTTGTCGGTACCCTGATTGAAAATTTTAAGCTTTGATTAGTAAAAATTAGTACCTAGAAATAATATCAAAATCAGCATGTTAGTAGTAGAAAATAAAAGGATAAACTTTTATCAAAAAACATATTAAATATATATTAATACTGACTATATTATACCTCAAAGATTTGTTTAAGTAAGTTTATAATGTGCAACAAAACTCACACTACATGGGTAGCATGAGCTGCATGCATGAAAAGAAAGGGGGGAAATGGGAGAAAGGAAGGTGTTTGGATTAAAGAGGGGAATGTTTCGAGTAAGGGATTCGAGAGAGTGTTGGAGGAGAGTTGGGGTAGTGGCTGGGTGTAGGGAGAGAGGCAAGGTGTAGGTGGTGGTTGAGGGTCAGAGAATGGTGGCTAAAGGCAGCGGAGACTGTAGTGGCAGGGGTTGGAACATAGGTGCAAGGAAGGGGGGAAGAAGAAGAAGGAAGGAAAAAGAAGAGGAGAAAGGAGGGGCTGCATGGGATATCTCAGGCAGGCTAAGGTAAGGGTGTAAGGGTCGTGTTAGGTGGTTGAGGGGTGGCTTTGGTAGTGGTGGGAGAGGGGAGACGGTAGTGCAAGGTGGTAGTGTAAGGTGGGGGTCAAGAAGTAGAATATGAGAAAAGGAAGGGGAAAAATGGGCTACAGTGGCTAGTGGTGGTTGTTGGGTGGTGTAAGGAGGAAATAGGGGAGGTAGGGGAGTTGGGGTGGTGGTTGGTTGGGCGGCGGAGATGGGGGTTAGGGGAGGCAAAGAAAAAACAAAGGATGAGAAGAAGAAGGAAAGAAGGGAGAAAGGAGGGCTCTGTAGGGGGGAAGAAGGAAGCTCGAGGAGGGGAGAAAATAGGTAGAGGAGAAGAATAGAAGAAGAAGAAGAAGAAGAAAAGGAAGAGTAAATGAGGGCATGTAGGATCAGGTTAGGTGGGGGGTGAAGGAGCTGTAGATCAGTTGTATAGGTTGGCAATGAGAGGGACAAGAAAGGGAAGGGGACGACATATGATAGGGATGTGTAGGGCTAAAAATGGAAGGAAAGGCATATGAAAGAGAGGGAGAGGGCAGGTGGTACAAGTGTAGGAGGAGAGTTGCAGGCCATTGCAGGCATGGGGGATGGGTGTTTGATTCGACTGGTGAAGAAGGAAGAAGAAGAAGAAGGGGGAGGAAGGCATGTTGGTCGGGCAAGGGACAAAGAAGAGGTAGGCTGGCCCATGCGCAAGGGAGAAGGGAAAGAAAAAGAAAGGTTGGGCTAGACCAACCGGGGGGAAAGAAAGAAGGAAAGAAGGAAGGAGGGAACTATTGGGAGAGCGAGAAGGGGAAAGAAGGCCAGCAACCCAATGGGGGGGGAGAAAGGAGGAAGAGGGTCGATCATCCCATGGAAATGAGAAAAGTAAGAAAAGGGAAAAGGAAGGAAATAAGAGAAAAGAAAAATAAAATAATTTTTAGAATTGGGGTTAGAAATTTACTTTTATAAGCTAATTTATTTAGAATATAAGGTATTAACTTAAGAGAATAATTTCAGTAAAATATGAGTTTGGAAAATTATTTAAATAAAAAAGAGTATGATAAATAATAAAATATTTATTTTAATTTATTAAATATTCATATCTATTTTTATAAATCAAAGGTCCAAAAAATAATTAAATTAATAGTTTAAAATTAAATTATTCCAAATAAGGATTAATCATTAAATTCTAGGCTTTATAATTTTAGAGTATTACACTACCTGTGGTTTAGTAGTAGCCTTCGTACCTACCTATATCCAGTGTTAGTATTCATGCTTATTTGTTGTTCGGTAGTAACCTTCGTACCTTTTTGTTGTTTGTTAGTAGTCTTTGTACCTATATGTGGTTTTATAGTAGCCTTCGTGTCTACATATGGTTCGGTAGCAGCCTTGTTGTGGTTCGATAACAACCTTTGTACCCACCTATGTTTTGGTAGCAACCTTCGTGCCTACCTGTGATGGTATGAACTGTTATTAATTTGTTCTTGTAAGATTACCTATGTTATGAGATTTATTGGTATTGAAAATGAGATATGTAATATGTTATTAGTATCTTTGTTATGGGCTAATATTATTTCTGATTATACTTCAAGAGCATCTCTTGGATGTTCAATTGGTAAGTTTCAGTTTCTTCCTAATAAAAGAGCATGGATAGTATATGGCCTTGTTGGTATGTGGTTATATGAATGATCATTGCATTTCAATCTTCTTATGTATATTTAAATGTTTTGTATTATGTTTTTTGGTATACCTTGTATATATTTCATGTTAGTTTTTCATATTAGTTTTGTATAAAAGATTTCTTAGTACTGTTGTACAGAAGGATTCCTTTTATGGGCCGCTGCCTATTTAATGGGCAGCAGACCTTGCAGGCCTACTTACTAGTTCATTCGAAAGCTAGTAGTTCGAATTGAGAGTGTAGGAGTATCCAATGTTATTTTTGTTAACTTGATTTTGGTTGTATTTGAACTCTCATGTCTCTTGTACTTTCCCTCTCTTTAAGTTTTTTAGCAGCTTATGTTTCTTTAATTTAGCACAATACTTATCTATTATTCTCTTTGTTCCGTTTCTTTTAATCATGTCATTAATTTAAACAGAGTAATGATTTTAGCCTTACCACTTGGTATAAGAATGATAAAGGAAACTAGATTTGTACCAAATGTGGCGGTAACACCTTTTATTTTTATTGTTTGAACTTCCACGCCTAGCTCTTTAAAATGAAATTTAGTCCTAAAAATAGGGGTGTTATAGAATCACACCCAATAATGATTCCTGTATTTCCTATATGTTTTCGTATTAAAAAATAGATACATCAGGTACACGTAATTCTCAATATAAATCATTAATATCAAATCTTTTTTCTACTCTACTATTTGTCTTCCTTTATTTCTATTTTTAATATTGAGTTCAAATATATTATTGTTCATTCCATTTGCACATTATCTTAACATATCTATATTAACACTATAAAGATTCTTGACAACATCAAATATATGATTTTAATATGATGAATTTAGGAGGTAATTGGAAATGTGTTACATTTTTTAGTAAATTGAATACATATTGAAGTAGGTTTGGTGTTTTATATTATTGATCTTGTTCGAAGATATTGTTTTTGTTGATGATGATGATAGAATGATGCTAATTGTCATCGTTGGTTCTTCACCCATTTTCACCTTTTTCTTTTGTTTCCCTCTTTCTTTCGTTCTCCTACTCCTCTAAGTGTGTATATATATATATATATATATATATATAATGCATGGGTAATTACTGTTGAACTATGCTAAAATTAAATTAAAAGGGATGAGAAAGAAAGGTTTCCTTCTACGATTTTGGTATATGGGGATTGTTTGGAAGGGCTTGTGCTTGGGGGTTGTGTATTAGATCCCACCCATCCTACTATATTATAGTCTTCATTTTTAAAGGTAGAAATTTTATGTTTTTAGTTTATTTATATATGCCGCTATTTTTTGAGTAATTGGGATTAAGTATATATGGAAGGAAACAAGCATCTAAAAGATTAAAATCTAGCAATATACTTTTTCATTATCAAACCTTACAACAATTAGTTTGAGGCATGTTAGTCTACCAATCAATTTGTTCTCAATGTTGTTGTGTTCTAGCTTTGGTTTTATAGCAATTAGTTTGAACTAGTATGATGTGAACTTCTTGGTCTTCATAACCAATATCCTACTCAAATATCAATCATGGCATTTGCTAATTGGATGTGTTCATAGGCCTCGATATTGCATTTTTTTTATCAATAAAGCAATTGCTAACTCCCATATGTGTTTTTTTTTGTGGACCATATCCTTGACAAACATGAATTTTCTTTTAGTTTTTGATATTATCAACATTTATTTCATAGAAAAAATAGCTTTGCTTATAATTCATCTGTATTGTCCATGTATTTTGATGTAAATTAGGTGTTCATTGTCTACTAGTTACTATGATGGCTACTATGGTTGTTCCAAAATACTAGTTTAGTTTGTTTCTATTAATTAGTTATTCATTGTTTACTTGATTATCTATCTAATATTTAATATAAGTATGCATATTTAGGTTATTTTTAGTATATATTAAGTTAATTCATTTAAATTATAGGCATGCACAAAATGACTAGAGGTTTTTCAATATCAAAATGCATCATGGGCGCTCTTTTATGGAAGATGGTGTATTAACTTTTATTAGAGTTCAAGTAATTTTAAAAAAATAATGGTACTAATATAATGTCATACTTTGAAGTAGTATAAATAGTTAGAGGTATATGTTTCAATGAAAAGTGATAAACTATACTACACCATCCTTAACTATAGTCTTGAAGTTGGCATTAATTAAGTCTATAATGATAAATCTATCTTAAAGATGTTGAATTGTGTGATGGATAACACTCCTCTATTGAAGTATGTGAAGGCAGACACTCCTCTATATATTCATATCCAACATGTTATTCAACATAGTGTTCGTAGTAATATAATAATATATGCAGTCATTCAAGATGCCAATATGGATGAGGTATTTTTTTTTAAATTTAAAATATGCAAAAGAATACTAATGAATATATTTTGTGTGTTTGGTCTTTATTATTATGTTATGTTTCCCTCATTATAAGTTTTTGTGCTCATATATTTGTGGATTCTAGCTACATGTGTGCTTATTGTTTTTTGTATATGCAAGTTATGTGTTTTATCTCCATATTTGCATTATAGTTTCTTCTATGTTGTATTTTAAATATATATATAATAGAAAATGACATTGAAAGTTTTTGAATTTTTCCCATGAAAATAGCTTGTATACCGATGGCAAATAAGGGATTTTCTAACTTGAGAGGGCGTAGGGTTAAAATATTGCTAATATTATATATTTATATGATCATGTTGATGATTTTGATGATGAGGCATATGCATAGAATTGGGAGAAACATTTGTATACATAATAGGTAGAAGTTATATACCTTTTAATAATAAACTTAGGATGGATAGATATTGTTGTGGGATTTAATGCCATTTAGTGCAACAAATTGGTGGTTTGACAAATACTAAAAACATGAGTATGGAGGAAATGGTAGCAAATTTTTTACACGTAGTTGCATATAATGATAAAAATAAAGAGATAAAGTTTGATTTTTAGTGATCCTAAGTGACAATAAATAGGCATTTTCATAATTTTTTAAGAGTTATTTCAAAGCTTTGAAGGGTATTACCAATCAATCCCTGATGATTGTGTGAATAAAATATGGAAGTGGTTTACAGTATTATTATTATTATTATTATTATTATTATTATTATTATTATTATTATTATTATTATTATTATTATTAAAATTTGTGATATGAAACTTTTGAACTATTATAAAGTTGTAAGGAATTAATAAACACATAATTTGCAATAAAGAATTTTGTAGGTGCTTTTGATGGAATCTATGTAAAAGTTAATTGACTTTCATTGATAAGCCAGTTGCTGATCAAGAAAGGGTGATGTAGCAACAAATGTACTCAGTTTTTGTACACTAGACAAGCAATTAATCTATGTGGTAGCTGGTTGGGAGGGATCTCAAGTATATGGAAGGACACTTTGAGATGCATTATCAAGACCGAATGTTCTTAAGGTTCTTTGTGGTAAGATATTCCATACAATTGGATGCTTTTTATTTTGATATTTTATAGGATATTTATTAAATATTTCTTAAATAGATATATAACTATGTATTTGGTAATAGGTTATTATTACCTTGTTGATGTTAGATACAAGAATTCTGTAGGATTACTCACTCCATATAGATGTTAGTACTATTATAACACTCCGAATTTTACTATTTTAATAATTTATTTTAGAAAAAGTGTAATAACAATATAGTTGGTTTTTACCATCGTACTTGATAAAAGTTTGGCTTACCATTCCCCCCTTTAAATCAAATAAAGAAAATAATTAAAATTTTAAAACATGATAAAATAATGAATGAGAGAGATTCATTAATATAGATAAGAGTTTGGAGGTCAAATATAAGTACAATAGTAAAAAACAAAAAAAAAGGATAAATTAGAAACTAAGAGCCCTAAAAGGTATTCAAACTAAGAGTCGTAATTGGATAACATGACTCTACAACCAACCTCGATACATAAGAATTAGTCATCCACAAGTAGAGCATTGTAAGCAACATAGTCATCAAAATGGTGTTATGTGACCAGCACAAAATCAACAGGGTTATCTTGTAAGAATGAAAAATACCCATAAAAATAATAATTATTATGCTATATACTGAATAGTAACAATAAAGTATTAACACGTTAACACAGAGCACATAAGGTTATAAGGAAGAATACACACCATATACTCCCTCTGTTTCTATAATAATTTATTTAGCACTTTACATACTATTTTAGGAGGTAATAAATATATCCTTAATATAAAAATTATAATATTTATTGGAAAATAATATGAAAATTAATATATAAAAGAAGAAAGATAAAATGTATGAGTAAAAATGAAAAGTAAGCACTAAATTTTTTAGAAAAACGTTCATTTTAAATAAAAATTTTGAGCTAAAAAGATGTCATTTTAGAAATGAGTGGAGTAGTATATTTGATTGATGTGTAGAATATATTATCTTTTGTAAGTGTGTTTTATATTTTATATCATATAAAGCATTTATTATTTTTAACAAACAACGCATAACATATAATATTTTTAATGATATAAAATGTACAAAATCTTTGGTGAATGTGTAATATAAGACATATCGCATATTTTATCAAACATAAAAAAGATATGTATAGTATCTAATATGTTATAGGCTACGATGAAAAAATATCAAAAATTTATTTATTTGAGCTAGTTAATTTAATATAAATTTATGTAAAAAAATTGAAACAATTTGTATATTTATAATATTACATTACTTTTGTGTGTGAGAGTCAGATTAATGAAGTAGAATATTACTAAAAGAGATGTAGTAGAATTAAATTAGATACGATGATAGTATATAACAGAGAAGTTAAATTTAAAGTGATGGCCTAATTTATACAACAGAGTATGCCTATCCAAAATAAGGGGGCGGGGGACAAATTATTTGATGAACCTAAAATGTCACTAACTGTATTTGGCATGATATCAAATTGGATTTGAATTTAATAAGCCTTTAAACTTGACAACCAAAATATCATACCACTCATTATATCATATTATATCAATTAGATAAACAAAACTTTAACAGTAATAAAAATGAAAGTAGTAATGATAATTATACTAATGATACTTATGATAACCATAGTAGTAATATTGATAAAGAAAACATTAAATGTTGTAGTCAAATAATAATAGTAATTCATCAAAAAATTCAATTCAAGTTAGATCATCAAATCGGAAAAAATGATTTAAGAAGGCTGTGATTGTTTTAAGTTAAAATTTGATTGTTCGTAATCCTGGCACTTATGTTTGCATTTTCTTTTTTAAATATACATGACTCAGAGTATAATATACATGATATTTTTGAATATGTGGTTTCAAATTAAAACGAGTTGTAATCTTAGTTGGATATTTATAGCAAAAGTTCGTTAATGTCTTTGTTTTTGTTTTCAAAAGCTACATACTTGGTATAAGAATTATGGGATTATGTAATTAGGATGTATTTGTAGATGTTTGATTATCTTCTTTTGAAATATCTATGTTTTTAAAGTCTTTTTGAAATTAGAAATAGTGTGGTAATCTTATATGATTGATTTTAGACATAATTTATGCCAGGAATTATAATCTTCAGCTAATACAACTAATACATACAATTTTTGCACAATTCAATGAGTTAATTGGGAAACCCTAACATACTATGCAAGCATTCAATATGCAAAATTTCACTAAATAATGATTATTAAAGATAATTAATAACGTACATTCAACTATTGACAGAAATAATTACTCTAAAATTGAAAATAACTATGAAAGGAATGCAACATGTCGATTCTATTCCCTCAATCCACAACTCAATGGTGTTTAGCGGGATGGGAAACAATAAACTTCTATAATCTTTTTGAATTATGCTTAATTTTAATAAGATAATTGCTCTTGATTATCTCTTCAATCTTCAATCTATATGTTGCAAAGGAAAAATAGAAGGGAGAATGAGTGTTAAATGGGGGGGGGGAACCTGAATGAACACACACTCTAAATTATAATGGCATTATGGTTATAAAAAAAATTATGCTAATGGGTTTGGCCCAATAATCTCACTAATACACGTTCAAGAATAATGTCTTTATTTTTTCCTTCTTTTCTTTACTCATATATATACCCATATACATCCAACAATTATTTTTGTCATCAAAAAATATTAGAAGATATAATTAGATTAATATACTAACTTGAGGCACATATTTAATAGTCTTTATGACCAAAGTCTTCATATCTAATTAATATAGATCATACTTAAGGGTTAATATATATGAAAAATATAAAACAATTTATTTATATAATAATAATAATAATTTATAAAGCAATACACACGCACACAATTAAATCTTAAGTTTGTTTCTTTGTAAGAGTTCATACACAATTTATTGCTTTGGCATGTTATTGTGAATAGAAGAAATGAAGATTTTAAAATAATAGCAAAAAAATATCATTTTATTAAAAACCTTGAGTCAAGTCTTTTTGAATTTATAACTGTTGGAACATATTAGATTTTCGTTGATTATCGTATTGGGTTGAATCTTTTTAAATTTATAATTTTTTTTGGTTGAACTAAATATTGATTACCTATGAGATTATAATCACTTAGGTCATATTAAAATCAATCAAGTATAAAATCAAATCATATAAGTTTCGGACTTCTATGTTTTTAGATTCTACCATATAAATTTTTAAATAGATCAAGTTAATTTTTATTAATTATTTTAAATCAGACCGACTTTTATCAACGACTATTGAATTGTTTGGAATTAATTATTAAAAATAATTATTTTAGATAACTACTTTTAATAAATAATTTTAAACAAATACTATATTATAAACAATATAAATTTTGATGGGTTTCAAAAATCTCTCATCTCAGTACCCTCAAACAGATGACTCCTCCAAGTTTATTTTAAACACAAACAAACGAACAAAAATGTCAAATACTTCCTCCGAATTTAGACAAGTAGTTGCGCATGAAACAAAAGAGTGACGTAAATCGATTAGGTGTCGGGTGATTGAGAAATCCACCTTTTGTCTCGATGGAAATGAAGAAATTGTTTCATGTACGTCAGTGAAAACGTCAATAATAGGATTTATTCGCCTTGTATATGTAAAAGAGGGTCATGTTACACTTTTTTTTTATTAGAAAGAATTATCACGTTTAAATGTTAAACACTAATTTTGATATTTACTTTTGCATCTTTTTTTAACGCATAATAACTTTTATTTTACTTTCTTAATAAATAAATAAACAAATTATAAACTCATATTTAAATGAATGTTCTTAATAATAAAAAAAATAAACAGTTTAAAAACTATAATATTTAAGAAATATATCAATTATTATTGTTCAGCGGTGATGAATTTGTTCTTAATCAAGCCAACAAAATAAGTAGCATCTTAATTTATAGTCGTAAATTAGGCGAATGAAATCGAATATATTTATATTTAAGTTAGACTGAAATTACTTAATAAATAAATCTAAAATAAAAGATTAAATTTAATTTATTTAACTAAAAACGTAAGTTTAAATCAAATTTTTAACAAACTAAACTTATTATTCTAATATTTAAATGAATCGGTCTTACAAGTTTAATACTATAAACAAACAGAACCTAAAATTTTTTTATGTTTAAAACAAACTTATTTAATAAATAAATCTAAAAATAAAATTCAATTTTGATTAATTTAACCAATCAAATAAATCAAATTAAACTTTTGATAAATTAAAATTAAGTTGATTGGTTACCTGCTGGACTCATTTACGCCTTATCTCATTCAAACATTGAGAATCGGAAGTTCGCACCCGTCGTTTGCACCCGGCCTTTCATAATATATGAAAGGTTAATAGATCATGCGGACCGTTTGTCATTCGTCTTTGATATGAAACCACAAGCAACCGGCCACCAGGTTTAAAAGTGTAACTGATTAGGGAAAAGTTACGATACCAGCCACGTATGTAATGATCTAGTTGCGTCATGACTCATGATTCCACTAATCTTAATTATCTAATTCTAGAACATTGAATGGAATAGCTTTATGTAAACATATCAAAGTATAAGGTTTAAGCAGTTAGGCTTGATAAAATCAAGGTTTTTTGGATGGAAATGTTTCAGAGCGTAGCTTACCTTTGAAAGGAACTTATAAAGATTTTTTTTTGTCTAAAACAATGTAAAAAAAAATACAAAGATCTGATAATGCATAGTTCAAACCTAGTGAATTTGTATATATATATATATATATATGTATGTATAAGGGTCTTCAGAGGTATCTCTCAAAAGTGTCCTGCAGTTTTAAATAATTCCAAATGCATGCACTAGAAGGTAGGCAATCATCAATAAGAATTATGACAAATAATACGCCACATGGACCATATCTAAGCTCCCATAATTCTTCCACCAAAACATCAGCTGGACTAATATTCCTACTAAATCATGCCACCCATCGTCTCATATGCCTCCGAATTTATCCTCCCGTTCCACTTTTCCTTGATCAATAACCCGCACAATAATTGTAAGCCTGAGAAAATTGATATATGGGGATCCATCTAATATAATTGCTTGTTTTCTCTGTATCTCTTTCCCCTCTTGTTAGGAATCACAATTTATATATAATATAATGCATAGCCTCGTTCTATATAGGATGCCAATTTTTTCCGCGGATTTGAGACTTTCTCGGAGATTTTTAATTTAGGTTCAGGAAAAAAAATTCAGAAATCAGATTAGGATTTAGGTTCGGAGATTCTTATAGAAAACCAGAAAGTGATAATTTTGGGATCTCCATCTCCAAACTCGTACCGTATAACTTATATATATAGAATATAAATTACAAGTATATTATAAAAAAATTATATTAGGTATCATAGATATGATCGAAAAAAGGGTTGGTTATAGGCATTGGATGGGATTTCAATGTCGAGGAATAAATCGGAGATGGAAATAAATCAAAAATCAGATCAAAAATAGGGATTTAATCCCCGCAGTTATCAGATCAGAAATTCTTTAATAAAAAAATATTGGAATAGATTATGAAATTATTTTTCTTATCAAATTAGGAGAAGGGGATAATATCCCCGTCCTCGGCTTACCATGTTGTCATCCCTAATTACATCATCATTTCAGACAAATGACAACCAACTAAATATTGGCCTAGAAACATAAAATTGGGGCACAACCCACATATGAAGTGTGCCAAATGACCAATAACTTGTTTGCTTCCCAATAAATGTGATGAACAGACAAATTAGTGAATACGGGTATTCACATATTCGGCAAAATACTTTTGATATTTGAAAAAATGTTTCAACTATTCAACATTTCGGATATTTGAAACTTTAGATGGGATAAAAAAAATCTGTTAGATATCTGCAACTATCGAACATGACGCAAATGAGAAAAATCAAATAAAAAATTATTCACATGAATAATAATAAATTAATTTAATTTGAAATATGATCTAATGATTTGATTTGAAACTTAAACTATATTATATTCAATAAGTAATTCTAAAATTTTGATAATATTTAATCAAAATAATAATTAAAAATTATATAATTTATCTACCATAATCACTCTCATTTTAAATTATACACACACATGCACATACTTATATGAAATAAAATTTTATCAAAAATCAATAGTAGTGAGAATATATATGTATATAGTTTATTAAATTGGATATTTAATTTGACAAAAATAATAATATCATATAAATTATTTAATTTTTTAAATTAGATTGATTTAAATATCATATAAGATCATCAAATATCAAATAACATGAATTACTCTATCAATGAAGGCAATCAAATATTCCCCACAATTCAGTGGCAAAGGAAGATTGGAGTGAGCATTAGGGACACTATTAATTAAATGCAGGAAAGACAAAGCATCAAATTCAATCACAAGCTTATTTGATTCCTAGGGCCCTTGTTCTAATTTAAGCCCATTACGAAGAGCCCGTGCTTTTTCTAGAATGCATTGCTCTCGTCTAGTAGCAGCTACTCGTACTAAGAATAATGAAGGACTGGGTTGGGTTTAAAGTAGTAGACATACCCGAGATGCTAACTTCAGGTTTTCCTTTATTACTTCAGGCCCAACGAATCATTAAATGGAGGTTGCAGCATTCCTTTTTTCTAACCTTAATTACCATATAATTTATTTCAAAAAATTTAATATTATTGCCCAAATCATTTTTATTAAATTTGAATATTCCACAATTCATTTTATTTGTTTGCTAAAAATCACATTTTTTTTATTCTTTCGATTTAGTTGTTTTTACGTATTTTTAACTCATCTAAAATTTATAACTTATTTTAAAATTACTTCTAAGCCTACCTACTCCTTCTATCCCATTTTAGTCCATTTGGAATCATAAACATTTTTGATTATGTAATAAGACTATTTTTGTTGTATATATCTATTTGGGATCCGAACTAATTATGAGATCAAATATTTTTATATATTTAATTTTATAATTCATTTTTTGCATTAACTCGTTCTGAATCAGACATTTTGTTATGTATTCCACACATTTGTGTGGTTTATCCATTTTGTTCATTTTCCATCCGTCAAACTTCAAATCAATTCTAATACTCAATATTTTTATATGTTTAGGTTCCTAAAATTATTCTGTACATATCCATAAAAAAAATATGATTTTTAATATTTATTTAACTTTTTTCCCAATAAATTCCCATTTAATCCCATTTCTACACATTTAATTATCTAATTTTTTTGAAAGCCACCCCTTTGTTTTTGTCAACATTCCTCCTAATTTGGAAAGTTAGTTTTTAGCTTATGCTTAACCATTTAAAGGCAATGTACACTAAAATCCAATTATCCTACTTAATGCCTTACACTGTCACCATTATTTCCATAGCTCAATCAAGTGTGTAAGTGGCTAACCTCACCCCCTTTCCCTTCTAATTTCATGTCACAATTTGGTACAGTGGGCAAAGCCCACGAGTGTTTATATCCCCCACTCAATCCTCACACTTTCTTTTTTCCTCTGGCACCCAAAATCACCAAGTCTTGTGCATGATTTTTGCTCTCCTCTCGGCATCCAATTTTATTTTCTTCGTTTCCATTCAACCTCCCCAACATCCTTCTTCATCGCGGTCAAAATTTAGCTTGTTCAAGGGCTATTTGAGTATGTTTTAAGGGTTGTTTAGGCAATGTGTTCTACTCTCTATTCTGTAGAACTTCTATTACATTCTTCTAGAGCCTGTGCTACCTTCTGTTACCTCATTTCCTTTTTTCTGTTAACATATCAACCCCCCCATAGCAGCCTCATTCTTCTCTTCTTTTTTGTGCCTTATCATGGTAGGTTAAGGTGGTTAGAGTGGTAATGATTGATAGTTGTTGTTATGGTGTTCGTGGCCACACCACCCCCTCTAGTCTCCCTCCTCCTTAAACTTTAGTTCTCACTATACTAATCCTTCCTTTTTTTTCCCTTATATTTTTCCTTATCAATTTTATTATTCCTAACCTTTTATTATATTTGAAGGAGATCAAGCCTAGAAATTTAGATGTGGGCAATTTAGGAGCCTTTTACTTGAAATTTTAAATAGCTAGGTAGAGTGATTAATCCTATAAACATAGGTTATGTGTTATTTTAGTGCATTAATTCAAATGCCATGATTTCATGATATGACTTGTGTATGTATGGTTACATTTATTATGAATATAAGCATGAAAAGTTGGACAAGAGTATGATTTTCATGTTTTTAACATGATTTTATGCACGTTGAACCTTAAACAAATATGTTGTTAGCATTTGACGAATATTTTGTTGACTACTAATGAATATGTAGTAAATTTTTTATGAATATAGTTTGATTTGAGTGAATTGTCTCTTAAACATTAAGCTAACACATATTGTTTTGTTGGCTTAAATTTCTAAACATGATTATATTTTTTAAGGACATATGCTTAAGTGTATTTCCATGTACCATAAAATTTAGAGGTGAAATGACTTGTTTGCCCTTTATAGAACATTTGATCTTTATTATTTTATGTGGGTTTTTGTTGAGTTAAACATCATTTGAGCATGTGGTTATATATATATATATATATATGGTGTATAGGATCTTTGTTGTAAATTTTGAAGTTACTGGAGTTGTATGGAATTCTTAATGAATTTTATAATCTTTAGGATGATTTTATATGAATAAGCAATAATATCATTAAAAATTAATTAAAAAATTTGGGAATAAAATGATTGTATTATAATAGAATAAGTTAAGTGTAACAAATAAATTAATTAGAATAATTATGATTAGTATGAGTTAAGATTTTATGATAAAATGCCATTACAAGAACAAGGAACACCCAAAGGGTAAAGATGTTATTTTATGTATTTAATTTATATTTTTTGGTTTAATCATGGCTGATATGAAATGTTTTGTTGTTATCTTAAATTTGGTATATTAAAGGGTTCAATCAATGGTTAAATGATTTTGTGGTCATTTCACCTTTAATATAATTTTCTTAGCTCTTGTTTGGCTTTAAGATAAACCTATGTGGCTTTCTATATTTAATTATGAGTTATATGGATGTAATTTGATAGTTAGAATAGGGTTTCTTAAGGCCTTCATTGTTAATTTATGTGTCATATTTTGTCTAATTGACCATAATATATCCATAATCTCATGAAATTCACAATTGTTGGTATAAGTTTATAAAAAGCATGCATTGCTACAAATTATATTTTGTTGAAGCCCAATAGATTATTGTTACGACAAAACTCATGTTGAAAGGTCAAAATTTTGAGCAAGGGGTTGAGGAATATGTTTAGATAATGGTTGTAAGAAAAAAAGTTTGTTAAAAGTTAGGTCATTTACTATAGTGGATGCATAATTATTACAGCCATTTTTAGATAACAATTCTCTTCTACAACCACCAACAAAAGCTAAACTGTTAATAATGGTTCCAACAAGAAACTGTAATATAAAACTATCCCTTTGTTATTCTATATCTCATTCCTTCACTATGTAGGTTGATCTCCTTAACTCATTTGAAAGATAATCTTGTTCATGTGAAGGTTCGTTTATTTCGGTGGAGTTGAAGTGCTCAAATCTGATTGAGTTATCATTAGATCTAAAATATTAGGATTTTTATTTGGTTGTCCTTGGATTTAGTTTTGGAATTGTTGTGATTTACCTTATATAATTGATTCACGAGGGCATTTTTGTCATTATTTTGATTCTCTTGGTTGAGTATTGATAGTATGGTATTTCAAATATGGGTTTCATGTTCAAAGACTTGTTCTTGGTTGACTTTTTTTTAGTTATATCTAAGTTAAGTGATGTTCCTTTCCTTTGTGCACATCTCAAATTTGTGTATTTCCACACATTTCATCTTTAAAGTGGTCTTCTCTTTTGGCTACATTTGTGTTGTTCCTTTGATTCCCTTTGGCAAGTGATGAAATTACATGCCTCTAGTCATTTCTAGAGGTTTTTGGCTCATTTAGTTTGTTATTCCATTTTGATGAACTTGTTTGAATGCCCCAACATTGGTTCTATAGGTTTAAACTGCGTTAAGTCTTGATTTGGTGTTCCTTTTTTCTAGCTCTTGGCTTGAAAACCTTCATTTGGTTGTATCATGAATAGCTATGCTCCGATCTGGTGTCCCTTCATGTTTCTAGATCCATCCTCTTCATCATGCATTTAAGTGTATGTTGGCATGTTTTTGTTTGTTAAGACTGCGTAGTATGGGTGTTTTTTATTATATAAAAAAAACTGACCGTAGACGATGGTTCTTTCTGAAACCATCATCTAAAGTAGTTTTAAAAAACATGAGTGTAAATGACAATTTTAGCTAGAAACCACTATCTATAGGCATTTTTTTTTAAAAACTACCTTAGATTATATATTTAGCCAAGAAATGTAATCAAAATTCCTTCTTTTTGGTTTTTACATTTGATGATGATTTTTCAACCGTCATTAAAGTATATAACTATAGCTTTAATAACAGTGCAAAACTATTATCAAATGTTAATACTAACCACCATATTATGTTATTTCCATGGTAATGATGATATGTTGTGAGTAGTTGATATTATTAAGTGTTTTAATTTAATTTATACAAGTGCCTATAGTTATCCTAACATTTCGTAAGTGTTAAAGTGGGTTGTAACATCAAGAAAATAGTAGAATTTCAAGTGAAGTGGTTAACTGAATGATATTGTGGTAAGTGATAAGCGTGGTTATTGTGCTCGAAAAAATTATTAATATAAAAATGAAAGATCATATGAGCCAGGATTAATAAATTTTACCCATTCCACAAGAAGTAGTAGTAGCCTCCAGGTGCACTTTTCCGTGGAAAGAGATATATATCATTTATCGTGGTTCTGTTGGAACTAAAGTGGCTTTGTATTTACTCTATACTAGTTCATTCCATTAATATGTAGAGGATATGCACACTTAAGTGTTATGTAACTAGTTTTGTGGTCCAAAAAGGTGTATTACCTTAGAAGGAGCTTTATGATGTAAATATGTTCAAATTGATAGAAAATAGTGATCTATAGGAGTGTCATGCGGCTAACTATTTCTAATACTCAATATGAATAAGAATTTATTCATATGACCACTAGGTAAGCATAGTAATATGGCTTATACTCCAAGTTCTATATTGCGTATTGAAAGTGATTACAACCATTTTTATAACATGAGCTATTTTAAGTGTATCATGATTTATGTGTGTCATGCTAGGTCTTTGAAATAATTATATTACTTAGTATCACATGTTGTCGTTATCATTATCATATGTGTGTTCTCATGTGATCATCATGTCATCTATGTGTCTAATGCATTATTTTATGCCTTTGAAGTAATCATATTACTCCATATGCAAGTAATAACATGTGAGTTTTATAGGCACCTACTCATTCCCAAGAATAGACACTATCTTATTTTGCAGGCATTATTGATAATAGTGCTTAAACATGAGGCATGTGATAAAGGAATATTTTGGGTTTTGGGTGTAGTATTGTAGTAATTCAAACACTCCTACTGAACTCTTATTTCTCTTATTTTATATATACATAATTATCATATTTCTCCTCTATTTATTATATCTATTTTATAATCATATAACCCAAGATCAAGTGTTTTCCATACCTAATCTCTAGTTATGAATTAATCTTTTTAGCATTGTACCAGCATGGATTGGGTATATACAATACATTTTTTATGTTGGATATGACAATTAAACTCATTATTTTATTATTATCCTTCTACAAAATAACAATTTCTGAGAGTAAATTTTTGTGGTTTCACTAAGGCAGCCACCAAATTTACTTGCCTTTCCAAATGTAATGATAATCAACTTATTCAGCAACATTAGGTCAATTTGAGCTTTGATGAAAATATTAATGTAATTATGTGATTAATTTTTCATAATTGAGTCAAATTATCATTATTTACCGTTCTTGATCATATTTTATAGGTATTTGGACAAAATGGGATCAAAAGGAGCAAAAACACAACATTTGGAACAAATGAGAAATAAGAATGGGTACTCAAAGTATGCAAGGGTGGAAGATGTGAAAATTAAACCATGATGAAATATGAATTTGAAGAAAAGATAAATATAAAAGTTTTAGATGTTCTTGTTAGCTCTCCAACACATCAAAACTCAACTCAATTGGAGGTTAAACAAAGACTTTATGACCAATATATGTTGCACTATTGAAGTTTTCTCATAAGTAGAGAGCCGACACGACTCACCCGTAGTTTCCATCATAGTTGTCTCACCCACAAAAGAAAAATGTTGAAGAGGAGCACATCACGGGGTGCCCATGTCATCTAATATGACCATATCCTGCTTATAAGTTTCACAATTTTAGACATTTTTCTTTTATAGTTTAAGGGTTTGGTTATGAGATATTTTGGGGGTATAAAAGTAAATATATTAGGGTTTTATGGGAGGATTTTGGGATACTAACTTAAGCACATCTCCATTGATCTTAAGATATAGAATAAGAAAATAGATCTAGAGATATTTTGTCTTTGTAATCCCTAAATTGGAGATTGTTGATTGGATCCATAAATTTAAAGGTTTATTTATCAATTCATATAGGATTTATTGAATTCGATTAATACCCTTGATTTTTCAATTATGAGTTTCTAATTTTCTTATGCTAAGGTGAAAGGATAATTCCTTAATCCCATTATGTTAAATTTTCTCCGCATGTCCTGATCTAAGTTTGTAATCATGTGGATTGTGTTGTGTTTGAATGTATAAGTTGAAAGATTGATCAACTTTTGATATTGGGAACTTCCATTGATATTGAGATATAAAATGGTTAGCATATCTATATAACACAATAAGAGATTAGGAATTCAATAATAAGGGGATGTTAATCTAATTTCTATAATAATAAAGGGGGACAATTAAATTTACTACTTTGACAATTATATAAACCTTGTCTATAGATAGTTGGACTTGTAGTTGGAAAAAGGTCATTGTGACTTGAGAAAATGTAGAAATAATGATCCCTATTGACACACTAAGAACAAATTTTAAGTTAGGATTTAGAGGATTATTTAGCATGTCATAAATAAGATAATTTAACTAGAAAGTTAGTTGTTGTATTTTATTGTTTAATTCAGATATTATGAATTTTTTTATTCTTGAGTGTTTCCTTTTTGTCACAATTTTCATATTTTATAAAATATTTCAATTAATCAAGCATTCGATGGTCTAAACATAGAGAAGTCTTGTCATCATTTAGGTGATCACTCTTTAGTCCTTGTGGGATGATGCCTTGAGTGCTGCCTCAAAACTATGCATGTGCAGTTAGAGTACATTAGGGTAATAATGACTAGTTATTCATGTTTCCCAATGCTTGGGTTCACCATATAAATTGCAAATACTCAGATAATTATCCTATATTATTGGAAACGAGGATAAGATACATTTTTTACCCTATAACCAAGATGATTGAAACCTATATGGTTGTATGACGATTGATTTAAACCTTTGGTTCACCAAGTTTAGTTAACCTTAGTGCAACATATGTTTCATTTTATAGGTCAGATTTTCCATTCAACCATCAAGTGGAATAAAGGGACTTTGGTTAGCATCTTCGACAATATATCAAAATTAAACCATGAGCTAAAATACCTACACAAGGGACTTTATGATGACCTAATTGTGAACTTGGATCAAAAGGAACACAAGGTCAATTGTGAACTTGAAAATTTGTTGTTTATGAAAGAAGATTTTTGGTCCCATAAATCTTGGATAGATAAGGCCTTCCTAAGTGATAGAAATGCTAAGTTTTCCCATTAAATAATTGCTACTTGGTGGAAATGGGAGATCATCTCTTGTTTAATGAAAGATAAAAGGGAATTGCTATTATTATTTTCCACATTACATAGCATTAAATTGGTTTTCCATCTCCCTATTCCAAGCCCATGTAATTTTATAATATTTACCAAACACAATATGATGACTAAGTCATCCCTCCTTCAAACTGATCCCTACAAAAACCCTTAGTCTTGATTGTATTCACCTATATATATTTCAATATTTATGGAGCTTACTAAAGTATGAAATATGGAATTTTGTGTTTGCAACTTGATTTATGAGATCATTCCCAACACATAAAGGCTACAGAGATATCCCTTATTCACAAAACAAAAAACTTGACCATGTAAAGTTTTTCTAGCCAATAAACCTTAACAATTTTGTCTATATTATCCAAAATCATTGTTAGTAGTCTTCAACCCATACTCTACAACTCCATATATTCCCAAAAAGCAACATTCCTTGATGGATGACACACTAAATATATTATTATTATCACTAGAGAAGTTATCCACCTTGTGAAAAGGGAGTAGCATAATAACATAGGCTTCATGGTTATCAAATCAACTTAACCAAATCCTGTGGTTTCTTGCTCTGGAAATTCATTCACTAATTACTTTTCTAGCTCAATTTCTCCATGACCTCATCAGACTCATTATGCTTTGTATCAAATATGTATCCTCCCACATCTTCATAAATGAATCCCTAACTAAATTGTTCCCTTCACAAAGAGAGATCCAATAGGGTGACTCATTATCCCCATATATTTTTCTTATTTATATGGATGTCTTTTTGGATATGATTACTGAATCAGTTCATGCTATATGGGGGGGGGGCTTTCCAATTTCTTGAGGGAAAATGACATTCTTTCACCTCTTATATGTATATGGCATTCTACATTTCCAAAATCCTTATGGATTTGTGTACTATGCCTAGCTTAGAAAGTTAATTTTGATAGATCTCTGTTATTTCCTCCCTTAACATCCCACTTGTCATTCAAGTAAATTATTCACTTCAAATCCATATTACCCTGACCCTAGGGGGCATGCATTGGTCTAAAATGGGATCAAACCAACATACCAAAATGTACAGATTTATTAAAAAAAAAGAAACTAAAGCTAATTAATCCTAGCTCAAACCAAACCAATTAGGACCAAATTTCTGTCTTGAAATTGTAAAAATCAAAATTACTTGTCCCCACATACTTGTTAGCTACACAAATATATATGGGAATTTTATATTCATTGTCACATTCTTGATATATGATTTATTTAATTACACATGACACATGTGTTCTTAGGTTCATCATTTAGTATTCATTAATTCATGTAAGTTTGAATAAAAATAAGGGACAAAAAGCTTAACAATGTCAATTAATAACCAGTAAGTACATTTGAGAGAAAATTAAGACTAGAAACCAAAACTCAAATTAACAAGCTCAGTCCATTCCAAATTTTATATATGACCTATTTTTTACACACTCCTACCTGATCTAAGACATTAGGCTTTATTTGGGGTATCCCACTTTGTCTCATCAGATATCATGAGGTTTATCCGTGGTAGGTAGATTTGTGCTAACATTGATGGTATTGGAATTCCTCCTTATTTATTCCATGCAATTCAACATTTTACCCAAAAAGATTATCATAGTTATTAACTATATCACTATGTGATTTATTTGGTGTTCTTCAAATGCACAAAAGCAGATATGTCATGTTTCTTGGAATATAGTCACCTTCCTTAAGTGTTAAAGAGGAATTCATCTCTGATTAGCCAAAAAAACACTTTAATGCATTTAATGGGTCTTACCTAGAGGATAACAAAAAGAAGGACCTAATAGGGACTAAATGGGAAACATCTCAACCAGGTGTTCTTAAATTGAGTACGAATAGTTTTATTTATTAGAAGGATCAACACATCGATATAGGAGGTGTCAAATATGATCATCACAAGTTATGAATCATTGTCTTCATATGTATTATTCGATGTTAGAGAGTATGAATATGCAGTAGAATATATTATACAAAACATAATTAGAAAATTTTGAAATTAAAATGTAAAAAAGAACATATCAAATTGTTGTAATGCGAACTGGATAAGCAATATTTCATTCGGATCATGGTGCAATCCTCACTATGAATTTCCCCTAAAGTTAACACAATGATTCTCCAATATGTGCACCAAAAACTAGAAGTTATGGAGATCGGAGAACAATGACTAAAAATTCTTTGTGCTTTATCAAAGAGATAAAGCTTGAGAATAATAATTTTTTCTATTTAAAACCCAAAATTGAAGCCTCAATTAAATAAAAAATAGGTGAGGCAAAAAATCAAGAAAAAACTGTTCCACTAGTTATACTTCTAGTATACCAATTCCACGATGAGGAGAATTTGAAAGACACATTCAAACTTCTTCGAAAATAGGAATAAAGAATATGAATTCGGCTCAAAGAAATACTTCTAAAATTTGCAAAAAACAAAAAAATATATGGTACTTGGACCTATGTGGATCAAAGATGCAGACCCACACCCAGCTTAACCAGGATCAGATGGGTTTGCAACTGGCGCGCGCACATGTCAAGTCTAGAGTCCAACCCAAGACCAATATATAATGCCAACCCAAAATTTTATCTCAAACAAACTATTAGAAAGTTCAAAATATATACCACTTTAAATCCAAGCCTCCCATTGATATAGGATATAGGAAAAGAAACAATAGTAGTTTGTCATTGCCTCTAACTATCCCCCATCAATATCAAAGTAAAAGAAGAAAAAAACACAAAAAGAATTTAGGTAAAGAAGTCAAAATACTTTAGTATTAATATCACGATGATTGATTTGATACGTGGTGAAGTGAGGCAAATATCGTGTATAGGTAGTGAACAAATCTTAAAATATCTTATTCTTTTTTTTAATCAATAACCCCCGTAACATATGCCTTACCTTTAAGTCCATGACTTTTTTTGATAATAAACAAGCATGATTAATGGTCATGCATACACCTCGGGTACTCATGAGTGCTCTAGAAAAATAACATTAATCATTCATAGAAAGCGCCCCCACCTTTACACTCATCTAGGTGAATCTATCAAATGCGTCACACAAGCACCCTCACAAAGCATTATGGATTCATCAAAAGCATGGAAATGCCTAACCTCATATACATCAAGTGATAAGTTTATCAAGTTCATCTCATTAGGTTCACCAAAGAACATGGCTATGAACTCATTAAAAGCCTAAGCTCAACTTGTTTATAATGCACTGCCACACACCCTTAGGATGGAATTTAGTGTAACAAAGAAATCATATGATATCTATCATAATTTCATCAACACAATGGCTTATGGCCCCATACCTCTCGATAGTTTGAGGATAACTCACCTTGGTAGACCCTTTATAAGAAGATTAACCAAATTTCTCTCTAATGTGATAAACTCTAAGAAGATTACACCATTCCTCAATAGTTATATTACAAGACTATGTCCCACATGGATGTGTCTCCTCTTACTATTACACCACAAAGTCACATCTGCCAATTGGCTACTCGGCCACTCCACCTCTTAACTACCAAGATTAAGGACAATACACTATAACTCCATAGTATAGGAAATTATACTATCTGCTTAGCAGACTTCCAAGAAATAGCTCCTCCGCTAAAGGGAGAACAAACCTCATCATTATCAGTAACCCAGTTAATATTTGTAAATCCCTATAACATAATAAACAATTATTAGAACTCAAAAATCAATCCTTACTACCCTTAAGATATATAAGTAAACAACGAAGTGTAGCCCAATGATTGCTACCTGGGTTGTGAGTATATCTACTCAGTTTACTCACTATACAAGTTTAATAAATTTCATGAGGATCATAACACTACCCATGATTTTAACATATTCTTCTTGTGAAACACTAGAACCTTTGTTATTTTTCAAATGCATGCTCGGGTTATAGGAAGTTTTCACATGCATTTCAACATGGAAACCAAACCTTTTTCATATTTTATCAACATAGTGTTACTTAATTAAGGAAAAATCATTCTCAATTTTTCTTATTTTAATATCAAGAATTACATAAACTTCCCCTAAATCTTTCATATCAAAATGAGATAATAACAAAAAGAAATTTGGTCTTATTTACCATAGTCACATTAGTGGCAAAAATCAACATATCATCAACATACAAATAAATAATCACATATTCTTATCCAAACATCTTGGAGTAAATATAATAATCAAATGCATTCACAACATAATAATCGCTCACTAAAGTTCGGTTAAATTTTTTATACCATTATTTAATATCATGTTTAAGGCTATACAATAACCTTCTCAATCTGCACGTGTTGTTCACTTGACCCTCAACCACCTAGCTCTTGGGTAGCTCCACAAAATTTTATTCTTTAAGGTCACCATTTAAAACATGGTTTTATCATCCATTTGGTGGACTACAAGTCCATGGATAGTAGGCAAAGAAACCAAATAATGAATAGTGGTAATCTTATTCACAAAATAATAAGTATAAAAAATTAAGCATCTTTCTTTTGTTTATAACCTACATCCATCAAATAAACCTTAAACTTATCAATGATCTCACCAATTCTCAATTTCTTTATAAAGATCCATTTACATCTAATTAGTTTATATCCTCTAGGAAGTGAACCAAATCCTAAATGTGATTAGATAACTGAATCTAATTCACTTTTAAGTGCCTCTTTCTAGAAATTAACATCAATAGAGGTCACAAATTCCCTATAGGATTTAGGATTATCCTCAATCAAATAAGCATACACAAAGTTCAAATTAATTTTTATCAAGATTGACATTCTCAATTAGGAAAGTAGTAATGAAATCATGCCAAAGCTACTTTATATCCTTCATCTTTTACTTCTCCTAGGTTCATGCACATTATTATTCACAATATTGAAGGAAGAAGGTATAGAAAAGTGCATAGAATCATTAGAGGAGCTAGCAATATCACAAGTATTTGTTCTCATGGGAAACACGTTCTAAAAAAAAATACTATATTTTGATATTCACAAATAGAGTTATCACTCAACTACAAGAATCTATATCAAATACTATTTTGAGCATAACTAATAAATACACAATCAAAAGTTTTTTTTTCCATATTAGTCCTATTGAAATCATGTAAGCCAATCTTCACCAAATACCTCCACACTTGTAGAAATTTCAAGTTATGATTAAAACCTTTCTATAATTCATAGGGTATCTTATTCAGCTTATTATGAGGGAATCCATTTAAATCATAACAAGCAGATAACACAACCTCTTCCCATATTTGGACTTATATACCAAAACTTAATAGCATAGCATTCATCATTTCTTTGAAAGTTCTATTTTTTTAGCTATATCATTTGTTTAGGGGTACAAGGAGCACTAGTCTCATGCACAACACCATAACTATCATAAAAATCTTTTAGGAAAATAGTTCCAAATTCACCAATCCTATCGATTCTAAGTCTTTTAATTTATATTCTAATTAGTTTTCTAATTTTTCCCAATATTTTAAGAATGTGTCTTCAGTTTCATATTTACACATAAGGTGGTTAACCTTGGTATGCCTATAATAATCATCTATAAATGTCACATAATACCATTTTCTTCCTCTACTCACAATGCTATTAAAATTAGCTAAGTCAGTATGAATCAATTCTAGTAATTCATATGGTTTCTCAGTGATAGGTTTGAAAGGCATTTTAGCATATTTGGTTTCCAAACACATAGGACACTTCTCAAAATTATTAGTTTCCAACACATAAGTCAAATTCATGTATTTTAGTTTATCAATAGATGCCACATTCACATGTCTTATCCTACCATACCATAGAGAAATTAACTCTCCAATATAAGAAAAAGTAGAAGCATTTTCATGAAATAAAACAGTGTTCAAAATAAAGAGATTATTTGCTAAGTACCATTTCACCACAAAGACCCCATGTTTGGTCAACATGAGCTTATCAACTTCAAAAACTAATTTCAGCCCAACCTTATTTAGCATAATTTCTAAGACTAGGTTCCTACACAGGGGAGGGCATGTTAAGAACATAAATTAAAGATAAAGTGTTGATATAAGTGATTTTTAGAATAACCTTTTCTTTTTGTATAACTACAATAATGGTAAAGTTACCCATGAAGGTAAGTTATCCATCAGGGACATCCTCTAATTAGTTGAAAAGACTTCTATTGGCACACAAATAACTGGAGGCATTAGTGTTTAGAACCCAATCTGTCTACTTACCAACCATATTCTCTTCCACCATCACTACAATAATAAGCTCCTTAGTCTTGGCAATATTAATTTGTGGCACAAGAGGAACAAGTCCCTTCTAATTTTGATTATGATTCATCTAGCCCTACCTCTTGTAGTATTGATAAGCCTTATGACATGTCTTCACACATACATAGTAGGTTACCTTCTCCTTGTTGCCCTTATTAAAGTTGGATTGATACTTTTGTTGGTCTTTATTCAGGGGAATCTTCCCCTTTGCTTAGACTTTTCCTTGAAAATACAAGCTCCACCTACATTAACAACAATAAATTTAGAAGCATATGTGATTCACTTATCCTTCAAATAGTTTACCTCTTCTATCTTCATGTGTCTGATGAGCTCTGGAAATGTCATGTTCTTTTTAGTGCGCTTCATATGGTTTCCAAAGTCACTCCAAGATGGTGAAATTTCTCTATCAGTATGTTAGCCTGGGATCTCTTGCATATTTTCATTCATTTTCATAATATTTTAGCAACCAAAACCTCAGTATTATGGATATGATCCATAGCTAGTTTGTCATCAAACATATGAAACTTTTTTAGGTTCTCAATAACATACTTCTTTCTTCAAGCTTTATCTAAACCATGTTTGTTCTTCAAAATATCCTAAATTTCCTTTGAGGACTTAATGTGGAAGAACATATCAAATAGTTTGTTGTCCATATATTATAGAAAATAAACATAGATGATCTTATTGTCCCTTTCATAATTTTTCCTTTACAACACCATCACCTTTCTTAGTTGCAGCAAGAACATGAGTCATAATTAGAGTGGCAAGTGCATTATGAGTGTCCTTTTAGGTAGGTGGATCAAACTACAACACATAATCAACCTCAATAGCCTCAAGCAAAATCATCATCCTCTAAGACCATCTATGATAATTAGTATCATCGAATGACTCAACGTTTGACATTTCAAGGATCACCCTTGGTATGCAAGCAACCATAGCAAAAATGGCAAAGCATTGCATATCGATGCAATCAAAATCTAGCAACACCAACTAATGCTAAAACTACCAAGACCCAAATCACAACTGATATACACTATAATACTATGTTAGCATATCACAATTTGAAGAAAGTAAAGGCATAATGAAAAGTTGGTAGCCAATAATAATGAAACTTTGATTGACAAAAGTAGAATAAAATACAACAACCAATTTGAGCACAAGTGTAAAAATAGGGAATCGTAATGGAAAAATGACAACGTCTAACCTTAGGAAATTCACTTAGTTGAACCCAATATTTAGACACAACATGGATTGAGTAATTGTTCACCAAAATTGAACACCTAAAGTGCTAGCTACAATCACAACATCCTTGAAATAATTGTATGAAGCAACAACAAATTACCGAACACTTTATGTGTGATAGATATGGAGTAAAACAACACAACGCCTAACTAGATAGGAACCTACCAAATTAGGTTTTAATTATAGTAGCTTGATATTCACCATTTATAAGTAATTCTATAACCAAGCACAAAATACCAAACTTGAACTTAGAATTGAAGTCTAGTAGCAAATTTTGAACCCAATAACCTATTAAACAATACTGCATATGTTATGAAAAATTATCACTTTAGAATGTTGGAGAGTATGAATAGCATACGCAATATAATATATTGTAAGAAGGAGTATAAGAAGAAAAAAAAATACTTGAAACCAACATGTAAAGAAGAATTTATCGAATTATTGTGAGAGGAATTGAATCATTGCCCTAAAGTGATATTTCAGCCAAATTGTAGTGTATTTTTTATGTCATCTCACTCCCAAGATTAATACAGCAAGCCTTCAGTAAGTGTAAAATCCTGCACTAAAGCCTTGTTTAAATAAAAATTGGACGAGGGAAATAAAATGGGGAAGAATTATTCCACTAGTTGTTGTTCCTCTAGACCAATTTCACGATGAGGAACATTTACTTTAAATCCAAGTCTCTCAGGTGCATGTGGTCCAAAGTTAAGCCCAAAGCCAAGCCAACCTGTTATCTTATTCAAACCATTAGAAAGGTGGAAATATAAACTACTTTAAATCCAAGCCTCTTACTGATGGGGGATATTGGAAAAGACAACAACAACAATTTGCAGTTGCCTCCAATATCGGATACACAAATAGTTTGATCACTAAAGCATAGGGACTTTGGGATGGTTTGCGTTTATTTAGCTCAAACTTTAGGCATTAAATTTCTAATCATTGAATTTGATGGTTTATTACTGCTACATTCGATGCATTTTGTGCATCACCTACTCATCTTGCTTACCATTTTTCATCATGGATTGCTGAGTGCTTTTAACCGACTTCACTGAACAAGATATTCGGCATGCTTTTAGGGAAGCCAACTCCATTGCTGACCATCCGGCCAATATGGCTACTGGTTTTAATTTCGTTGTACTTTTAGTTGTCTAGGTGTATGCCACCATTCCCTTTCTTAGCTACTAGCAAGAGATGGTCCGGGTCTCATATTGTAAACTTGGTTGTTAATAAGTAAAATTGTGCTTTCTTATCAAAACAAAAAACAAAAAACTGACAGGTTCTGGCCGATATATCAAGTAAGGTCTTGCTTGTGTTAATATTTGTCCTTCTTTTGTATCTAACTTATTTACTAATGATGCCGTTGGCCTAACTAACCTACGGATGACTAGTATAAAATCATAAATAAAATTTCCTTTTGATAAAATAATTATTAAAAAAAAAATATCATACATAACCCCTTACCACCAGAAAAAAGACCTCAAGAGTTATGTTGTCTTATCCTTCTGTCCACGTAAAGCGACACTTAAGGTGTAAAAACCGTTTGCAGCGTCCCTACGCGAGCTTCTCTGAAACATGACAGTGAACCACTCACGTAAGAGGTATGACCTACAGCTTGCATGCCCTGCAGTGTATATGTAGACGCACAGAAGAAGATAGTCTTAGATTTGGAATTCAATTGATTAGAAGAAGAAAGGATGGTTCTGGGCTTTTAGATTAGCACGCCTTTCCTTGCCTGTTTTGGAGGACCACTTACACCTTCCTCGTGAAGCCTAGCTAGCCCTTCATGCATTCATCCGGCTTCTATTGAAAACTGCCTCTATATATATATATATGTATGTATGTATATGCATTTCCGCTTCTTGATCTCCTGATGCAATGTTTGATGTTGTACATGCAGACGGTGCTTCATCAACAACAATCCAGTTGTACATGCGTAGTGTTCTCAAGTCGTGCTTAAATACATGATTTTATGGTATTTATAATTTTGACCCATCGTTCGGGAAAATAAAAACAAAAATAAAAAATACTACTGTGTTGATGCCTAGTTGCAGGCAATATTCGAGTACCAATTGTTACACGTGAAAAAGAAAGAAGGGGGAAGAGATAAGTAAATTAATCTTGCAACCAACTCTGTCTATTTTATTAAAGTAACGATTCAGTAGTGTCATACTTTGAGCTTCATCTGCATGTGATGAAATAAATTGTGTACTAAAAACAGAACTTCCACCGATAGCATAAGGTCAGGGATCCACTTATGGGCCACTAATGTATAAAAACTGAGTTTGGCATGTCGCTTCTGTTCTAATATATAAATATATTTCTTTTATTTGTCTTTATTTTTTTTGTAAATGTATAAAAATATATTTTATATTTTTTTTCTTTCTCGTTTTCATATCTATGCTATACTAATTAAAGCATAACGTAAAGATAAAACAAAACTTGTTTTTATTGAGCTTTTTTCATTAGTCGCTTAATATGTTTTTATTTGTTTAAAAACATTTGAAAGTAAATTGCATAAATAAAAGGATAATTGTGAACCGTCCGACGCTTTAATCGAAATAAAGGAATAATATTATAATTATCTTGTTCGTCAAACGGAGCCCCTCTTTTTCTTTTTCTTTTTTCATAAGAGTCAAACGAAGACTAATAAATGCCACAATAGTAGCAGAAATTGCCTCTGCCGAATGGCACTAATAATTCATGATTGCTACTCGCTGCTCCACACACTGTACAGTCCGAATAGGCCCACTATTAAAGCTGTTTCCTAGAAAATCCAACGAGACTATCTGATCGACGAACCTTAGAGAACTCTGGACCACAAGTACAGTCAGGGCCCAATAGTCTACGGCTTTAGTTCCTTTGTTTTTTGTTTGTTTTTTAAATTTATTCAATTTTTCATTAAAAATAAAAACGAAAAAAAAAAGGGTTCCATATTCTACTGTTGAGGAGACACGCATTTACTACTACTTTTTTTATTTCCAAATTACAATCACATACGCGACGGGATGGACGGATACCAAATCCCAAATAAGCGAAGTTCTATCGTTGTCACTTATCAGTTATCACTCACGGCTGGTTTGGAATTATCTGAAGACGTCGTTGACGGCCATACAACAGTGGTCAAGATGAGAGAATTGTCCTACGTTTGAATTTTTCTTTTTTATTTATTTTATTATTGTAATATTTTTATAGTACCAACTTCTATATAATAATATATACTTACTTTTAATTTTATGAGTTTTTATAAATTTAAAAAGTGTCAAGCCATTATAATTTAAAATGTTATGAATATTGTTATAGACTATTATAATAACTTAATATTTTATAATGACAATGTACTTTCAAAAATTTTATTTATGTGCATTTATATTTTAATTTATTTTTACTTGGAAATAAAATTGAAAAAATAATTTTTTTTTACCGTCTATTTGCTCAAGTAAAAAAAAAATGAAGCAAAACTTAGCATAGTGCTCTTCTCTACCGCACAAGAAAGATGAATTAAAAAGAAAAGAATAAAGAAACAGATGTTTGGGATTAAAACTGGCAAAGTCAGGGTGGGGGAGGGGGATGCAGAAAGCACATGATATTGTTAGGTCATAGTAATTAGGTTGCTTATCTTATAATATTGAAAATGCTGAAATATTACGATTCAATTTGGACTTGAGCTTGGAAAGGAACAAGCAGGAGGGCGTTAGCAGGTAGTACTGCAGGCACCTACTTTATTGAATAGGTAAAAAAGACATATATTTAGAGGGAGAATAAATGGCCAATGGATGAGAAGTGAGGGTTGCATCACTAATACTATGTGTCCAAACATAAAAATTAAATTTATCTATAAGCACTTATTTTATTTTTTATTGATAATTAATTAATACAAACTAATAATAATACAAGATAAAAAAAATTATGGCATAAAAAACTTGATAAATTTATTATTTCTATTATCATCATCATTTTTATTGTTATTATTATAATAATTTTTTTGTATCTTTTTATGCCAAAATTTTATTTTCTTTTATAGTATTATTATTTTTTTATTACTTAAATATTAATAAAAAAATTAATGTACTAATATACTTATACTGATATGAGTTTGGTTTATGGTTTGGATTTTAAGTTTGGATAGATAGCTTTTTTGGAGATTGTCCTGTTATTTATTGGGAGGTTAAAAGGACATTAGAGATGACAATGTCCACAACTATCAACATTATTGTTATCAACTCATCTATTAATTTTCTTTTATTAAATAAATAATATCAAAGAGAAAATTGCCCTTTGTATATATATATATATTCATAAATTGTGTATGGTGTTGGTCCATTGTTTGGCTCCAACCTACATGACAATAAGATAAAGGTATAGTTAAATTTCATACCAAAATAGAACTTCAAAAGAATATTTTATAAAATAAGTTTCAAATGAAATACTTAATTTATATATTAAGATCATTTTTATATAGTTATTTTGTCTAAGGATTATCCTCACCTAAAAAAATTAAGTTTAATAATTATAATAAATGTGGTTAGAAAAATATTGGCCTCAAATTAATGAGTAAAAATATTTACATTTTTTATCTTATTACTATTGGGTGATAACTTATACATATTTACATGCAAGAAGAAAAATGACAAAATTATTTGCAATTGAATAGAAAATAGATATGAGAAAAACAACAAAAAACAAACATACAAAGGATGCTCGTATTCTTTTGATGAAAAATTACTTCACCTATTTTGTCAAAACATGCGCTAGTAACAAAAAGTTATAGAAGTTTTATATATTACAATTAACAATTATTATTAAATAGTACATAAAAATATATAAGTTTCTCTATGCTATGATTATATTGACTCATAATAATTTGTATAAAATATAGTGAATTCTCAAATTTTAAAGTTTCAAATTGTAAAATGGATTTTATATTATGTAACTCTATTTTTAAGGATTCTATTCTCTTTATACTAAAACTGGGTTCTTATATATTTATATACCATAACTATGATATGTAAGATAAGGATTAAGGTGGAATTTTGTTTTCATAAACAAATATATATATAAAGGTAGTTTGCCTAGAATAGATTATTTTACGTTTATACTTATTTAAAAAAATAAATAAATTTTCTTGATTTCAAAAAGCTTCTTTTTTTAATTTTATAAATAAAAAAACAATGCTATAAATAAACTATGAACACCACAATTTTTGTAAACTTTATTTTTATTCAATATATAATAGCATCTATACTGTGTTTTTTGTTGTTGCAAAGTGCTTCTATAAATATATTATATGGGACAAATAATATTGCCTTTATTTGAATGAAAAGTTGTTTTAGTTGCTTTAATTTAGTTTCTATTTCCTTATTAGAAAATATGGTTATTATTATTCATCCAAAAATAATAAATTTAGTCTTTCAGTAAATTTAAATATTATTAGTATTAGTTCATTGTGTACATATGGTAACCTATATATGATTGATGTTATCACTTCATATCATGAAATCTTGCTCATAGAATTATGTAGAATTAAACGTAAATTAAGTAAAGAAAATTCGGCATTATTATGACATAATTGCTTAAGTCATATCAGAAAAGGAAGAATTGAGAAGCTTGTGCCTAATAAAATTTTATATTACCTTAAATTTTTCATATTTAAACAATTATGTTGAATGTGTTAAGGGAAAAACATATCAAAATAAAGAGAGCAGATGTAAATAGATCTTTAAATGTCTTAGAATTGATTTATATGGATATTTGTGGACCATTTTCTATGGCTTCTTGGAATGGTCAATAATATTTTATATCATTCATAGGCAATTACTCACATTATGGATACCTATATATCATTCGTGAAAAGTCGTAGTTATTAGGTGTATTCAAATCTTTTAAGCTCGTAGTTGATAATCAACTTAACAAAAGGATAAAATGTGTTAGATCTAACTGTGGTGGTAAATACTATAGCAGATATGACGATTTAGGTGAACAATATCTAGAAACATTTGCTAGATTCCTAGAGGAATATGGAATCGTCCCATAATACACCATGCCAAGATCTTAAGGACATGGTAAGGAATATGATTAGTCATTTTACCTTACTGAAATCACTTTAGGAAGAAGCACTAAAGACAACAACTTATATTATGAATAAAGTACCAACTAAAGCAACTACTAAAATACCTTATGAGCTTTAGACAAGCAAAAAGCCTACTATGAAGCATTTGCATATTTGAGGATGTGTGTGTGTATTAATGAATGGTCTCATTAAGAAGTGTGAAAATTTGGAAAATAAGCGTTCTTTCATATATAAATGAAGTAATAACTCCTTAATAATTTAGTTAAAATATAAATTATGAATAGTTTTACATGTTCACTTACTTATGTTAAATATTATTTTCATTATGATAATTAGTGCCTTTTAAAATTAATCCTATATTTTAATTCATTTGTATAAAAAAATGATGTACTTAAAAGAATTTTGCATATTTTAATTAATACGCTTATTTATTAACTAAAATATAAAAGTTTAGTGCAAAATTGAATTTTTTTCTTCATAGAAATAAATAGTATAAACATAGTTTTATGAATAAAATTTATTTTGTAATTATGTTATTGTCAACAAATTATGAACATTTTTTTTTTGAGATTTCAACATTTTTTCCTTATATATTTTTTAGAATATTTTTATAAAAAAAATTGTAACTTATAAATAATATTCAAGTGTATTTAACCATGTGTTGAATTTAAGGATTGGTGCGCCTATTATATTATTGAGAAATATTGATCATTCGCTTAGGTTATGCAACTAAACTAAAATGGCTATTACAAATCTTGGAACTTATGTAGTGTAAGCAAATATTATAGGCAAAAGAAATGTTGGTCATAAAGTATTGTTGTAAAAAATATCATTAACGTTATCTTATCCAAGATTATATTTTGAATTCAATCAAAGATAATTTATGCTAATTGTATCATATGAAATGATAATCAACAAAAACAAGGTTATTCTCTTATGGTTGATATTTAAAAAAATTATATCTAGACATGGTCGATTATATATTATAATTCCTTTAGTCATAAATTATAAATATTTGAAAATTTTGATATGCGGCGACATTGTCAATGAAAGTAATTCAACAACGTATTCGCATTTAAGGAAGCATTTGAAAAGACTTGATTATATCGTCTTATAATGTCATTATATCCATATTCATTTCAATTATTAAACTATTAGATTTAGTTTCATATTGCCAACTTTTTATTTGATATAAATTTTCATTAAATACTTCAATTACCAAAAGATAAATAAACTGCATTCTAAATGGCTTCTTGCATTGCATGGGTGAAAATATAGTAAGAAGTAATGTTATGTCTGACCACAATTTACATGGTGCTACTACCAACAACTAATATGTTGCTATAGGGAAAATTTACAATTCCCTACAAATAGTGGTAGTAATAATCTAATAACTTTATACATATTTTGTCTATGAATACCCATCTTTTATAGTAAAATACACATTCTCCTTAAGAAATGGATACAGTGATATTTTTATCAATTTATTGAACCTTTTTTAAAAAAATAATACACATATTTTACTCATGAATATATATCGATTATGATAAAATACATATTCTGCTCAAGAATATGGCCAACATGGTGGAATTTTTGTAAATTTATTTCAAAATAATACACGTCTTACCTAAAAAAAGTATACATATTTGGAATATATTCCTAATAAGAATATACATCTTTTGGATATAAATATACATCTTATTGGAAATAATATAGTTCTTTACTGAACAAAGATACTTTTCATAGTTATAAAGGAATATTTTATTTCAATAATATATTTCTCATAAAAATAAAGTACACATCTTATAGTGATGAATACAAATGTTATATTAACATATGCACATCTTATAGTATCATTTATTTATAAAATAATAAAGAATAAATAATGTATTATAAACACACACCATATTGAAATGAGTACATGTCTTATCCAATAAAACACATATCTTTTGAATATAAATATACAAAATTTATTTATAAAACAATAAGGAATAAATATACGTAATAAAAATACACAAATTTTTGAAAGAATATGTGTCTTTATTGTGCATTGTACATCAACACATGCATACCTTATATCAATAAATTTGTATCTTATAGTTATAAATACACATCTTAGATTCACAAATGCACATCTTATACTAGTAAATTCACATCTTATAGTTGTAATACAAATGTTATAAATATTTAAAAGATATACGTTTTTGAAACTAAGATTTGCATTTACATATATATTGTCAAACTAAGATTAGCATTTACATATATAAGATATGCATGTATTCATAAAAGATGTTATTTGACATTATATGCCATATCATGTTTATTTATATTATAAAAGGTGTGCATTTAGTTATACAGTATTAATTCAATAAATGTGTGCAGCAAACATGGAAATGAAAGGATGAAGAAACACAAATGCTTGTTTTTAGTTGAAACCTCATTTATAACACGCCACCGGTAGCAACCTACAATGATGATTGTTTCACCATTCTCTTCCCCCCTCCCCCCTTTATTTTGATGGAGAATTGCCAAACATTTTTTTCTCTTGAAAATTGTCTCTAGAAAAACACTAAATAGGAAACACAACAAAGCTAATGGATAACAACTCTCTAGTATAAATTCCTTTGCTAGTCGAATATGGTAAGGCTTAGATGTAACAAATGATATGTGTTATAAATATCCTATTTAAATATTGTAGATATAAAATTCATAAATGTGTATTATATTAAATATTAGGTTTAATACTCCTATTATTTTTACCAATTGTAATAGCTATTTCCAATATGGTTGTAACTCCACTACCTTCCATATTCCTTAAATCCCTCTTATACTGGATTTAATAAGTATGAATACTATATATATGAGATTTAGTAAATTTTAAGTGTAAAAGAACTTATATATATGAATGAATAGTAGTATATCTCCTCTATTCCCTTCTATTATGTCATATTATTACTATATTAGTTTTATAATATCACAACACCTTAACAACACAATTATTTTCTAGATAAATATTTTTTTACGCTTGTGTTAATCTTATTTGAGGACATTTGGATGCCCATCAACCAATAGCCATGGATTTGGTGTAGAGTTTGATCGTTATAGAGATGTGACATTATTTTTAAGTTATCCCATGTATGCCTATTAAAAGGAAGTGGCCTATCTTTATTGGTTATCATTCTATATGGATATAATTATAATATGTCATAGAGGACTAACATATCCTTTTTGTTTCTTGTTTGAGATCTTATTTTTATAGGAATATGAAATTTTGCATATGTGACATATTTTAAAATCAAGAAAATTTTAAGAACATTGATCCCTCATTTTATATGGATTAATTAAAAATTTTAGTGAGGATATAATACGATCCAGAACTAGCTCAGAACAAACAAATCTTACTCTTCTCTTCCCATTTGATTTAGTCTTATCCCAATTGATAGTTTTATCAATTATAATTGTATATACTAGAAATTTGTATTTTATTTGATTATATCTATCTCAATTGATGACCTCTAGTTAGATAATGGTATAAAACTAAAAGTCTCTTATTCAATAAGTTTGAATTGGATCTAATACGATCAATTCAAACATCAAAAGTGATAGATTGACATCTACATCACCCATCACTATATGTAGGTCTCCATCACTTGAAGATAATAAAAATTTGCCTAAAGTGGCAACGTTAAAAAAATTACTTAAATTTAAAAGTGATGGATTGACAACCTCATTATCCATCACCATGTGCATAAAAGTGGTAGATAGATGGCCTCACCACTCATCACTATTTTTTCCCATGCACCTGAAGTAATAATGGATGATTTCATAAGTGTTGATAAAATAATGAGGATTCCAATCAATTATATTATTTACAAGTACGTTTCTAAGGCATAGAAGGATATTGATAGAATATGAAGTGGAAGCTGAGCATGGGAAACTTCACCCAATGATTTAATGGTCTTCAAGATGTTATTCACAATTTATTCTTAAAGATCAAATAATTAAAATATGGTGAATACCTCACATGTAATTTGACCAAGAATATATAGTTAAAATTCTTTTAATACTTTTTTCATATTAATCAAGAAGATAGGATGGTATTGAATACTAGAAGTGCATTTTGATTCATAAGGTCTAACTATTTGATGTCTATAAACTGAAGCACTAATTATATTTTGGTACTTTCTATTTATGCAATTTTAATTCCTGCAATTTAGTTTTTAAAATTTTAATATTTATAGTTTTTAAAATAATTGTTCTAAACACGAAGTAGTGATGATGGCTTTATGTATAATTTGCCAATCACTTATTCATCATATTGTGCACCAACTTCTTCATTAATACAGTTAAATAGTTAAGTCTTTTCCACCACTCCAGTAGCTAGAGTATATAAAATTATATCACCATTATATTATAGTTTTTGTAGGTAGAGGCATTTGATGATCAAAGTCTAAAGTTTATTTAATAACTAGTTACATTTTCCCGTGCAATGCACGGGTAGTATATTAATTATTTATATATTATTATATAAGAAATAAATAGTTTAATAATTTAATTAATGTACAGGAGATGAATAGTTGGCTATATATGTTCAAGTAATTAATTAATAAAATACTTAATTAATACTTGATTAATATGTATTATTCGACATATGTGCATAGATGAATAGTTATATGCATTTGTTGCATGTAAGATATGATTAGTTGTTATGTATTAATGATAGAAGATGAATAGTTGAATTTGCTGTTCGCATGAGATGAATAGTTGCATTTATATGTTCATTAGTTTGATAATTCAATTAATATGCAGGAGATGAATAGTTGGCTGTATATGTTCAAGTAATTAATTAAGAAAATATTTGATTAATATGTGTTGTTCGACATATGTGCAGTAGATAAATAGTTATATTCATATATTTAGTAGTTTTACAACTCAATTAATACGTAGGAGATGAATAATTGGTTGCATATTTTTAGATAATTAATTAAGAAAATTATTGAAGATAAATAGTCGCATTGTATTAATGGATATATGCATGTGAAGCAAATAAATATGCACTTTGGTGTATTAATTATTTATATATTAATATGCAAGAGATGAATAGTCCGACAATTCAATTAATACGCATGAAATGAATAATTTTTTGCATATGTTTAGATAATTAATTAAAAAAAATATGTGATTAGAAAATATATAATTAATACTTTATTAAAATTAATTGTTTGACCTATGTGCAACAAATGAATAGTTATATACATTTAATGCACATAGGAGATGAATAGTCACATTATATTAATAAATAGTTATATTAACTATTCCATCTTATTAATTAGCAATAACAATAATTAGCAATAATACATGGCAGCAGTAATTTATGATTAGTAATAATTGATATAATTTATGCGGAAAAATTTATCTGTATATTGTCTGTTAGACAACTCCGTTTTTATATATATATAGATTAGTTTGATGGCTGAAGCCTGTAACTTCTCATTCACTTATTAGTTTAATAGTTGAAACATGATGTTTCACATTTGATATGAAAAATTTAATGATAGAGGATCAATGTTTCCCATGTCATAGACCTGAATATTATCAAGAAAATCAATCTATCCGATTGAAATATCATTGTGCATTTCATTTTAAGGGTGTGCATGTGTATGTGGCATGATAAGCCTTTTAAAGGGTTTTCCAAAAAACAATCGGATAGCAAAATTTTGCATGATATTGTATTTAAATTCTTAGAGAACCTACATTTATCTATTAGTATTTGATGGTATTGCTATCATCATTATTGGTTATAAATACGTATAAGATACATGCACAATGTGTGTATTTATTATATATGAAAAGTCAAAATGAGACACTAACAAGAATGTAGTAGATCATAAAATATTATTTTTGTGGCATGAGAAATGAGATTATGTTAGTACAACAATAATTGGAAAAATTATTGAAACTTTCATGAGCACCCACTTAGATTTCTGAAGATTCTTTTAACTCACAATCTCATGTGAACAAATATTATTCTTAGCAATTTTACAATTAAGTCATTATAATGTAAGAAAAAAAATCGTATGTATCCTTGAGAGAATTTAAGTTGACACATGTGGAATAAATAAATATACCATGGTATATAATAATGTATCGACATAAGGTCACATGTCATATTTTGATATTGTTACATTGGTACAAAAATAAATAATCATCCAACTGGAATAATGTAGTATTATTACTTCAACTTGGAAGTAGAATGGCATGGTAGAGTTATATATTATGTATTTGATTCATATACCCTTGGTGGTGAGGTTTAGAAGTGATATGTTAGTATTCTTGCAATGATTTTTGATACGTGCCAATCGCATATCATAATATTCCTTAAGCTAGATTGATTGGAGTGAACCTGATATTTATCTTAAAAAAATTATTTGTGGCTTATATGTTTCTGCATTCCCCTATAGATATAAAGTTAAACCACAAAGAAGATTAGGAATATTAGTTTCCTCAAGGTTAGGGGGAGAGAAAATAAGATTGAGATCATAAAGTAAGCATGCACTTAAAAGACGTTTTTTGTAAGATATGGACCCAAAGAAAAATCAAAGTGTGGTTGGTTATACTTATGCTTGCTAGATGTACCTTAGCTATAGCTTACATTTAATATGACTAAGAAATTATGGAAGCCATATGCATCTTGATTAATTTTCCAACTCATATAGAAGTTTTTGTGATGACTTCAAATAAGTTAATGGCAAGCATGGTATAAATACATTTGAAGTGTATGATATGGGTCAAATAGCTGAGCTCTTAAAAGAGGAGTTATAATTCTTAAAAAGGATAGAAAATTTAGACAATAAGTTGATACGTCTATAGGGATAGAATCTAATAATAGATTCCACTAGTGAATGAAATACGTATGAATTATCCTTGTGCTAGTGTAATGTGGTATACAGAAGACATTAATAATGCCATTAGCCAGACCGTTGCAACTAATAATGGATAAAAGTGAGAATTATCTTCTGTTTACTATAGAATGTCGTTGGATAAATTATTGAATGAGTTGAAAGTTGGAATATACATATAAAAGTTTAATGTATCTGCTTTAGCTTTATACAGACAAGAAATCTCATAATTAAATGTATTGGACCAATTGACTAGTAGTGGGTGTTTGTACAGATATGGTCTAAAAGTTGATTTTGTGACACGTGTCTTGTTACAAAAGCTAGATTTTCATCTTTGATAGTGTTTTTATTGGTAAAGTATCAAATGTGAGCACTATTAATGAGATTCATATGTAGTATGACGTATGAAGGAGATAGACGAAGTTGAGGGGGTGTTAATTGCACTATTTTTTGTAGCCATAATTTTATTCCACTAGATTTTTCTGACAAAGTATTTAATGATACGGTATTTTAAATATATACTCTTGAAGGGAGTACCAAATATAAGTAAATAAGACGTCTTTATATATGGAAATATGTTTTTGATATTTACAATACTAAAAGAGGGGAGATGAAGGTTTTGAATCCAAGACATATGATATCTAGGAGTTGGCATTTACCACTATGTCAAACCTCATCCAATGTTATAACTATTCCCTTCACATGTTATGTATTATTTCTTCTCATTATGGTTTAACTCCTAACCCTACGTTTCATTCGCCACCTTCCTTATGCATTAACTCCATCTCATAATAGATGTATTAAGTATAAATATTTATATATAAATATATAAGATATGATAAATTATAAATGTAAGAGATATCATACATATGAATGAACAAAAGACTTTCTCATGTTTTATCATCTACCTTGTCTTATTATTTCTATTTGAATTTTTTAATATCACAATAATAGAAATATTGTCACTTATATGTTACCTCTTTTGGAATGAATTATTATATGGAGTGGACACACACCTAAAATTAAATGCACCAATTATACATTTATAATATAATTTAAGTATATTTTATTATATTTTTTATAAAAATAATTTTAAAATATATTATAATTATGTTAAATATAGACGTGGGTGCATCCAATTTTAAATATACAAGACCTACCTAATAACTTATGGTCTCTGGGATACATCATACATGTCTAGCCATGTAATATTCATGATATTATATTTTAATGATAGATCCCACGATATATCTATCAGTACACAAAGAATTCGTGTTAGTTTTGTCTAGGCTTTCAGTCATGTAAAGGAAGTTACGTGTCATTTAGAAGTCAGATCGAGAAACCATTGTGCAAAAATAAAAACATTTATTTATTATATAATTAACTTTACATGAATCCCACTTTATATATATATATGTATGTATTTCTTATAGATTGGGGGGTGATTTTGATGGATCTAATTGTGAAACTCAAAATTCTCCTAATCTTTCGCTCATACCTCTCTTATGATCATAAAAATCCTTACAGATCTTGATCTATCTTCTACATAACTGTCGTGTTGAACGTGAGGAAGCTTACGCATACAGTAAATGCGATGCTCTCACCAATTTATAAATACTTTGCAGAGAATCAAACAGTAATTACGATCTTATGAATTACTCATTCTGTTTCTTAAAAGAAATTTATTTAATAAATTATATATTATTTTAATAATTGATAAATATATTGTTAATATTATAATTAAATTTTAAAGTAAAAAATAGTATAATATTTAATGCATGGTTAAACAAAGAAAAAAATATAAGTATAAAATTAAAAAGTAAGTTTTATTTTTTTTTCAAAAAGAAACTTTTTTTAATAAAAAACTCTCCTAAAAAATATTCCTTTCATAAGCAGGAAGTATTTGTGGCTGCAAATAAAAGGGGGGCTAAGTATATATTTGATGGGATGGAAGTCGAAAGTTCTTTCAAGAGATGGATGACTGATTTTAATTAAAAGTTTCTTGAATAGCTTTCCGAGATACTTCATGAGCCTATTTAGAATCCATAAAGGGGTTGTGAAGGAGATCATTAGTATTCAGATGAATTTTTTCCGAAGCAGTAGTGGAGATAGGAAGAATTTACCTTTGGTTAAGTGGAGTGTAATTTAGAGACTCAAATCCTTAGGTGGCTTGAGTGTGGGAGATCTAGTCATGATGAACAATGCATTGCTATTCAAATGGTGGTAGATGTTCTATGCTGTAGAGGGTGCATTGTGGAAAAGAATTATTTCTTCAATTTACTCGGGCGATCACTTTGGATTTCTAGAGATTCTGAATCAAAGAGGAGGGTGAATCCCATGGAGGGACATTATTCAGGTTGGGCGTGGGAACCCTAATCTTAATTCAGGATTGAAAATGGGAAAAGTGACATATTCTGGTACGATGACTGGTCAGGGCAAGGATCATTGAGAAGTTTATTTCCTAGACTTTTTATGATGTCATGACAGAATTTTGGTAAGGTTGCTGACATGGACATATGGGAAGGGACATAGTGGATCTAGAACCTCAAGTGGAGGAGAAGTCTTTTCACTTAGGAGGAGTATCAAGTGGAGCAATTGGAAGAATTGATTCCGCAGTTCTGTCTAAGCAAGGATAGGAAAGACATGATCAAATGGGCATATGATGCAATGGGAGTCTTTTCTGTGAGTTCTTTCTGTCATGCGTCTTATCAAAGAATAGTTAGGAAAGATCAGAGCGTCGGTATATCCAGCTTAATTTGGAGTAGTGTAGAGCCCCCAAGGATGGAGCTTATTTCATAGTTCGCGGTTCAACATAGATTCAATACCAGAGAAAGATTGGTCAGGCTACAAATTATTGAAACAAGGGAGACAAGATGCCCTTTTTGTGAGCCAGAGCAATAATCGATCAACCATATCTTTTTGCACTATACCGTGATAGGGAGGGTGTGGTATGAGGTTTTTGATTGGGTTGGTTGTTATTGGGTGATTCCAAATCAATTAAGGAAAGCATCTTTGCTTGGCTAGGAGACAGAAGTAAGAAGCTGAGGGAGAAAATTTTGTAAGAAACCTTCTTTGTAATTATGGGGACCATTTGGGAATTCGGAAATAGGGTTATGTTTGATAATCAATAAATTTACATTAAATGAATATTGATGTTCATCAAGATGAGAATTGACTTTTTGATTAAGAATAGTAGAAAGGAGTTCTCCTATAGAATTAAAGAGGTGGTACATAACATGCAAGTTCTTATGAGAGTAGGAGCAAGTTCCAATTGTTAGTATTTCTCCTTAGTTATGCAATTTGATGTATACATGGCATGGGATGTTTTTGGTCCTCTTGTGTTCTTAACTATAAAAAAAGTATATATTTGATGAAATGGTAAATGTTAGTCATTGGATATTGTTGTTGTCTGTTACTTTATTTTATTTAATAAATAAAAATATTAAAACTAGTCTATGTTTTAAAAGGGCATGGTTAAAATTAATTGTCTGAGTCTAAAAGTATAAAAACCTCACAAAAATGCACATGAGCATGCATAAGTTAATGCAACCATATGTAAGGCTATGTAAAAAATTTGGGATCCAAAAATTTAATTCAATATTTAAAATTTTTAATTTAACATTTAGAATATTCGATTCGATTTTAGCTAAAGGATATCTAACATTCATAATATCAAATTTTTTACTTGATAATCTGATCCGAGAAAACATTTGATATTATATTGATTATTTTAACAATACATTATAATATTTTATTTTTGTAGGTTTACATTTTAAAATTTTATTTATTTGTATAAGTTAAGCTTTATGATAATATTACAATACATTTTTTAGATAAAATAATACACTTATATAAATATAGAAACAAATTTCATTTACATTTTTTGGATATCTACAATTTGAATATTTAATATAAAAAATTAGGTGTGGACTTTTAAAAAATATCAAAATAAATATAGATAATTAATTTTACTACACGATAATTTTCTATCACTTTCCTTTTCTTATGGTCCATTTGGCTTAAAGTAAATTAGGATAAGAGTAAATATTAAAAATTAACTAAGGTAAAGGGAATAGATGAGAATGGAAATAAATGTTTTAAAATATTGTTTGAGCGATGTTAACTTAACTTGGATAAATAAGGATGAATGTTTTAAAATTCTCCTTTAAATTAAGATGAATACATAAAATTTACTTATATTTTTTTATTTACCTTCGTTATCTTCAAAATTAAAAGCTAATAAAAATAAGATTAAATAAAGTAAATAAAGATAAAATTTTAACTTTAATTTATCTAATTAAAGTTAACACAATCTTATCCTCAATAAAATGCCTCAATTCATTTATCTTCATTAACTTCCTCTTTATCAAAAATACAAATGCACCATTACCAATGTCATATATATCATATCATATTTGATGGTCAAATACAAACAAACGGAATGACAGCAGCGTCAACCGGATGACAGATTGTATTCAAAATCAGATACGTAAACGTACTCGGGCGATTGCTGTAAATAGCATCGACAGTACTCACCATTATTATATATGGTATTATATAATAATATACCGATCGATTATAGTACTCCTAATAATAATATTTTTGTTCTTAAGCGTGAACTTGATTAACAAATGATATACGGAAGGTACACGGGAGAGGAAAACCCTACTAGCATATATAGTTGCCTGAGAGTACTCTAAAAAGGCAAGGAGGTACAGAATAAATTACACGCAAATAAAGCCAAAGGTCCTGCTTTATTATTTAAAGGAGCGGGGAAGAAAAAATGCACATGGCAATACAGCATGTAAGCCTTCTTTCATATAATATTATTTGTGTATGATTTTCTATCTTTTTTTTTACAAAAATAATAATATTAAAGAACTAAAAACCACTTTCAAAAGCAAGATCCGGTATGCAGCCAGGCCCAGGCTCCAACAACCTTTTTTTTTAATTCAATCTATGTGTACATGGAAGATATATACATATATATATATACATATATATATATAGGGTGAAGGTCCCATACATACCATTTCTAAGATACATGTATAGAAATCAATCATAACCATTAGATTAGTATTTGATCAATGGTCAAGATTTAGTACAAAACTAACTTAAATTTATTTTAATCTTAGTCCTTAAATCTTTTAGATCTAACGATTATTAAGAGTTCCTACATTTGTATTTTAAATAATGGTTTGTATAAGAGCCTATATATATATATATATATATATATATATATATATATATATATATATATAAAGACCGAGTATGTTAGTCTACTTCATTCCATTATTAATCAAGTCTACATCATTTTGTACTCTATGTCGTATAGCTTCATAAATGTCACATTATTTTCTCTTTTTTTTCTAACTAATTTATTATAAGTTTGATATATTAAAACATTAAAATAAAGTATATTATAATATTTCTAAAATTTTGCTTTTTATATAGAGATCTATATTAATATATTTTTAATAAAAAATTAGTACAGTAGCATTGAATGAGTATTTTTAAGTGGAATAATAGTAAAAAAAAATATCTTACTAGTGAAAGATTAGTTTATTAATGAACAATAAAAAAATGAGATGATGGTTTAGCCTATAATTTTTGTCTATGATCTAATGATAAAGATTTTGATTTAGAACTGTCTTCTATATCCTAATTTTTTTTATAACAAAAGTTATTCCTCCTACTTATAGCATACACAATTCCTCTCACACAAAACCTGCATGTATTATTGTAACACATCTAAAAATTATAGTTAAATTTTTTTGTTTCATCTCTTAAAAACTATACACCACAAGAGAGGGTGTTACCATCATAATTAGTATACGTCTGGCCCTCAGGCATCCTCATACTAATTACAAGACTAGCAAGATAAAAATACAACTAAAATATCACAACAAGAAAAAACTTTGTAACATAAAGAGAGTTAAGTGTTATGATGAAGTACTGAAAATACATAACATTGTTCAACTAAGGGAAGCGTTTATTGAAACTAAAAGGAAAAAAAATCTAAAAGACACTCTCTCCAGGTCCCAACCCCGGAATACCATAGCATAACTCTACCCCGACCAAGTCATTATATACAATAAAATCATCTATGGCATCATCAATCACTTGCATAGACTCGGGAGGGGTCGTTGCTCAACGGAATAAGCAGCACCCATGAAAGGGGTGATCAGTATGTTACGTACTAAGTAAGGTAACAATACTGTTAAGCAGGAATATGGAAATTCATGATATTATAGCAAAAACATGCAGACACATAAACAAGTTATAGTAGTTTATTCGTTACTGTCTTAACTCAAGCTATTGGTTCAAAATTTGGCCATCTCTTGAATTATATCTGTGTGAGTTTGAAGACCTCATTATCCTCACCCGTGGATTATTAACTATGATATAACCTAGGGTAGCACGCTCCTAGCCACTATTTTTATCCATGGACCAGTAAATGCAATGCAACCTAGGGCAACACGCTTATGGCTACTATTATTACTGCTGCACCGATAAATGTAATACAACTCAGAGCAGCACGCTCTTAGCCACTATTTTACCGGTGGATCGGTTAATATAAGTATATGGTATAAATTTTCCCAATTCACGTGGTATTCCGCTATAGGTAGTTAGTGTCTTTCCATCATTTATTATCATGTAAATGTTTTATTTCTTAAGCTCGGGGCATCCACTATTCTCACTGGCGAACCAGTAATATAATACAACTCAGGACAACACGCTCATGGCTACTATTCTCACTAGTAGATTGGTAATATAATATAACTCAATGCAATATGCTCTTAGCCACTATTCTCATCGGTGGATTAGTAATATAATGTAACCCAAGGTAATATACTCTTGACCACTATTCTCAATGGTGGACCAATAAATATGATGCACATAGGCCCGACTCAAGTCATCTTCCACTTTAAGTGATTAGTTATCTTATTCGTGTCTTATTTGTTCAGATATCGCTAACACATCCATACACAAACCATGTAAGAATCCTAGTCTACTACTACCTTGAGCCAACCCTGGCCCCATGGAAACCTAACTTCTTGAGTCTGAGATATCCTCACCCTCTAATGATCCTTTGATACCTAATTTATCAAATAACCTAAACATGTTGTTAGAACTCTTTTACTCATGATTCATAGCCCATTTCCCTTGTACCTCACATATGATAACAATTGGCCATTAGGGTTACTCCTCAAAACCCTAATTTAGCTCAAATAGGCCTGAGCCCTCATCTACTACTTATTTAGCCCTAAACTCCTATAACCAAGTATAAGTTTCCAGGACTATCCATCCCCCAAAATTTTACAGCCTAACTCCTGTATTTCATACATACGATAACAACCTTCCCAAATATCTTCTCCCAAAACTCTAATATCCCTTTTTCATTTGTACCCACTCTTACACATCCCAACTAACCATTTGGCTAAACCTGCATCCTCCATAAGGTATACCCCACATCACAGTCTAGAGGAACAACCCAACTCCCTCATCTCCTTAGGGTTTTGAACTCCATAAATCCAAATTTCACCCCCATATACTTCCCCCTCTTCCACCATCCAAAAATCCTCCATGTTTACCAAACTACCCAAAAATACCCTCATCAACCCCCTTAACCTTCCTTCACAACCCTCTTTCCCTCAGTTACCCCACAAACATAGCCATATTAGGTTTTACTTACCACCATACAAGGTCAACTCTCCCCTTGCAACATCTACTCTAATCCCCTTTTTTATCGTTATAATTCCTATTACTCAACATTTTACTAGGAAATATTTGGGATACTTTTTCTCTTCAGATTTTCCCTTATGCCATCTCCCACCATCTTGTCCCCAAAATGCCCACGATCACCAAACCCTGCCTAAGATTCATAGACTTAAATACACAAATTTCTCAACAATTCTCAAGACATGTACCATCATATAATAGAACTTTTCAGTGACATATAACCAAGTAGTCAAGACCACACGTACCCTTTCTTTAGGTACTTGCAATTCAAGCTACACAACAACCTTAAAATACACATATTTCATGCAGGTATACATTTATCTTATAACAAAAGCACACAAGCATAAAACCCTAACTATAACTGTATCCTTACCTAAATGGGTCCAATATTGAAGCAATAAAATCTTACATCTTCTCTCTTGTGATCACTAGTTCGATACCTAAAATTAAGAACACCCAACTTAGGATAATTTATCCTTTTCTACCCTTTTCCTTTTTCTCTTTTCCTTAATCAAATAATAATAATAATAATAATAATAATAATAATAAATTAGATCAAACAAGTTAAAAATGAATAAAGAGGGGAGGAAATATGACCAGAATAAGCAACATGAGGGGAGGGTGGTGCAACAATGGTCACAACGGCAGTAGCGTCACAAGAGGAGGGGGATTTTAGGTTGGAAAAGGCATGGGGCTGGGTTCTTTGGGGTTGTGGGTGGTGATAGCACTAAGTGGACCAATGGGACAACACTAGTGATGGTGTAACCGAGAGGGAGGGAAGAGAAGAAGGGAGAAAATGGAGGGAAAAGAGTGGCAGAGAGTGCTAGCTGCACAAGAGAAGTGCTTGTGCACGAGGGGAGGTGTAGGGGGAGGGAAATAAGTCAGTGGTGGCGGTGGCGTGAGGTGGTGCAGGGTGGCATAAGGTAGCCCAACCTGCCCACTTTTCACACTCAAGGAGAGGAAAGGAAAGGGAGGAAGGGGAAGAAGAGGGGCTCAATAGGTGTAGGGGGTTACAGGGAAGAGAGGGGAGTGGAGTTGGGGCGATGGCCTAGCTTGGATGTGGCATCGATGATGGCTGAAGGCAAGGGGTAAGGAAGTTTTTCTGGAGAGTGAATTGGGGGAGAAGTAGAGTTGAGGGTTTATAGCCGATGGGGGAGGATAAGGACAAATGGGAAAAAGATAAGGGTAGTTGGCCATTGGATGTCCGACAGTAGCAGGGGCAGGTTGATTAAACTGCTTGTAGGGGAAAAGGGTGGCAGGATGCAAGTGTGAAGAAGGGAGACGTGTAGGGGGGATCATGTAGGGGCATGCCAACTTGCATGCCTTACATGGTCGAAAAGGGAAAGGGGGGAGGGAGAGAGTTGGGTGCAGGGGGAAAATTGGTAGCGAGGGAGGTGAGTTGCAAACATCACAGGAAGAGGTAGTGGATAAGGAGAGAAAAGGAAAAGAAGAAAAAGGGGAGGGAGAGAAAAAGAAAAGAAGAGGAGAAGGAGGCGGTTGGGATATCAAACTCGTTAGCCGTGGGGGAAAGAAAAAAACAAATGCCCTTTGGCCCGATCAAGGAATAAAGAAAGAAAAGAGGGGAGAGGGTGTTGGGTCATTTGGGTGCAGCCCAGACAAAGAAGAAGAAGAAGAAGAAGGAAAGAAGGAAAAAGGGAAAAGAGAGGGAAAAAAGAAAAGAAAAAAAAGGTGGTGTGACTTTTGGGTAGTTTGGGAAATTAATAAAATAATCAATTTTTTTAATTTTACCTATAATTTATTTTATGCTAGGTAATGAAAATAAATGTTCCAAATAATAATAAATTTTTAAATCTCATTTTATTGTTATTATTAGTATTATTGTTATGTGCACCAATATTTTACTTTATTTAATGTTTCATTATTCTATTATTTACTCTTAGGAAAAAAAATTTAGGTATTATCATTAAACTAATACACAGGCATCAATAGTATGTATACAAACTCAAAATATTAATTTTTCACTGCACCATCAATTAATTTATATTAAAATTAACTCAAAAGACATTTTGATAAGGCAATGATCATATATAAGAAATAAAAGCAACTAAATAAATTAGGTCACAAAATTAGGCCTCCTAGTGAGTTTGATCAACTACTTTGATACTTTATTATCTATCTTGACACTTCATTTATGATGGCTAAGCAAAAAATCTACCATGAGCACACACATATGAAAAAGAAAATGTTAATATAGATAAAACAAATATCTCTTCAACAAAAAATACAGTTTGTGTCCTATCAATGGGCATACAAAAATATATCACTATTGTACTCTATACCACTTCCTCCGGCTATAATAGGGTTGTTAGAGCATCCATTGCCTAAGCTTTACATTCTATAGCCTTTCAACAACATATGAATTACATTCTTAAAAATTCTTCCATCTAAAATATTTATCTCTTTTATTTACCTTTCTCCTTAAATCTTGATAATGATCATTAGATGTTATATTGGTTGAAATCATTAAAAATAAAGTAAGAATATGTTTTAAAAAAAATTGATATAAAAAAATAATATATGTCATGAACAAATAATATAGAGTTTCAACAACCATGACATACATCATTCACCTACATTACTTTAAGGTTCCAATAAATTTATTCAACTACCATGACTTCCTATCCAACTATAATAAAATAATCGTACAAGTACATGTCACTATCATGACATTATATACATCTATATAATACAAGGCTATTATAAATACATCTAACTTGTGAGATCTTATTTTCTTATAAAATAATATGCTACTTCTTCAATACTATACATGCACACATGTCGTACTATCAAAGTATCACAAAAATAGGTTTTTAGAACTAAAAAAAAAACTAGTATTATTTATTTTTTGCTCCGAAAGTGTTGAAACTCCCTAAAATTAGGTTTTAGCATGTGGATGTCAAAAAAATATTTGAAATGAAAACAAATCACCTAAAATAGATAACTGAGTCAAAATTTATGCCCACCCAAATATTATCCAAATATTACAACAATGATAATAAAGAATTTCTAATGATATATAATAAAATGCATAACATAAAAAAAAATTAAGGAAGCACATTCTAGTTCTATATGTTCATGAAAATGAAAGGAAAAACATGAATTATATTAAGGAAATATTTATAAAGAAAGAAAATGAAAAATGTACACATGTTAAGGAAACCATAGAAAAAATAGAAGAATAAGAAGGATGGTTCGCAGTTGTGGTACCCGATAGGTAGAGGAAAATAAGGTGGAGTAGGAGGAAGCAAAAATGGTAGAAGGTCTTAGAGAATAAGTAAATTGTTCAATAGATCTCTATATGTGTTCATATAAACGTGAGGAGTGAAAAAATCTCGCTAGGTTAAAAGTGAAGAATGAAAAAAAAATCCACTAAGGAATAGAGGAGTAAAATGGGGGGTGGGGGAGGTCTTGCTAACGTACGACGATTGCACCCTAAAACCCATCATCTATACCATAAAAAATCTAGGGAAAAAACTCCCATTAAGGTATAGGTGATGATTTTGGATTACAACCACCATCTATACCCTTCCACATTGCGTACGCATTATAGAGAATAGTTATAATTCCCTAATCATTGTCACTTTCTTATATCTGTTATCATCCTGCTTGTTTTTTATTTTACTGAGAATTTATTGATGGTTGTCCTTATTAAAACTACCATATATGTGTTAACATGTATGTTTATTGACTAAAAGATAAGTAGGGAAATTCTCTATATACATGTTAGATGTTCTATACAATCATATCAAGGTTATAAATGATTTATTCAACAGAAAAAATAGTGTTATTATTACTATCGTTGGTTTATATATTATAATAATAATTACATTTGTATTCAAGATAAAAATAATTATAGGATTTCAATGTAAATTAATAATTACTTTTTTAAATTTTCCCCTTATCATCATAAATGATTTCTCTAGGTTCTTATGTTATGAAAAAACACTCATCAAATACTCAACAATTGATAAGGATATATTATTTATTTAGATTTCATTTTCAATTTGTGAACATAAAATTAAAATGACACTTATTATGAATCAAAGGTAATAGGTCCCGATGTAGATGATTTGGATCACCAACTAATTACCAAACAACAATTCTAGGAGAAATAAATAGGGATTTAAGTTATTTATCCTAATACTATCCTAGATCCATCCTACTCTTGTATATTGTTAATGGTAACTAAGAATAAGCTTTTGTGATAATATTAGACTAAGATAATAAAAAATAAGAAAGATATGAAAGAAGAGAAGATAGATAATTCTCATTCATTTTTATATTTATGTGTCTTATGTATGCTCTCTCTCTCTCTCTCTCTCTCTCTCTCTCTCCATATATATATTATAGGTAGGACTTCATAATGATAATTGAGGTTTCAATATGAAATGGATGAATAAGCATAAAGAAGGGGATTACAAATAATACTTATGGGGCATAATGATGTATATGAATAGGTACACTAATAGAAAAAAGGTGTAACATCCACATATTTTATATGGTATTGGTTACAATCCCCCTTAAATGTTCACCTTTAAATTATAACACTTCTATTATATGTACATTTCAAATTATTTGTAAAAATCCCCATAATTTCTAGATATATACATGAGGATGTATGAGAATTTAGAAAATACACATATGCAAAGCTGTCTCACCCATAAATATATGATATTCCCTCTTAAAATTACACCTTTGAATAGTGTCTCATTAAAAAAATTATAGAAAAATATAGTGGAACAAAACCATGGCTAAAACATAGAACAATGTTATCCCCCTCTACTTGATAGATATTCTTCATATTTTTTTTGTTTATAATTAAGGAGAAACTATCATTGAAGATGTCTCAAAATTGAGGGGAAATTGCAAATCAAGGCATAATGGATTATGAGGGAGACTAGTCACAACATGTTAACGCTAAAAAAAATAGAAAAAGGAAAACCTTAAAGACTTCCTGCTAGATCTATGTAGGGCATGGGATAATAGAAAGATTTACAATGTGTGAAAGCCATGGATCGAGTTGCTATGTCATTTAAAATTAATCTCTGAAATTACTGTGTTGTGTGCTGAGAATTTGAGAAAATTATATTATTTCGTTCCCTCCAAATTAAGTAAACAATTGTATCAAAAACAACATCAATTAGTAGCTTTCTCACTTTGGGTCCTCTACCACCATTTGATCACATCATCCTAGTTATGTAGTGATTGATGGCACTTTAATTTTTGTAAGATAGGAGCCAAGACTTCAAGGTAAAAGGGAGAAAAAATAATATATGTGCAATCATTTATTCATATTGGAAACGTAAGGCACGTGTACTATTAGTTAATATGCAATGTTTGAAAATTATACTTTGGTTTGTAAACTAAGATATATAGCCATCCAGAGTATAAATTGATATTTTGGAATGGCCATAGGATTCCACACTAGTTTAGACCAAGGTACCTCCTCACATTTAGGATTGATAGCCTTATAAGCTTTTTATATTATATAACCACCTCTAATATTAACATACTTACTTCCTTTGTGTGTGAACAAAGTCTAGAAAGTGTGCCTTAAACTCAATTTTTTCCTAAGGATCCAGAATGTATTAAGTTTTTCTTGAAGGGACAAAAGGTCTACTTGCTTAATGTAATAGGAGTGTACCCATTTTATCCATATCATTTCTTTCTTTCTTTCTTTCTTTTTTGATATAAAAACTAAAGCAATCGACCAATGGCTGCAATTTTCCACTAGTGAATATTTATGAACCTTAGACCACCCTCTTATTTAGGTCTACAGATATTATTCCAGGAGATGGACTATTTTCTTGTTTTTTGTGGTGGATCCCAACCATAGATAGATTTTATAAATAACATTAACCTTATCAATAACACATTGCAATATAGGGAAGATAAGGCACCAATGGGTCTGCAAACTTAGAAGAACATATTTAACAAGTTGCATTCTTCCTGCATAGGTGAGTAGGGATGCTTACCATGTTCTAATTTTGGTTGTGTACTTCTATATTAGAGGCTTGTAATGGTATAGGTGTAATAATTTACCATATAAGGGAACTCCTAAATAAATAAAGGTAGGCTACCAGCTTGAATATGATAGTTTTCTAGTACATCAACCTTCACATTCCGTTCAAAAACACCATCATAATAGATTGAACTTTTTAAGGTATTGAGGCTTAATCCTGACATGGAGGAGAACTTTTTGAATTTTTTAAAGACTATCCTTTGTGAAGGGTAATTCCCTTTACAAAATATTAGCAAGTTATTTACAGACATATGTTAAATGTGTATGGATTTATTAATATTTAAAGGAGTGTTCTACCAATGCTCTCATTCAACACACTACTGGTAAATTCCCTTCACGAGGGATAAAAACCTAGACATTTGGTATCACACTTTTTCTTGTTATATTTCTTATCCATATAAATAAAATGTGCTCATTCAGCCTATGCATTTGTCTTTTGCATATCTATTCCAACTTATTCAATTATCTCTCCAATGATATTCCAACTTATTCAATTTATCTATTATCTGTTGTAACTATTTGGGTAAATATCATACCATTTGACACTAGTGTAAGAATAATTTGTGAATATTAATTTGTTGATGAGATATATTCTCATATTCTATCCATATGGACATGTCGACTTATTGTATTAATTTTTCTATCCTTTTTTATGGTTATAACTCCCTTTTTGATGAATTAACTCTTTCAATCCATATAATGTATAAATACCATAGTAATATTGGAATATTAGTTAGAACATCTAACTTTCATAATTTCTTAGCCGTAATAAATTCAAGTTGTAGATAATCTTCATTTGGAAAGCATAAGAATCAAGTGTACATTAATTTCCCATTGGGTCCATATCGCATGGAATACATTTTCTAAGTATTTTCTTATTTTATAATATTCATAATCTTCTTTTTCTCCCTCTAGGCTGGTAATACTATCATTTTCATCCTTCTTTGTGACCTAATTTAATATCCATGGAGGAGGATCATGGGCACATACAAAGCATATTTAAAGTCTAAGATAAGTATCAGGCTCATACTAAGAGACCAAATCTTAGGAGATAATGTAATATATGACCAACATGTGGCATAATAGAACATTTGTATGCATATTAGCATATCACTTTTAGACATCTCTTAAAAGGATCTATTCATTAAATGTATATTTAACAACTCTACTAGACATCTCTTAAAAGGATCTATTAATTAAATATATATTTAATAAATCTACTAGACCATTCTACTTTCAATTTGAAGCAATAATAACACATTATTATCCCAATTGGATGGCTATGAAATGAATGATTTGTGTTGATCATATATATGTAAAAAAAATTGTTTCCAAATTTAACACGATATCTCATATTGATACATTATTATATATCATGGTATATTTAAATGGTTTACATACAGTTACTTAAATTCTATCAAGAAAATAGTATATTTTGCATTTTCTTGCATTACAGCGGCCTAATAAAAAATTTGCCAACATGACAAGTCGTTCATACACTATGATAAAAAGGGTCTTTGGGGGCAAAATTGGTTGCCTCTATAAATGCAAACATTTTCATTGTAGCATGCTATCCACAATGTGTCATCATTGAAGGCTTGTAGCTAAAGCTTCTTTCATTGATGACATGATGTCATTGTTGTATTCCAATCAACATTCGCAACATTTTTGTCACTATAGGCCACTCAACAACCATGACATTGTCATCGATGTATGATTTTATAGCCTCAACATATTTGAAACTTTGGGGAAAAAAGCATAGGGAAGTAACTATGGCATGTTGTTGTTTTAAGCATCTATATACTCAACAAATTTGATTTTTTATATATATAAAAATGATAGAGTTATATCCGTGACATGTCATTGTCATAGGAATCTACAACCTTGACATATTTAAATTTTTTATTACTATTTTTTAAAACACTCAAAAGACGGTCACAGTAAATTTGAATTTTTTTTAAAAAAAAAAACAAAAGAGTTATAGCCATGACATTTTTTTGCTGTAGGTCCTTACCTATAGCAACAATATTTTTAAATTTTGACATATTTCTTTTTTAAAAAAAAAAGCTTATGACTTCATCTAGATGTATATATTTTTTATACTAATTTGATAATATTATGATATTAATAAAATAATTATCTATATAAAAAGAAAATCTATTATATTAATAAATGTAAATATACAATAGTCATAAGAGTTTAATAGCAAATATGATATTGGTTAATGAATCTCAAATGACATCCTTCGAGTTTGAGTTAACTTCTTGGAATTCCTTCTAGTTATTTTGAGATATGAATTCTTCTATTCATTTTATGGTAGCTCTAAATTGGTTAATAACTCTGTTTTGTCCTTAGACAGTATAAACCAACTCTTCAATTCAAATATCAAAAGGTAGTGGTGGTGATGGATATGTAGGAAAGCTAGTAAACTAAAAAATTAGTTTATGACCTTTTTGGTTGTTGACTAATTCCTTTATTATGGCCTTGATGGGAACCAAGTACCTCCTCTACTATCCTTACCTCATTCACATATCTAAGGGTTGATTGGGCATTTGATGGATCAAAAGGACCACAATCATTGCTCCTTAATTGACTTTGAGTTGGATACTCATCTTGATGCTTCAAAAACTTATTATGTAGATAAGACGAAAAAATTATATAAGATATGATAAAGAATAATAAATAAGATATGAAAATATAGCAAAGGAACGACAACTTATTCTAAACTAGCATAATTTTCCTTCGCAAAACGAGTGATTTATTTTCAATCCTTCTAGTGTAAACCTGTATGATATTCATGTATGTTCTAAACACATCAATATTAAATTTATCTTAAATAAAGTATTCAAATTTCATCATTTTTGTAAATATTCTTATAGCCTTACATATAAATCTATGCACAATATTTTATTTTAATTCTTTTATAATTTATTTTTAACTCCGTATTTAAATCCTTAAAATTAACAACTTCTATAAATATTAACAAATTTTATTATTTTAATATTCAGAAATTCAAAATTTGTTATATGTTATTTAAGATTTTATTTAAATCATTATTATCTATTTTAAAATCTTTACTTATACCCTTAAAATAAATTTACATAATTATCTCCAAATCTTAACTACTTTTACTTTAATGGAACCATTTAAATTTTATCATTTTATCAATATTATAATAGTCATTTCCCCTTAAATTTATATTTAATATTTTATTGAATATTTATCTATTTTTAACTCTTTAATTAAATATTTAAAATAAACTTACATATGTATCATTTAACCTTACCTACATTTTTTAAAACTAACCATTTAAGTTTTTATTATTTTATTCATCTTATGATATTTATTTTACCATAAATTTATTTTAATTTTTATTTTTAATCTTTGTTATCTATTTTTAACTCTTTCTATAAGTCCTTAAAATTAACTTACACAAGTATATCTTAGTCTTAACTACTTTTATTTCATAATTTGACTAAACTATTGGTGGCTTACTTTATTTCTCTCTTTATTATTAGCTATCTTTTATAAGAGATTAGGCTTCTGATCCCCATCAAACCTCTCTCATGAATACCAAGGCTATTATGAATTAAATAAAAATATTAGTAAGGAAAACAATTATATTGATATTAAGGTTGGACCAGTTTTACTTCAATTATTACATGTAAATTATGTAGATAGATAAGCCTAGGAGATTATTAAATAAATTAAATCACTAATATGTTATGTGCATGGACACCAAAAACAATAGAACAATGTTGGAACAAGTGGCCGTCCATTGACTGTTACAAAGAGAATCATAAGCTATAGAGCAAGATGTAGTAGTGAAGATAAAGAGAAAAATGTCAAATTGGTCAAAGCCATGATCATATATATGTAATTATGTTTGCTTTCTAGCTTGTTGATTTCCTCTTCTTATAATTATTCTAGTTATTACATTTTAAGATGATGGAAAAGAAAATGAATTTAAAGTGAATTATTGGAGCTTAGGATGATCTTAAAATATATATATATATATATATAGTATTCAAGTCAATCTCAAATTCATCATTTATTAGTGGCTACCTAGCTCCATCCAGTTGATACTTGATCATTTTAACACCAAAAGATAACTGGATTTACTATTAACCAGCAACTCCAATGAGAAATTAAGATTAAATTAGGTAGATAATTTAGCAGCAAGACAAATTTTATTTTAATTTTTATAAAGTACGGATTGGACTCTTGATTGTCTATGGCACAGTATAATATGAAGAAACTCAGTTAGTGGTTTCAAACTTGTCCTACAAAATGGGTGGTCAAAAACATAGTCATTTCCACTAAAAACAAAGTTACTTCTTTGATATATTGTCTTACTTGACAATTTGAAGCAGAAAATGGCCTTGGTCTTGTTCTTTTATTCTATCCAAAATGAAATGTTTACATTAAGATCCCTACTTATATATATATATATGCATAAGAGGTTGATCCCCGTAGTTGAAATATTACACAAAAGTTAAAATAGGCCTCAAATTGTGGTGTAGATTACATTTATCATGCATTGATTTTGGAAAATAAAACAAATTGAGAGAAATTGCTGAAACAAGGGTTGAATAGGTTGAATATAATAGGAAATAAAATAGAGAAATAGCCTCTAGGACGAAAGAGATGGGAGATGTGAAAAGAAAAAGGGGGTGGTAAGGTTAGGAAAAGAAGTACTAGTAATATAATAAAAAGGGTTAGGCCTAAAATTGGGCCTATGCTTAATATCTCGGTTCATTCCAAAAAGAGAGACATGCAAAGATTTTAAAATAGATGACCCAATATCTTTTAAACTTGGGTTGGCATTTGGGTTATACCTCTTTTAGCCTAAAGGAGGAGATGATTGATCTAATGCTGCCAAATTGGGTCAAATATTATCAAGTTTTAAATCATTATCATCATTGGCCACACACACACACCCAACTTAATATTCAAATATAATAACAAGAAAATTATGTTTGTTATCGATTCAGTTGCCTAGGGTTCAATAACTTCTATAGTATACTAATTATAAATTAAGAGAATTACTAATAATTGCACCTTCACACTTCCAAGTTTGTGCTTCTCATCCCTTACTCCCTATCTAGATCCCAGCTTACTCAAGACACATAAAATAAAAAATTACTAGTATGAACATGAAATAAATTAGAATAAGTGAAAATAGGGTTAAAAAGGCCATTTATTTAGGTGAGCTCGCATCGTCTCGCATTTTGAAAAATGTTTCATCCCTACCACATGTACAGAGTTAACAAAAGGAGATAAGTTAGAATTAATGAAGGTGGGATGAATTGTGCCATATTTCGTAGGGAGGTTAATCTTGTATGCATTGTCATTCACTCGCTCTAGAACCAAAAATGACCCATCACACCATACGTAAATCTTTCCTTTTTTATGGTTCAAGTGCCAACCCTTTCTTATATGAACTCGTATAACATTACACAGCTAGAATGCCACTTTATATCAATGATGATTAGCATAAGCAGCCATCTCATTATTACAACATTAAATTTTCATGTCTGCTGATTTGTAGATATCCTTAATGATCTTTAACTATTTTCTCCATTAATGGGGTTGAATAGTGATAGGTGTAGATGATACAATTTAAGGGGTGTCAAATGAATAGATCCTTGTACCACCTTAAACAAGGATTGACCAACGATAGAATGGGAATTTCAATTGTACAACATTAAATTTGCTTGGCTACTCTAATGTTACTTTCTTTCAATGTTAGTTAGCATGAGAAACCATCTCATTATTACAACATTAACCATCTCATTATTACAACATTGAATTTTATTGGCTACTAATTTGTAGATGTCCTTGATGATCTCAGCCTATTTTTCTACATCAATAGAGGTGAATTGTGACAAGGGTAGAGGATACAAGTCAAGGGGTGTCAAATGAGTAGATCCCTGCAACACCTTAAACGAGGATTAAAAAATGGTAGAATAGGAATTTTGATTGTAGGAAAACTTAATTTGAGGAAAATTGGATCACCACCACTTGGAGTTGTTACCAAGGATGGATATAAGAATAATCCCTAGGGTTTGATTGACCACTTTAGTTTGGCCATTAGTTTGAGGATGGAAGGAGGTTGAATATAATATTTTAGTACCAAAACTTATCCAAATAACCCACTAGGAATGAGAGATAAAGTTCACATCCCGGTCTGAGGTAATAACCTAAGGAACACATATCAAAGAAGTAGTTGACAATAATGGTGGCATCATTTGCTTTTTCTTCTTTTTTTTGTAAGGAAAAAAATGATTAATTTTTTAAAAGAGATCAATGAATACCGTGATAGAGTCTTTATTATTTTTTGGAGGTATAATAAGGACAAATTCCATTGAGATATCAGTTCAAGGTCAGCAAGGGATGTGGAGAGGAATGTAGATACCATAAGGATAGGTAATGGACTTTTTCCATCTACAAGTGGCACAATTGGCACAAAATTGGATAGAATCCCTCTTTATTTGGGGCTAGTAGAAATCTTTAGTATGTATATCCAAGGTTTTGTTGTAGCCAAAGTGACCTTTTAAGCCACCACCATGTGGTTTGGTGATGAGAACTTCATGAAATGAGCTGTGAGGGAGTGCATAGTCAATTTTCACAAAAAATAAATAAATAAATATAGCCATCATAAATATACAACTTACCACATTCAATATATTTACACTTAGAAAATATATGACAAAATTCCTCATCAATTGGATAAAGTAATTTAAGATGAGATAACCCTAAAAGACTAGCATCAACTATAGTGACAAGTGTGTGCCTAAGACTAAAGGCATTATTTACCTTGTTGTCACCCCCTTCTTGTATTTGATGATATAAGAGAAGGTTATAATGATATCACTCCACTTGCCCTATCTACAATTTAATTTCCCTTGGGATTTTAGGTAGCCTAGGGTCTAATGATTGATGTGAATTACAAAATCCTTAGGGCAAAGATAATGTTGTCAAGTTTCCAAGGATCTTACAAGGGCATAAACCTCTTTCATATGTCGAGTAGTTTAGAGCACCATCTTTCAATTTTTCACTAAGATATGTGATGGGATAATTCTCTTCGGTTAATACAACCCTAATTCATAGTTCCAATATATCACAAACAATTTCAATAAACTTGTTAAATCTAGTAATGCAAGGACATGTGTCTTAGTTTTTATTTAAGAAGTTTGAAGGATTTTGTTAGATAAGACCCCAAGTAAATTCAATATTTTATTAACAAGTCATTAAATGGGGCAGCTAAAGTACTAAAATGGGGTACAAACCTCTGATAGAATCCGCAAAAGCTATGGAAACTCCTAACCTAGGAAACACTCTTAGGGGTAGGTCAACCTTTAATGCTTTGACTTTATCCTCATCTATCTTGATCTCATCTCTATTCACCATAAAGTTTAGGTAACATTATTAAGACAAAAAAAAACCTTTTAGACACATTAGAAATAAAAATTCCTTCCTAATCACATCCAACACATATTTAAGATGCATAATATGATTATCATGACATGTGTTGCAGATAAGAATATCATCAAAGTACACATCTACAAATTTTATAATAAAATCATATAGCATATGGTTCATTAATCTCAAAAAGGTATTTGGGGTGTTATATAGCTCGAAAGGCATAATAAGCCATTCATACATACCAAAATTAGTATTAAAAGCAATTCTCCACTCATCACCTAGCTTCATTCGAATTTGGTTGTAACCATTTTTTAGGTAAATCTTGGAAAATATCATACTCCCATGTAATTGATCAATCATGTCATCTAAACAAGAAATGTAGTAGTAGTATTTCGCAGTAATTTTTTCCATGGATTGTGAGTCATCACACATATGCTAACTCTCATCCTTTTTGGGGCTACGAGAATAGGATCAACACAATGGCTTATACACTCTCTAATGTACCACTTTCCAAGTAGCTTGGCTACTTGTTATTTTAGTTCCTTTACTTCATCAGGGTTTTATCAATAAGTAGGGTAATTTGGGTTGCTAAACCTAGTAATAAAGTTGATTTGGTACTCAATGCCTCTAAAGGAAGGTAAAACACTAGGTACTTCTATGAGGAACATATAAGAGTAGTCAAATAGGAGATTTTGAATGCAAAGAGGAAGGATTTGATATGATTAGGAGAGGCTTCATAGTAGTCCTTGAAAACTAAGATGTAGACATGTAACCCATTAAAGAAGGCAAAGGATATATCATTTTTGTTTTGCACAGAAATTAACCTACCTTTTGTTGTTGTCCTTACCTTCGGGATTGACATTATTCTATTCCTTCCTACCATCTAAATAAGATTTTAGTTTGACTTGGCTCTTCTAGACCTGTGTTGGGGAGAGGACACAATTATTTCCCCCTTATGCATAATGTATCTATTTTTATATCCATTGTGAATGACTCTCTTGTTGAACTACGGAGGCCTTCCCAAAAGGATATAGATATCATGCATTTGGGACACATCACATAGGACTTCATCCTTATATAGACCTATCTTTATATTGAAGAGGAATTGCTTATTAACCCAAATCTCACCTGCCTCACTAGGCCATTAGATCTTGTATGTGCGAGGGTTTCTAATGAGCTGCAAGTTGAGATTATGAACTAAGTTAGTGCTAGAAATATTAACACAACTCCCAATATCTATAATAAGATTACTATTGACACCATTTACAAAGCAATGAGTGTGAAAGATGTTTTCATTTTGTTATAAGTAAGGGGTGACTTGGACAATAGTATTTAAAGACCTATGAATGACAATGGAGTCCTTATTGGGATACTCTATATCTGACTCATCATCATTAAGCTCAATAGGATCCTCATTTTCTTATTCTAGCTCAAAAACAATATCTCCACTCTCTAAGAGGACAACCATAACTCTTTAGATAGAACATTGGGCAACAATATATCCAAACCCTTAACATTTATAATGCTTAATACCCATAGAGGATCCTGACCCACAAGAACCAGCTATGCCTTTTCATTTTTTGGATTGGGAAGCCAAAAAAGTTTTAGAAATTTGAGAATCAAACTTGGGGATTTCAAGAGGTTTCACTCTAGAAGTAGATTAGTGAGGGAAGGAGAAGGGACCTCGACTTAAAGGAGTTGGTCGACTATTAATCCTAGAGGTCTTTAATTAATTTTTAACTTTTTAAACAAGAGTAAGAAGTCAATTCATGGTCTCATAGGGATGTAGGTCAACTTTGTGAAAGAATTCAAGATTTAGGACCCTTAGGAAGTGATCTATGGTACACTCAGTGTCCTTATAAATATTAATCTTAGTTAGAAGCATTTCCACCTCTTTAAAATATTCATCAATAGATGGAGAGTCCTACCTAAGGAATTGTTGGAAGTAGCAGAGGTCATGCGTGTAATGTGAGGGAATAAAAAAATAATGTATAAGGGCCTTAAGTTAGTCTACTCAATAATAGTGGGATCACCATTATGTTCTTATTCCCTAGATAGCTTAGACAACCAAGAGATAACATACCCATAAAATTTATCTATAACCAATTTACAATTTTTTTGTTGGAATAATTATGGCAATAAAAAATAAGTTAAATCTTTTTTTCCCACTCAAGGTAGGTGCCAATGTCACCGAAGCGTTAGAATTTAGGTGTTTTTTATTTGATTCCTCATAGGACTCCATCTAGTAGGCAATCATTGTTTTGATTACCCTTAACATTTGAATTGTCACTTACTTATTCTATACTATCATTAGCCATAGGTTGATCATTTAGGTCATTATTTGGGGGTTGATCCATTGTTCGTTCAATGTGAATAATAGCTACTTCAGCCCTAAGTTTGTTAATACTAGCAACCAGACTATGAAGCACATTAAAAGGTAATTCATTCAACATCTCTTCCTATTTACTAAGTGGAGTCCTAAATAAAACCTATTTTTTAGGTTATGAATTAGACATACCAACACACACAAATGAGGAAATGTAAATATCTGATAATAGTGAGTATGATGAAAAAATTAATCACATGCGATATGGAAAAACACAACGGTTGGGGATCAAAATTAAGGATTGCATCCAGCACAAAGATTACAAAACCAATCAGAGACATAGTGAAATTAAAGCACAAATTAATTTTTTTTAGAACAATCGATAAATGAATAAGTAAGAGCACCTACTGGGAAATAAGAGAATGATCGAGTCAATTACAACCTAACCTAAACAAGGCTCATGGAAAATTGTGAGAAACCAAAGAAAATAATTGCCAAAATATGCTTCCATATCCACCAAGTAGTCATGGATCTGACCCTGCCAATTCAAATTTATTATTTATTTTAACATATAAAAAAACTAATCACCAATCAAGTGTGTAACTTGATTTGCAACAAAATATTATCTAAATGTGAGGCCCAAACATTACCCATAAAAAAAAGAGTAAAATTTTACTAATTGAGTAAAATAAAACCCAATAATTGAGAGAACGTCAAATAGTTAATGGCATCGTTGTAGCCTAAACTACCACATACGTCGACCTTTGGTGTCATATTTGAGTGTGCACCAAAAAATCCTTACAAAAAAAAAGAATAATTCATAGAGAAAAATTAGAAAATATCAAGTCAACAGTGGAAGAAATAAAAAAAATCAAGAAATGATTGCCGCCTTAAAATATCAACCAAGCAACTTAATGCTTTAATACTAGATGAAGCAACCCCATTAGTGGTTTCAAACTTGTCCTAGATAAATGGGTGACCAAAAATGAAGCTACTCCTTTGATTCATTATTATACATAAAAAAATTTGAAGTAGAAAAAGGCTTGGCCTTATTTTTTTTATTCAATTATGTTGACCTTATAGGTTGATCAATATTATTTTTGATGATAACAAACTAAATTATGAATTTGACTTATCTTATTAGGTGTACATGTGTATCATAGCAAAAAATGAAGCATTCAACACTTAACTAAGTCATGGAGTACTAAGTAAATCAAGTCTAAAAATCATATCTCACACACAATCCAAAGATAAACAAGGACACATCTTGATATGTCTAATTTATAGCAAAAAGGCGGCATACAATTTTGAACTCTATAGCTCAAGTTATGGTCTTTTTTGTAAATGTGCACAATTTTAAAAATTGTTAAACTAATCAAATGGATAGTCAAAACCAATAATCTAATTTGAAAATTAATTGACTAATATGGGAATTTTTTAGATTTTCTACTCTTTAGAATTTTATCGTTGGAGTAATTTTTACACCCAACAGCTAGTGCCAGTGTTTATCATCTTTTAGTACTATAAATAAGAGTTTTTAGAATTCAATAAACATCAATCAAGCTAGTAAAGCTCTTCTAAAATAATTATTTTCATATCTTACAAATAATCAAAGGGAATTTAGATTTTATACTTTCAAATTAAAATCAAACTTCTCTAGTGCTCAACTTTTTCTTCATATTTAGCTAGAGTGCTCATACACTTATAGTTATTATTTCTCTAGATAGATTAAAATATTCACTAGTGATTACTCAATTTTATATGCTATCTGGATAATATTCGTATTGTATTCATTCAAACTCATCATCTCAAATACAAGTAAAAAGTGGTGTGTTGTCTAACATTCCTAAGGTAGGTCATTGAGATTGTAGTATCATAAACCTAGAAAGAATAACTAGGAAAAGTATAAATCATCTCCTAAAGACTCATTAAAATTGTAAGCTTATAAATCAAGAGAGAAGTGATCATCATTAAGTACCCACTATGAATAAAGGAGGATTCAAATCTAAAATAATAAACCTTTTGGTAATTGATTTAGAGAAACTTTTTAGAGTTTCTTGAACCACTCTAAATCATGTGTTTATTGTGTGCCATTCGTATACTTATTTCTCACAAAATTTTTTAAGTTGATATTATTATTATAAAATACTCTATTCTCCCCTTCTACAGTATTCATACGAGATTACACATCCAAAATAATTTGCTTACATAAGGAGCCCTGATTATATATAGTATAAGAGGTCAATCCCTTGGGGTGGGATCTTACATAAAATAAGAAGGGGAAAAGATGGTGTATTGAAATAGACCTCCAATTGTGATGCCAATTGTGTTTGTCACACCTTGATTTTGGAAAAGAAAATAGAAGGAGAGAAATCAATGAAATAGGGGATGAATAGGTGGAAAGCAATGGGAAATAAAGAGGGAGAAATTTTCACTAGGAATAAAAAAATCAAAAAGATAAAAAGAAAAAGGGGGTGGTAGGGTTAGGAAAAGAAACATGGGTAAAATAGTTAAGAGGGAAAAACTAGGCTGAGAATTGGGCCTATGCTCAATATCTTGGTTCAATAAAAAAATAAAAAAAAAAAGAGGGAGGGAAGATTTTAAAATAGATAACCTAATATTATTTAGGCTTGAGTGTGGAAATTGGTTCATACTTCTTTTAGCCCAAGGGATAAGATGATTGATCTAATGTTGCCAACTCGAGTATAATATTATCAGGGTTTTAAGATATTATCACCATCAACCATGCACACACACCCAACAACAATAAGTGAATTGGGTTAGTTATTAGTCCAGCTACCTAAGGTTTGCTAACCGTTATACTAATACTTAGAAATTCCAAGAATAAATACTAGCCACATGTTCACACTTCCAACTTGGTGATACTTGTCCCTTACTCCTGATCTAGCTCCTGATTTACCCTGAACACAAAACACGAAATTACTAGTACGAGCATGAGATAAATCAAAGTAAGTGAAAATAGGGGTAAAATGACATTTATTGAGGCAAGTCCACATCACAATATGCATGTTGTATAAATAATAATATGATGCATTCATTACTCTCCATAAGAGCTAATGATTTTGGCATTCGAGTTTCAATCAAGCAAAAAACACCGAGAATAGTAGTCCATGTCAATGATGGATAACATAAATAGCAAAATATTAATTATAATAACTTAGGTTAAAATTGATAGAGTAATCTATAAAAGAGGGGGAAAGGTATTGTAGTTATCTATTTTGTCTTGCATAGATGAACACAATGAAGCACAACTTGAAATGGCATGGACATAATGAGCATAGCAATACATTTTGGAACATGAATATATAATCATGAGTTCAAGCAAAAAAAATTACTAAATCAAAAAAAATTGGGTTGAAATTTTATTAGGCTTAGATTATTAATGAAAGCCCTATGAACTCAACAATTGAATTCTAGTTTGAATTACTAAATAAACTACACTCATCAAAGCCCCATATTTAATCAAACCCATAAGACCTTTTGTAATGTGTGTGTGTGTGAAATCTAAAATTAACTCCAAAAGAAAAGAAAATGAACCTCAATTTTTTATATCACTAGAATTAAATGAGCCACAGTACATCACAACAATGGTGGACTATTAACAAATAATAATAGAGGATGTGCATGTTGGTTCTTTTCAATTATTGGCTTATAAAATATTTCATCCTTAAAATAGAATATACGGTGGCATTTTGATTAGATAGATCAATCTTCTACACAGCATTAAGGCCTATCGGATGGGAACCTAGGCTTCAACTATCAAATTAAATATCAATTGGGAAGATTTAGACTTCAACCATCAAATTGTTTGGGGACAAAAAAACTTTAGACTTTAACCATAAATTTATGTTACCCTCCAAAAATATAACAAGGGGTTTATTATAAATACTCATGTAGCTGTGGTGGATAAAATGCAACTATGGTAGGTTCCAACCACTACAAATGGCAAAGTAGGTGTATAGTCTCATGATTAAGTGGCTAGCAAATTCCACACAAATTCATCATTACTCCTTCATGATTTGAATAAATATTTTAAATATTGTGAAACTTAAAAGTGCATAAATAGAAATTATAAAAATAAAATATAACTAGTGTGTATAGACAACCAAATATTTTGATCTTATGTATCAAAATGTACTTGATGTTTTAAACATTAATGAACCTCTTGACCTTATTGATCGGTATTACAAAAGTCTTCAAAGACTTTTACTTATTTGATCTCCTTGATCAAAATTACATAAAAGCTATTTATTATATTTTAATCATTCAATATTCAATTTTGAATATTTCATTAGGTTAGGTGAAACTCCCAACTTTCACCTCAATTGTATTAATAAAATTCCATACTTTAGGTATGTAGTTGTAAATAACATAGTTGGTTGGGGATTTTATGCTCCTATGGATACTAGTTTAATCACCCATCCCTACTTCAAGTGCGTGGAAAAATTTTAATCTCTTCTAGTAGCCTCCCATCAACTTCTATTTAGCATATTTGTTATATGTTCCCCAATAAACTTTAGGTGTTAAGATATGTATATAGTGATAGGTGATGAGATTGTCGATCCATCATTTTTATGTTTGTAATGATGGGTGATGAAATCTTTAATTCATTATTTTCAAATTTACATATTTTTTTCTACTTACTACTTACTAATTAAGGTGGATTTTCATCTTCTTCGGGTAATGGAGATCTATATATGATGATGGGCGATGTAGCCACCAATCCATTACTTTTAATATTTGAATTGATCGTATTAGATCTAATTTGAGTATATTAAATCGGAGATTCAAACATCATGTTTATATCATCAATTACCCCTACCCTTTGTCTCATAATTGGAGTAAAGATTAGGGTTGTTGACAAACCAAGCTGGCTCACGAGCTTTTTGAGCTAAACTCGTTAACGGCTCAATTCAGCTCGGCTCAATTATTAAACGAGCTTAAAAATTAGGGTCGAGCTCGGCTCGATTATTAAATAAGCCAAGCTTGAGCATAATAAATTTGAGCTCAAGCTCGTTTACAATACAAAAGCTCGTGAGCTCGTTCCGTTTACCACCAAAGCTCGAGAGTTGGCTCGTTAAAAGTTTGGCTTGACTCATTAAAAGCTCAACTCGTTTATAAATAAGTCAAATTCAAGCTTTATTTTTAGGCTCATTTAGTAAATGAGCTAAGCCCAACCCTACCTTGGCTCGACTCGACTCGACTCATCAACAACCCTAGTAAAGATCACCAATCATCTTAGATAAAATCAACTAGAGAAACTCAGTATCTTCCATCGATATTTAGTAGAAGATATTACTAATTAACCATTAAACGTATGTGAAACTTAAGACCACATCACATGAGAATATTAATCAATTAGTATAGATTATACCATTTTTTATTTTAATCTATGTTAAAAACATATATTTGATCACATAATACATTTCATCTGTCAACTACTAGTCATCTTACGCATAATAGAAGTTAATTCTTGAACTAATCCTGACTTTTGAATGATGTCCACGATGAGTAAAGCAAGGCCACATTGATGGGAGAATAACAAACCTGATTCCATAACCCTATCCACCAATACCGTATCAGAAGCAATTGGACAAGAAACAAATAGATGAGAAACCTCATCCAGATCACTATGGCAAAAATACCAATTTATGCACTAAAATATCCCTAATTAAGGACATATTCTCTTTTCTAATTACCTTTTTATCTGATTTGATCCTAAAACAATTAATCATGTTTTTTTATTATTAATATTATAATCTAAAATATAAATTGATGTTTCTTTTTCATCTTGAATCTACACTTCTTTTTTATGTTCCCCTTATCTAAAAGTTTAAAATAATATAAAACAAGTTTCAATTTGGTTTCATAAACGAAGCAAAAATATATGAATTCATCCTAAAAATTTTAACTCACGGGTTAGGTCTTAAAAAAGTTGACTTTTATGGGAGTAATAGGAGTGGCAATTTTTTTCCTATTTTGTATCTTTTATATTAAGTATTTAATGATAATAAATATATTTTTAATAAAATAACTATTTTAGATCAAATTAAGATCTAAAATAGATATGTATTAAAATAAATAAATTATATAAGATATAAAATATGAGGGTAATTTTTACACCACTATTATCTCCATGTCAAACGAGCACTCACAAGCGAACACAATATGTATGCTAAATGAGGCATGAGATTGTTATAATTAATCTGATTTACCACCGTGTAAAAATAGAAAAGAAAAATATGGAATCCAACCATATGATTATACATTTTTTGTTTATTTGTTATCTTGCTCAAATGGATTTTTTTTTTAATAAAAAAAATTATCAAAGAATAGAATGGTGCTTTAGACAGACCCATATCCACCTAAACATTTGAATAGATGTGTGTGATATTTCTTCTTACTTCATGTCTTTTAAAATTGCAACTTTTGAAATACTGCATCTACCCTTTGAAACGTAAGGTGATATGTTTTTATTAGCTTGATCCTAACAAGTAAAAATGCACCGAAGCTTAAAAAAATACCATCAAAGGAGAGCTGTTGTGTTGATTTTTTCAGAGGGAACATGTAAAAAGACCTTGGAGAAACAACACAAGTGTGATGACAGTTGTTCACAGCATCAGAATTTAGATTTTCAGACACATGGATACTACAACATTAAAAACAAGAGACCCTACTATCGCTCTCGGTCGGAAGAAATGCCGATGGGTCAAAGATCAAAAGTGTACCAAATATTTAATTCTCTACTATACTCTTTTTTTCGGGGGGGGGGATACCCTATTCAAATCTGAAGCCAAAGTCGCTCCAAATAGGTATGAGTAAATTCTAATGTATATATCTTTACCAGCTCATACTTGAGGAGTGATTGTTTTACGTCTTGTCTTGTCTAGTACTCCTATGATCTAGTATTTATAATTAGGAATAGAAATGTGTCTAGTCTAGATAAATTTATGTTTGACTTATTTATTAAACAAGCCTAAATAAGATTTAAATTTAACTCATTTAACTAAACGAACGATTCAAACCTTACTGTTTTAGGTTCGGGCTTAGTTTAGTAAACAAGTCTAAAAGTAAAAATTAGGCTTAGCTTATTACACACTAAAATTTAAAATTTTAACGAGTAAAATAACAACTCGACTCATTTAAAGCCTTACATATGATCTTTATGGCGTAACTTAGCTATCTAAAGTTGGCATGGAACAAGATTCATAACACAGGGAATACACATAACAATCAAAATTAAGAGGATGGAGAATCAAAAAGAGTAACAACTGTTAGATATACAAGGTACATTTATATATATTTAAAAAATATAGTAAAATAAAAAAAAATGTTTTTTGAACTAAAAATATATTCTACGGTCAATAAAGTTTGTGTGCAACTATCGTTGTAATTGTAATTATAAACCGATACGCCCTTCTTGAATAGTGAAACTATTTTCTTAATTTTACATATCTTAGTGATCCTAGATTGTAGCTTTACGTTATTCATCTATGTAGTATAAATGGATTGCAACAATCTGATATAAATCCCGCAACGAATAGAGACTAGGATAATTCGTGATATGTGAATGTAGTAGCAAGACCTTTATAAGAGAAGGCCAAGGTCACACAGACGGAGGGTATGCCAGAATGATGGACAGGGAGGGTAGCTTTTAGGAAGGCTCGATATGATGTAAAATCAAGAGAGGCTTTGATGCGATGAAACTAATTCCTTTGGGCGGTCTCACTTTAGCCTGACGAGGTTAGCTCTTCCAATTCGAGCAAATGGTCACGCATAGAGTCTCCTACACTAACTTGAGCTAGCTCTTCCGACGAGGTCAAAACCGCAAAATTGGTCTTTAAAATCCAACCAAAACCCAAGAAAAATATCAAATGTACCCAGTGGCCGACAGCATGTTCCTTCCCTCACATGCTGACAAAAGAAGCCCTTCCTACCCCCGTCTCCGCCCCAAATGTGCGTGTGTTTTATTAATTTTTTTGGTAAATTAAATGGAACTTTTCTCGTTCCCCTTCCTAGTCCCTACCCCTCCCTCCCTCCCCTTTTGGGTTGATCCTTCCCTTTCATATCACGCCACCGCATTTAATTATTCAAAAATCCCTCCCCAACTAGGAACTTATATATCACATTCATACTAAAGATTTTCCACTGAAGTAGCAGAGCAAAAGGTGGGGTGTGTGTAAACATATACATACCACAAAATCCATGCAGCACTTTCTTTACAAACTCTTATTGCTCTGCCTTGACCCACAAACACTTTACCTTCCCTAGTTACTGTGCAACAACACGAAAGTAAATCAAACTAGAAGGTAGCATTTATGATGCAGCAAATACTGAAACCATGATCCAGAACGTGTATATATATATATATATATATGTGTGTGTGTGTGTGCACGCTCGCCAGCAGGCATCGGGGCTACACTCTTCAAGAACTATTATGTATCTGTATTCATTCTTCAGTAGTAATGCAAACATATATAGTCATCAACATATGTAACGCGGAAACTAACACAGATAGTACGTTCCAAATAAATGATGATGGTGATGATAATGATTATGGTACAATAGCAAATAAAATTTGAAAATACGTAGCTTCTGCTGAGGCTGCCAATAATAATAATACTCTTCCTGGCTTGCTATTATATGTCCAACGTTTCTCATAATACTTCCGGATAAAATGCCACCCATCTCTGCTTCCAATCGGAATCCCCTCCTTTTTTTCCTTCCAAACTTTGCAGAGATGGGAGGCAATTTAACATTAGGTGAATCAAACAGGCATATATATATTATATAAATATATACCATTCAGTTCATTATTAGGAATACAGAAGACCAACCAAGTTTATAACAAAGAAGAAGAGCCGAGAATAATGCTCATAAGTCCTCAGGTGACTGATATGATTGATTAATCTCCAACTTCAAACTGTGATGGTTCCTCTTCTCTCATCTTCTTCACTGGCCGCTCGGGTGATGAAGACACTGATGATGCAGCAACTGCCCATGAATCATTCGAGCTATCGCAGCTGAAAGATACATCAATTACACCATTTGGGCTGCCAGGCATTGATACTCGTTTCCTCTTGTTGGCGTGGAGGATATTATTAGTATTATCAACTCCCGCTCCCGATTCAAGGATTAACCGACTGCACAACTCCACTGTATCCTGTAGTAGAAAATGGATATTATGTCATGTGACTTCAAGAAGGATTAGAAGCATTTATGCCATCAAGATGCAATCTTTCTGATGCACAGATGATAAGCATAATGTTTCTGCGACTGTATTTACAAATCAAACATTGACAGAAGCGGAATTAACACTTTTCTGACGATCAAATCCTTTTTATGCAGGGATAGGAATCATAATGTTCTGTAATTAGGTATATTTCATCAAATCGTTCTAGGGGGATCAGGTTAACGCAATCTGATAATCCAAATGGCAAAAACTGTGCAACAACAATAGCAGAGTTTTTCGATAATCTCAAAACTAGATCCAGACTTGGAGTTCTATAAGCTGATCCCTAAACGCTGCACTAGTATCAGTGTCAGCATAAACACCTTGCAGGCACAATCTTTTTGTGCAGAGATGAGAATCCTAATGTTCTATAATTGTCTTTATTCATCAAACCATAATAGAAGCAGGTTCACAATTTCTGATGGTTCGCCAAAAGGCAGAAGCTTTGCGACATGAATAGCAGAATTTCTTGATAACTTCAAGCTAGATCCACATTTTACACTAAAGAGTATACAATAACCCGATCCCTAAATATTGCAGTAATTTCAGCATCACCGAGCCTTTGGAAAGTAAATAGAAAGTTAGAGCCAAGGACAACGACTGACCCTGTCAATTCCGAGAATGCCCAGCAATTGGTCTTGGTACTCATATCCAATACATGGTTCCACATTGTGAACAACATGCAACATTATGGCGGCAGCCATTTCAGATGGAAGATAACCCATAAACCTTGAATCTGAAGCAAAAACCAAAAAAAAAAATATGCACAACAGCACATTCATTTCAGTCCGAAATGGAAACACAAGGTCGTGTTATAGTATTTATCATCAAATCAACAGTCGTAATATCACGTAAGTGGTTTGCTTGCTTTCAATTACCAGAGACAGATGAAAGAAGCACCCGCTCACACCGCTTCAGAAATTCGCGACAGAGGTTATCCTTTAAGCCAAGCCTCCTTGTAATGTAATCCAAAAAAGAATGCGGGCTCACAGGATTCATCTTCCATTGAAGGGTAGACAGCACCAATATCTCCATCCTCTGAATCGTCTTAGCCTCAAATATAAACTTTGCGTCTTCCACCTATAATCACATCCACAACAAAAAACTCTATTTAAGTACAAATAACAATTTCCCCACGTTTTCATCTTCTTCGTTTTTCATTACAGTAGCCAAACAAAAAGTAACAGATTGCAGGCACCAACGCAACAGAGACCCAATCGGACCAACGGAAACAGAAAAAATATAAAAACAAAAGGCACATACTTGGAGATCTAATAGAAAGGGCACCCGGGTCTCCTCAACTTTAGCAGCAAGAGAGAGACAAGCAACAGCAGTAAGCTGGGTCATCCATGGTTTCTCTCTCTGAAATTGAAAGCTAAACAGAAACCTATCCAAGTAATTGACAGCAAGAACAGCAGTGAGGACAGTAAAGGAGTAATGGGCATGAACTCTAAGCATCCACCCGACGGCCTCGCATCGGGCTGCAGCCAAATAAGGGTCTTTCTGAAGACTTTTGTGAAGTAGATTTCTTTCCTCTTTAGAGAGTAAATTCGAGAGTTCGTCATTTTCCCAGTGCAAATCTTGCTCTGAAAATATCAGTTTCTTTTGCGGATTCAATTTACTGTCACTGATAGCAGGAGAATAGTGATTGTTATTGCTATAGCTGTAAAGACTACTCTCGTCCAATAAAAAACCATCTTCATTCAATTCATCTTCTTCCCAATTCCCTTCTTGGCAGTAGAGAGCGTCATCGACGACGAAATCAGGGTCTTGGAATTCATTCTTTTCAGATTGAGCCATCTTCTTCTATTTTGGGAGAAGAAGAGGTTTTTCTTTGCTGCTTCTAATATAGTTGGGGCATTATAGATGAAGAACAAATGAGAAGGTAGGGAATGGGAGGCCTAATGGCCTTCTACCCTGAGGCATTACGCTCCCCTCTTCTTTTTTTCTCTCTCCCTTTCTCTCTCTGTCTCACTGCCCCTCTGTCTCGATTGCTGTGGGAAGGGAAGCGAAGGAAAAGGGAGAGGACTGAGGAGGGGAATGAGGACTGCGGAGCTAGCTAGTGACTAATGAAAGGAGGGGAGGCCCAACCGGCAGAGTTTTATTTTGTGAGGGGTTTTTATTCGCCACAGTGTGTTTTTGGTGTCTCAGACCTGAAACGTGGGTCGTGCACCATTATAAGCTGACACGTGACATTTTTAGTACGTTGTACATTGTGGGTCCTCCTCGCGATTCCGGGACCCACCGTGTAATTTGTGTTAATTGCCTTAATAATAGATCATAATTAAGATTTTGTAAGTAATATACTAATATGTAATTAGGGATTGTAATGATTAATGGGCGTCAAACTCAACCTAAATCCCTTACTCGGTTTTTAATTTTTAAGGATCATGTTTTAAATTTTTGGAGTTAATGAGCCTAGATCAACTCTAAGTCTATATATATTTAAATTAGTATGGACCTTGATCTAAGTATTTGTATCCAATAATTTCGGACCTAAATTTAATCTGCCAAATTCATTTAGTGTGTGTGTATATATCTATGCACACATATACATATATATTAATTTTATATTTATCATTTTTTTCATTATTTTATGTAGATTCCTAATTCTTCTTCTTTTTTTGTATTTACCTTATATGTAATCTATAAGGCATCTTATTCTAAGACTATTACAATATCATATAAAAATTTAAAACAACTACTTTAAAATATCTGTCATTTTACTAAAGGAAATTGTTTAACAAAAATTACATATTAAATTATATAAAACATAGATATATTATAATTTATATAAATTATTTGTTTTTAAAGAATAGTTGAGCCCATTATACAATCATTGATCACTAGACTTGATAGGTTTGAATCTATGTTTGAACTTTAGCCAAGTGTTGCATGTTTTTATTATGTTGAAACCAAATAGAGCAAAACCCCAATCAAAAAGATGATCGTGGATGATGTTGGAATAGCAAATCAAGTTGGGTGATATGTACTCATTTAGGATCGATCATACAAAAAAAGATACTTTGAATAGAAATATACACAACGATTAGCTGGGAATGCATGGTTCACGAATAATAAGAATGTATAGCTTAGATAAATCAAAATTTCGAGCATGATTTATTCATAATTTGGAAATTGTACAAAGATGAAAATTATAGATATCTTCATCAAATTTCCAACACCTTTTGAATCATTTAATTATGAGCTCAGACAAATAAATTGTAGTTGAAATACCAAAAGCGGTGGACAAAAAATGTTGAACTAGAATCGAACATAGCCAAGCCATATTATTTAACACAATTATGTCAACCCTAAATATTCTCCGCATGTAAAATATTTGGTTTAAACATTTCCAACCTAACATCTAATCTTATAAGATTTCAATCAAAAGTTAAACCCTTCCCCCAACATCTATAAATACATCTTAAACTCAAGAGTCTCAAGATACACACAATCAACCTCCATCTCTTAAGCTTAAGGGTTTCATTCATTACATTTAAGACTTTGAAATTTTGAGTTAGGATTGTTAATCTTTGTAAAATTCAATATATCTATCCAAATTGAGCATGTTTTCTTTATGGTATATTACACAATGTCCCTACGTTTTACTAAAATGTGTAATATGTACTTGTTTTGATTTACATTGCACTAGAAATAAAACATGTATCTTTTATTTTCAAGCACCAATTACCCTTCTATTACTTTTTCTATTAAGAGTACTAATGGGATAGAACAATAACAAATTTTAGAATGAAATGTTTCCCAGTACTAATAAGAATGCGCTTGCTCTAACAAATAGTCACATCCGCATTCCTCTCTCCATATTTAAGCTACAAATATTCTAAAATACCTCCAAGTCCCAATCAAAATTTCACACCCTTTGTGTATTTAAATCTTAAATTTACTAAACTACTCTGGTTACATTAACCTAACCCACCCAACTGTTACTTCCATGTCACCAATTGATATTAAATGACATAAATACCCCATAAAACATAAAGGTTCCTTCTAATTTTCTCTACCAGACCAACCTATGATCACTAAATAATTCCTGGTGTTTATTTTAGTTGTTGATTTTCCTTCTTCTCCACTTCAGTCACCGCCAATAGCTAGAAATAACAAAGTATTAGCTAATAAACTTGCTTCTAATTCTTATATATACCTTATTCACAAACCACCTTATCTACTATACTCTTCACTCACTTACTCAATTTGTTGAGAATCCCCCCTGCACAAAGTTACATTCCCTTTAAAACACAATAGCAGCATAAATATGAGGGAAAAAAAGTTATAATCCATACAAAACATAAAAGACATTATCAACAACAAGTATGCTACATAATAAAAAAAAAAGATGTCTGGAAAAAAAAAGCAACAAAAAACTAAGTAACAAATTAAACTCATTGTTGTTGATTTCGATGCAAAGAAAGAGGCAAAACAATAAACATAATTGAGAAAAATCACCAAATTAGAAGCAACTCACATATCATAACCCCTAAACAAAACAAAGGCTATATAGGGGGCAATCAATAGGCATAATAAAGCAAAATCCCACCAAAAAGTTAAGAGCATAAGCATCAACTAACTTGAGTTATTCATCTCATTCCTCTCCACATCATACATGAATTAATACTTATAAGTTCATACCATGTCATTGATTAGATAAGTGTGCAACACTCCATATTTCAAGAAGTGGCAGTAACCCTAGAAGAAAGTATTATAGATGCTTGACTTGTAATTACTTTTGATAGGTGCCCCTGTAGCCTATGATAACATCAACCTACTATATACATATCAAAGCTCCTACTCAGGGGAATAGGTTGTCAAAAGAAATGACAAAATCAATCATAAAGCTTAAACTATACGTTCAGTCACTCAACCATGTAAAAACACATGACATTATAGCATTTGGATCATCTACAAAATGAAGAAGAAGTCATTGTAAGTTGTTTACAAGAAGAAAAAACTAAGCATTGCCAAAAATCACAAGTCTATGCACACGTAACTACTAGTATAATTTACTTATACATAATTAAATACCTAACCAATATACCTCAATTCTCCTTTGTCGTGTACTTCTTTTTGTTGTTGAATAAGCAGCACCAATAGCATTTATAATCCCTCCATCAGTTATTGAAGAGCCCGGTGGAGCAAAAATAACAACATCATGACTTGTGGAAGCATCAACATCAACCTTCTATTCTTTTGCCATGGCACCATCTCTACACCCCTTCCTATTACGAACAAAATCACCATAGAGATAACATTTCTTTGTGACATGCCTCTTCACTTTCCTTTTCTCATTTTCTTCTAACCTTCTACACCTAGATGACCTTCCTATCCTTATACAAACTCGTGGTGGGTTGGTGTGTGGGTTGTTGAATTTCGATCAAGTTTATTGATTAGGAACAAGGCGAATGGTCTCATCGTAATCTGCCTTATAGTATCAACTCAATATAGAGGGCGAAAAAATTTCTTGATGTCCGATATATCATTAAATATACACCTATAATCATGCCTACATGGAATATTAGTGGGTTGTCATTTTCCCACACAAGTAACTCTTTCCATTGATATGAACAATAACCACTCTCACCCCTTCCATCACTTAAACTCGACTGATATTGTCATACTCTAAAAAATTTTCTAAGAATAAATAATAAAACAATAAATAAAATAAAATATAGGTACATATAATAATAATAAGATAAGATTTAAAATTTATCATTTAGACGCCTTATTTTAATTATTTAGCCTAAAATAAATTAGAGGTAAATATATTACTTTTTAATTATTTTATTAATTCCCCCCCAAAATACCACCATATCCTTTTTCTCTTTCCCCTTTTTCTTCTTCTTTTTATTTTCTTTTATCCTTTCCTTTTATTTTCATTTTCTTTGTTTCCTCTTCTTTCTTTTTTCTTCTCCCACCCGTATAGGCTACATTGCATCAGTCTAAGCACTCCCTTATATTCTCTTCCTTCTCCCCCTGACCGGCCCAAGCACCCCCTCTCCTTTTTTCTTTTTATCCCAGGCGATAACCCAACCTCCCTTCTCTTTTTCTTCTTTTTCTTTTTTTCTCCCTCATTCCTTTACCTCTTTAACTTTCTCTTTCTGTCCCCTACCTCACATCTATAGACTTGCGTGCACCCCTTTTGTTGCCATTTTTGCACCTCCACAGCTACCACCAACCAACCTCCCCTACCCCTTTCCTTTTCCAACCATGCAGGGTAGGCACGCTGGCATGTCCCTATACGGTCCCCAGCATGCCCTACAACCCCTCTACACTACAAACTTGCACATTATCCTCCCCTGCCACCGTTGGGTGCCTAACGATCGACCATCCTTGTCCCCTTCCCTTATTGTCCTTATCCTCCTCCACATCCTATGAATACCCCAAGCTCTTCTACTCCTCTCTTTCTCCCTCATCCATCCTCACGTTGACCGTTTCTCTACTCTCTCTTTAGCCACAGCCACCGGCGTAGTCAGCCCATGCCATCGCCCAAGCTACACTCCTCTCCCTTCCTTACATCTCCCTATAGCTACTAAGCCCCTCACCTCCCCCTTTCTCCCCTTCTTCTCCTCTCCCCAAGTATGCAAAGTGGTAGGTTAAGCCATCCTGCACCACCTCACACCACTACCACCACTCGACCCATTTCTCTCTCTCTGCATCACTGCCATACCTGCACCTCCCACACAAGCATACACCCTATGTAGTCGACCCTTTCCATCACCTTTTCCCCTATATTTCCCCTTCTTCTCCTCCCTCTCTTGTGGCCGCACCACCACGACCACTGTCGCCACCATGACCCACCTCCCCTCCCACTAGACTACTGAGTGCTAACACCATCCAAAAACCCCAAATAACTAAGCTCCACTCTTTTCCCAACCAAAAACTACCTCTACCTTACACCAACCCCAGCCACCCTCCACTCCTCTTACATGTTATGGTCACATTGCTTTCCTTTTCATCCATTTTGAGCTTCTTTTAATTAAATTTATTATTATTATTATTGTTGTTGTTGTTGTTGTTGTTGTTGTTATTGTTGTTATCGCTATCATTATCATCTTGTTTGATGAAATAAAAAAAAAATAAAAAAGGTAGAAAAATGATAAGTTAACTTATGTTGGGTATTTCCATTTTTAGGTACTTTTTAGTGTCCATAGGAGAACAGGTGTCGAGTTTTATTACTTTAAGATTGTAGCCATTTCGGTAAGGATATAGTTATAGCTAGGGTTTTGTGCTTGTGTGGTTTTGTTATGTGTTAAGTGACTACCTGCATGAAATATGTTTTTGTGTAATCCTAATTATGTGGTATTGCATGTTTGAGAGTTGTTGAGGAATTCTCATATTTTAAGCCATGAGGCTTAGGTAGGGTTTTGGAGACCTAGGAATATTCTAGTCAATATGGTGGAATGAGGCATATAGGGAAAACCTAGGGAACAAGTTAATCAAATATTCTTCGGAAGATGTTAAATATTAAGTATGATAATTATAAAAGGGGATTAAGGTAAATGTTGCATAGAGAGGGTTAACAATGCATGGGGTGAGTCAAACTTAATATGGTTATGTTTGGGGTGATTGAGGGTGAGATAGTTGTTAAGAATGGTTATGGGGGGAGATGATGGTATTGTGGGGTAATTTAGCAAAACATGAGGGATTCTTTGGATGCTAGGAGATGGGAAAGTACTAAAGAGGTGAAACTAGGGTTTTAAGGGGTTTAAAACCCTAATGGTAGGTCATTATCACATATAGGAGATGGGGCAGTTGGGTTGTGCCTCTGAACTATGATGTTGGATATGCTTTGTGGGAAATGTGGGTAAGTCTAGTAGTGGGGGTGGATATGTAGGATTAGATACAAATACAAAAGGGAGATTAGGGTTTCAAGAGGAGTCATTTAGGGAGGTTGTTATCACATGTTCAAAATAAAGGAGTTAGCCTACAAAACTTTAGGGGATAGGTAATCACGGTACCATATGTATGATTGTGGGAGTTTAGGGCTAATCAAGTAGTAGATGATAGGTTAGGACCATTTGGGTCAAACAAGGATTTAGAGTAATGATAGGTTAGGACCATTTGGGTCAAACAAGGATTTAGAGAGGTAACCCTAGGGGCCATATGTGATATCTGTGAGGACATGAGGAATGGGCCATGACCTATGCATGAATGGGGTTCCTAATAACAAGGTTGGGTTGTTTGATAATTTGGGGACTCAAAGGATCATTAGGGGGCGAGGATACCTCATACTTAGGAAATTAGGGTTTATATGGAGCCAGGGCTAGCCTGGGGTGGTAGGAGGCCAAGAGTTATACACGGGGGTGTGCATGGTTGTGTGTGATATCCAAACAAATAAGACACGGATAAGATACTAATCACTTGAGTTTCCCTTGTGTGTATTATATTTATCGGTCCATCTGTGAGAATAGTGGTTAGGAGTATTCTTCCCTGGATTGTATTATATTTACTAGTCCATCGGTGAGAATAGTGATCAGGGGTATTCTGTTCTGGATTGTATTATATTTCCTTGTCCACCGATGAGAATAGTGGGGGTCCAGAACTTAAGTAATAAATCCCTTGGATAATAATAATCTATAAAAAGACACTAATCACTTGAGTTTCCCTTGTGTGTATTATATTTATCGGTCCATCTGTGAGAATAGTGGTTAGGAGTATTCTTCCCTGGATTGTATTATATTTACTAGTCCATCGGTGAGAATAGTGATCAGGGGTATTCTGTTCTGGATTGTATTATATTTCCCTGTCCACCGATGAGAATAGTGGGGGTCCAGAACTTAAGTAATAAATCCCTTGGATAATAATAATCTATAAAAAGACACTAATTGCTTAAAGTATAACATCACGTGGGTTGGGACCATGTGTATTATGTTTACTAGTCCATCAGTGAAAATAGTGGTCAGTAGCGTTTTGTCCTGAATTGTATTATATTTACCGGTTCATTGATAATAATAGTGGTCAGAAGTGTACTTCCCTAGATTGTATTTTATTTACTGGTACGCCGATGATAATAGTGGAGCTCTCGAACCCATGTGGATATAATTTGAGATATGACTAATTACTACACTAATGGCTCGAGTTCAGAAAATAACGAACGAGCTACTATAACCTGCTTATGTGCATTTATGTCCTGCTATAGTATCATGAATTGATATATTTTTGCTTGATTGTATTGTTACCTTACTCAGTATGTAGCATATTGATCACTCTTTTCATAAGTGCTACTTATTTCCATGTTAAGTGTCTCCTCCTGAGCCTATGTAGGTAACTGACAATGCCCTATATGACTTTGTTGCTTATGATAACATTATCGAGGCAGAGTGATGTTGTAGTACCCAAGGTTGGGGCTCAGAGAGAGTATTATCCAAATATTTACCTTTTCATTTTTCTAGTTAATGTTTATTTTAGTTGAATAATGTTATGTATTTCGGCATTTTCTTCATATCAACACTTAACCCTTATTATGCTACGAAATTCTTTTATTGTTGTGTTTATTGTGGCCGCATATGTTCATATTAAGCCTTATAGTTAGCACGAGGATGGCTTAGGGCCAGACTTATATCAATTACGATAGTAGCACCCCCTTTTATGGTGTGTTGTTTTATGTTTTAAAATGAAAATTTTCAATGGTGATTTTTAGGGGTGTTACAGATGTAGCTTTATTAACAACACAATATACTTTCATGTGCAATTATCTAGATTGTGTTTTTGGACATAAACTACCCTATGCACTTGATTGCCTTATAGATATTCTTTTTACGGGGTTTCTTCTAGTTCCTATAGAAACAAAAGGAAATGTCATTGAATATGTTTAATAACTAAATACATTGAAATAGTTAAGTTATACTCATTTAGTGTGATACATTACCTTCAAGTAAAGTTGGAGTATGCTTAAATCTATCCGGGTCTAATGTTGAATTGAATGATTCAACAAAGTTGGAGGTGCTCTCATTCTTGCACATTGTTGGATCAAATTTAAATATTGCTTAAGTATCCAATGGAATGTCTGGTAGGTAGTGGTACACATCTGCTAACAATGATTTGATCATATCCATTTCCCTTAAAAATATAGGATTCGAGGTTCCATGTATTGTTTGCCAAAATTATAGCATGTAAAAATCAAATGATAGTATATTACTGCACAATATACCATTATAAGTTTCACACAATATACCCATATAGTAATGTATTTTACATCTTAGTTGCATGAAATGACATTGAGATTGACCGTGGAGATAACAACTTACCAAAATTTAGGCTTAGGAAATCTTACCATGAAATTTACATGTAAATGTCTGCTGCAACTCCTTGCATAGTGGGGGAAGATCTCATGAAGAACAGCATTAACACCTTGCAAACGAAGTCAAACATCAAATTGAAGAAGAGGGAATTCACACATGAAGGTATAGAGGGGGGTGAGAATGGAAAATTACCTTTAATCTATCACTAATAAGGGTCCATGCCCTTGGTCTTGTCTATATTCAACATTTTAAATAACTGCCACCAACTTTCCTTACAATCAGTTTGTATAGTATCATAGATAATGATGAAAGTTTTTCCATTTTCATCAATCCTAATTGTAAACCGAACCACTCTACCATAATGGTCTTTCATGTAACGGATTTGGAAATTTCTTATCCATATATGTACTTGAATACGACATATTTTTTTATTTTTTTAATGTTTGTTTATGTATCTCTCAGGCGAAAATCATAGAATTTTAGATAAAATTTGTCCGACTAACATTCAAAATTAACTTTAGACACTCAGATAAGTAGATTACTTAATATAGTGTTGTTCCACGATCAACAAAAAATCAAATCATAAAAAATAAATTAGCCTTAAACTTAAAGCATATAAATTATTAAATAATTTATCTATGTTTTCTTTGGGGAGAAAGTATCATTTTTTTTTTGCAGGCCAGTGCAAAAGGAGCATGACCTTACATGTGTGAGTGTGATGTATATGCGAATTGATATCACCAGCCACCCCACCGGAGATCTTATAAGTCGAACTTTCATAATTTAACATAATCTATAATGTTTGAAAGTTCGAACGGAGTTTTTTTTTTTTGGCCCGTTTTAAAGCGGTGTTTCCCAAATTCCTAAAACTTTGATCCTTTTATGGAGCTGGGACAGGGAGGGTGCGTTGGCGCGCACAGGTGCGCATTTACCGAGCCCTGGAGCCGGTAAAAGTGAGAATGACCTTGAAAGGTCTGACAAAGAGAAAGGGCAGAGGCACTGGAGAGAAGGGGGTTACTGTTTATTAAAGGAGGTAAAGCCTGAATAGTTGGGTTGGATGGGTTACCATCAACCGGTATAAAGGATCTGGCTTATTTGTCTCCGCTTTTCCTTTGTCTAATGGGTTCCACCCAACAATTACAGTGGCAATGTGACTACTTATTATATGATGTAACGTACAGAGATGAATTTTCTGCGCGATGGGATAATTCAGTGTATCCCCCACAAATCCTCTTGCGTTTCGCAGCAACGGCAAGAGGATGACGATGGGCTTTGAGTAGTTTGGGTCTGTATTATTTATCACGTTTCGATCAACATTGAATCCCCTATTTTTTAAGACAGTACGCTGTTTCAAGGAGTCGTTGCTAACCATTATACCTCCATTATTATTATTATTATGGGATGTTAATATGAACTTTGGGATCGCTTTAAGTGGTAGATGTTCTCTTAATCCGATTGAGTAACGAGGGGCTGATCTCTTAATTCTATTTAGTATCAATATGACATTATTTAAAGTGCAAAGATAAAATTTTTATAATGATAATAATAATATTATTATTATTGTTCAATATATAATTTTAATTTTTTTACTAATTTGATTTGATATGATTTTAAAACACATAAGAGGCTTTTTGGGGGGGGGGTGAGAATCCATTTCAACCACAATCCTAAATCTTAGTAATCACTGCAAGATTTTGATGAAAATCCAGATGTGGCGTTTCATTAATTAACAAAAGATAGTAGTAGCATTAGGTTATTAACAAAAAATAGTACTCCATGTTGTAAAGATTAATTGGGTAGAAGTTAAGTTGTGCCCTCTTAGGTTGTTATTCTGCGGTGAAGATTAGGCGATCCATGTTTATTGTAAAGTTTTGTTTAATTATCAGAATGTAGTCAAGTTTGTATCATATGGAGGTAGGGGCTGGGGTTGTTAACGAGGCGAGTCGAGCCGAACTAGAGTAGGCTTGGACTTGACTCATTAACTAAACGAGCCTAAAAATGAAGCTTAACTTAGACTTATTTATAAACAAGCTGAGTTTTTAACGAGCCGACTCTCTCTCTATTTTGTATCTAAACACTTACTTATTTAGTATTATAATTATTAATTTACTACTAATTAATTTATTGGCTAAAAAAGTTAATACTAATTTCAAATCTAACTAAAAAAAAAATCCTCTGCTGGCAATCGAAAAAGTCATATCCCTCTTTCTCCGGCCCGATTAAAATGTAATTTACTTACTAAAAAGCAATTATATATAAAATCAGTAATAGATTACTAATTATATCACCAAGTACTTAAGTGATTATGGCGTAATTTAATTACTAGGATGGAGAATATGAATACTAACCTGTAATATATATAGTAGGTTTATATAAATTTTAGGGGCTAATTTGATTATAAAAGTCATTTTATAGGGACTGGAAAAAATATTTCATATTTTAGTAGAGCTGAAACATATAAAGCTGTAAATTAAAGAGGATATAATGAAGATTTTTATTTGTACGAAGATGAAACCCAGACATAGCTGTAAACCATGGCACGGCAGGCGAAATATTGTTTAACCCAAAAATTAGTGGAAAAGTAAGACGTTTCTGGCGGAAAATTGGCACGAGGAGGAGTAGTAGCATAGAAAGTTAGGGAAAAGTGAGCTATTCCACTTTTCTAGTTATCTCGATTATATCCGAGTTGAAAGGATATTGGTTTCGAAAAAGTGCCAAGAAAAGGAAAAATAGAGCAGCTTATATATATTAATATATATATGAATGTACATATATATTATATATATATATATGTCAACAACTTAGACTGTGGAAGAAGGTACTGGAGGTTAGTAGCAAAATTGATCGTCTTCACCAACTCATCAATTATATCGATGGCGAGGATGTACAACAACAAAACATCCAACTTGCTACGTCCCACAAATGCGCGACCATCGACTGGCATGCCAAACAGGTACTGGTGGTGGTACTGGTATATAGGGAAGATGATGATGATGGTGCTCCCATGTATGTATATACATATATATATTGAATCTGAATGAATCTCCCCAATGTACCCCGCTGCTTCATTTGATTTGGGACGATCGGAGTTTTAGAAATTTAATAAGGATTACCGATAAATATCGTTTTATATCTAAGTAACTCTTTTTATTGTCAACAATAGTTATAATTTTTTAATGAAAATAATTTAATTATTTTATATAAAATCGGATGGATGCAGTACTAAGTACTAACCAACCATGTACTACTAGTATAAGTACCATATACCCCATCCAAGAATAATGATACCAAAATAATTCATCCTATGAGTGAGTGAGTGAGTGAGTGGGTGGGGGTGGGGGTGGGGTTAGGGGGGGGGGGAATGGAGCAGAATTATTTCATTTCATGTTTTAAGATAGCTGTCGTCCAAACCTTTGTACGAGCCACGAGGTTGAACAGGAGGGGAGGCACCGGCAAAGGTAGCTTTGCCGGGGTGGGAGTGGAAATAAAATGTAAATACTCCAATAAATAATTGTTGTTCGGCTTTAATCATGCCCCTAACGAACAAGAGCCAAATGATTTTAGCTTGATTGACCATGTCCATCAGTCCATGCATGCATGCGCCTAAGCCCTAAGGAACGAACTAAACCCATGAAAGGCCAAGGGTATCTATCTGCCCGCCGGGTGAATTATAACTCCATTACCTCGGTGGTCCCGCTCGGCTCTACGGGTGGGGGAAACAAGTCTAGCTAGCCGGTCATATATTTGGCGCGCTCCGTTAATAATAATATCCAGTCCACCATTTTACTCCCTTAAAATGTCAATCAGCTATGAATTCGTATGCTTGCAGATCCAAATCGAAAGAGAGATACGCACCGTGGCTTTTGCTGCAGGTTGGGGAAGAAAGAAATACGTGACGCGGTCCCTTCAGATTTAATCAATGTATGTGCTGTTTGTATTAGAGATGTTGAGCCCAACCATACCACTATCGTCCATTTCTCAGCTTTAATTGCTGCCTTTTACCGAAATCACGACGACGTGGGTCACTCACATGACCTTGGTATGATCAAATTCATGTCATCTTTTCTGACAACCGAAATATCGCAATGGTTTCTTTTACATCCAAATTCTAGTTACATACTCTACTGCTCCTACAATCCTTTCTTCCTTGTAAATCAATCAATATATCAAGAGGAGGATAGGCTCTTGAGTTGGCCTCATCATTGGACTGCCCGTCCACCTCCTAGAAAAAGATATCACAATCCCTCGGACTATTCTTTTACGATTTAGAATACATAAAGAAAAAGCTATATAATTACTTAAATCATCGTCACCCTTAAAAAAATATATATATATAGAGAGTCTCAACCCTAGCTAATTCATTCATCTAAATGAATTGAGCTTAAATAAGCAAAATTTAGGCTCAAGCTTGTTAAAATCTCAATTCCATTATAACCGATCGAATTGAGCCCAGATCAGTCCAACTTGACTTATTTACAACCACACATTACCTATCTCAATGCTATGTCTAGTACTCACAAGTCTTGCCATTTCTAATTATATTAAGAAAATGTCGCTCCTCCAATGAACTGCCACCAACCATGCATATTAAATCACTCAACCACATTTCTAGAGTCTAACTCAACCACTTTAGTTTTTATTTATTGGATCCAGATTATATTAAAGGGGCTAGGGAGTGAGTTTGAATATAATCGAAGCAAAAATTATATATATATATCGAGCCTGTGTGTGGCAAAAGTATTTTTAACATGAGTATATAATAACATTATTCTACTTTAATCAATTGGGTTCATCTCAAATTTATTAATTATTAAACAGGCGATTGAAGCATGCTCAGCAATTAATGTATGTTTTGATAAAAAAAAATCATCATCGACTATTTTACATTTTAGTTTGTATTAATTGTTGTATCTTTCTTTCTTTCTTTTTTTCCCCCCTAAAAAAAGCACCATTTTATCTTAAGGTACACAAATATGAGCTAAAATTAAACTACTAATACATCCTTGATAATTGTTCAAAATCTAATGATGAAGTTTTTTATTGGGAATGTAAAAACACCGAAAGAAATACTCAATGACAATAGAGGGTAGATTAAGAAAGGTAATCAATATTTTATATTAAAATACTAGAACACGATGTATTTTAAATAAAAATAAAGTTACAAAAACGACAATTGCTATAAGACCGGGGAAGTTAATGTTATTGAGCGTTGATTGACTTTTTTTTTAAAAAATATACATATATATTTAGAAAATAAACTTACTAAATTATATACATATATTTTTAATCTTAAAAAACTATAATTAAAAATGCATTCCAAATACTCCTTCATTACATATCGAAGATAATAATAATTATTCTTGACAACTTTTAAAATATAAAATGATAAAATTATCATCTCTTAGTTTAACTCTCCACTTAATCTAAACAATATTATTATATCTAATCCACCTTGATTAACCGAATAAACAACATTGTATCATAGTGTTTTTCAGTCTTAACACCCCCTTAAACAAAACTCATACTGCAGGAGTCACATAATTTATGAATTTCAAAATGTTGATTGCAATCGGTACCTTGATGACGCGCTTACTATTTGAGTATCACGCATGGCGAAACAACAATCAGGCAATGAACACACTACATACACAATTTTATAATAAAAACACACACATATCGCTACTTCACGAGGACTAGGACGTCTCTATCTACCTATCACGAAGAAGCACAAATATCATCACCAAAACATAACTGCTGCGGGCTACTTCTACTACTAGTAGTAGCATATGCTGGCAGCCTGGCATGCGCCTTGGCGAAGTAAGTACGTAGTAAATTCCCAAGAAAGCTCAAATTAAGGCATTGCATGCTCTGTTATTTATGCATGAAGATTTTAAAAAGATTGATGATGGATGGGCTGAGCCTGTCAAACACTGCAGAGAAGATTTGATGGCGAATGGATGGATATAGTCGCAGTAAATGCAGTCCTCCCCCCCCCCCCTCCTTTTCTTCATTTGCCCCATCTTCTCTTTTTCTTTTTATTCCTCCCTTTCTTCCCCCCTCCCCCGGTTTCTCGATAGCATTATACGATTGTGCTGGACTATGAACTTTGATAATGGTCGCATTTAATTCTAAAATATTCATGGCTTGTGTGCCTGTAATTGAACATTGCGTGCACGTCGTGCAAGCAAAGCACGCAATGCGTTTCTTAGAGTAATTCACCGTCTCTTCCTCGTGCTGGTAGGATCAACTGAATGGACAATTGTGCTTTAATTAGTCGACTCGACCTAACTCCACAAATTAAATACTCATGTGTTTTACACTGTTTCATTATTTGGAACATTTAGCACAAACCGTTTGTATTGTTGGTGGGCATTTATGAGTTTCTTATTAACCGGATAACAGGGATCCCTCCCTCCCTCCCGCCCTTGCCACTCAATACCTAACGAGGATCGATTTATGCCTTTCATAAAGTCGCCATCAATCATAAGACGATCAAATGAAAAGCTAAATTTGTTACCACCTCTAGAAATTATCCAACCTTCTTGGAAAAGTCATTAATTATATTTAAAAACTAGATCAAAAATATACTGTTGGATTATCATATAAACTGTCCAAAAATATTTTCTTGTTATTTGATATAATATCACATTAATCTCACGTCCTTCCTTTAGAATAAACGTTTTTCTATCGCTTTTATCAATAGCCTATAATAATTTGAAATTCATCGTATTAAATGGATGTCTCATAGATAATTTGTAATTATCTTACCAATATCACAATTTATAATCCGTCATGTCAATTTGTAATCTTCCTTTAAGGGATATTTATTTAACAAACATCAATTGTATTCATCTAAAAAATATCTTAACTCCCTCTTAATAGTCCAAAAATTAAAATGTCACCACCCATTATAAATCATCCAAAGATTTTATCTATTTTTGAAAGAAGATTATATCATTTTAGGGCCAGCTCCATGTTTGTGTGAACTTTATTATACTACATGTTTTCTGAAAAGTACGCAAATGGAAGAATTATTGTTCTATTGTATTGTGGTCCGAAAAGGATCACCAAAGTCATCTTTAGCATTACTGATTCAGCCAAAATTATTTTCCGATTAGTTTTGGAATTCTTATATTATCTCGTTAATTATGAGATAACAAGTTGTATAAATAATTACTTGAATGCCTATTGTTTTAGTTGATTGACCGACTACTCGTGTATATATATATATATATATATATATATATATATATATATATATATATGATACTTGGTATTATTATCCCACAGTGATAACTACTAACAAATAAAATGTGTAAAATGGTGTCAAATAGCTAAATCTGAATAATCTAAGCCACTCAACACACCTCTTTCAGATATTTTTAAAGTTTTTTTTTAATACCAAAACGTTAAGCCAAAAAACAGTAAAAGCACTCAAACTTCTAGTTTACTTCAAAATATTATTTAATACCTCATCTACCAATTATGATCATACTTTTTTCTCTTAGCATCCTACAACTACCGATTTTCATGATCAATTGAGGCAATTAAAACAATGAAACTATCACCCCCCTTTTTTTTTAGTTTTTTCAATAGCTAATAACAGAACCATGGGCTAAACAAAAATGATTAATTAAAGTTCAACTTCATTCGTTTTATAAAGAAAGTTTGCTTAGTTATAAAAGTTTCTATTAAAAAATTCCTTTTAGATTAGTTAAAAAATATATATTTTTTTTATATATCCTTGATTTTCTTCTTCTTATTCTTCTTCTATTCATTAGTTGTTATACCCACTCAGTTTCTAAAACAAAAAAAAAACTTTTTTTGACCAATTATACATAATTTTAGGGGGATTACTCTTTTAAGGGTATAATTGTAATATTAATGGTGTATTTATTGTTATATAAAAATTTGTGTAAATTATTGAAAGTACTTATTTGTGAAACATGAGTATTTTTGTTTGGGCCAAGAAATAAGGTTCTATTTAACGATGGAAGTTAGAAGCCAATTTCTTTTCCCAAAGAAAGGTAAAAATATTCACATGTAAATCAGCAAAGTTAGGGAGATCTTTGGTAACTTATGTTTATCATTTAAGTAAAATTTGTACTTTCAAGTGAATCCTATCTAAAATTTCAAGCACAAATTACCATATAAGTAGCAACACAAGAAAAGTGTTATAATATTGAGAGGGGGGAGGGAGATTCAAACTTGAGACCTCTAATATCCAGAAGCTAGTCTTTACCACTAGACCAAACCTTATCTGGTTCGAGCTGTGCCCTTTAGATACTAGTTAATAAGGATGAGGGATATTTGTCCAATGAATCTCAAATGTATTTGTTCAAAAACCCTTAAATTTGCCAAATTAGTTAAAAAATAGCTGATTGACATCCACTATAAACCCTCCAAAGATCCTATCCATTTTTCAAGTAAGATTATATCATTTTTATAATGCCCCAAAATTTAAATATTTAAATTTATTCTTTTGGTGACCATTGTTTAACTTTATATGAGGACGTAATACCTCATATTTGGAATTGAAATTGTATTATATTTGTACTTTTTGATTCATTTTAATGTTAAAGAAAAACTTTCTTTTTAGTTTTAGAAGTTATAAAAAAGCTATTATTTTTAGAATACTTTTAGTAACCTAAAAGTTACTATTTTTATAAAATAGTTATCATGTAATAATGTGCTGAACATATTTTAAATATTGTTATATTAGTTTTTGGAATTTTTCTATAATTTAAAAAAGCTATTTTAAATCTTTATTTTCTATGGAATAGTAAAAGGATAAAATAAAATTTTCATAAATAAGTAACTTTTGGGAAAAGAGAGAGTAAACAATTCAAATAATAAGAGGCCTACTATATGAGTTACGTGAGGTGTGATATATTATTTTAATTTAAAATATTTTTTATTAATTAGTCATTTAGTTAGATTAATTTATTGATTTGGAAGTTTATTTGTATATTCATTTGATCAAATTAATTTTATAGTTAATTGAGACATTTTTAAGTGTGACATATTTTTTGTTGTATATGACAAAACTTTATCTTTTTCTTTATTTCTTAGTATCTGTAATTAGTATATACTAATTATCTTAAATGATATAATATGATAAATCTTATATCATTTTTTTTAATTTCGTAGATAAAAATACCAATATTTAGTAGTTTAGTTATAACTTTTCATTCAATTTTTTTTGAAAGATTCATTTTGCATTATAAATTTGATTTCAATATCTACAATTGTTATCTTTAAAGGTTTTTTAATATCTAAACTGAACTTAGTGAAAAAAATAATCAATGTCGGTGATAATTTACTTATGCTTTGTCATATCTTTCTATTCTAAAATTCCATATAAGCTCATACTAAAACCTAATAGCCAAACTTACATTTTTATTTCTCCTCTTGTGCCGCGGCTTATGTTCTATATCTACCACTAATATTGTCCACCTCTTCAACCAATTCATTAAAATATTAAACCATCCTCAGATTCAAGATTAAATTTTGTATTATTCTTATTTGTTTGAGTTCAAGGAAATATCATCAACTTTTGATGTTGTTTTGATACCATAGGATCATTCTTTATGCGTGAATACCTTATATTCTATATATAAAGATTTTATATTCAGTAATTTTTTTAAAAACTTGTATACATATTTTATATTTGTGTGGAATATGATGTATATTAAGTATGGGCTTATTTTTATTATATAATTTTATACATTTTTATGATTATATTTTATGCATCATAATATGTAATATTATTAGCCTAAGAAAATATAATTTTATGTTAAATTCGTATTAGTTTCAATGTGCCTCCAACTTTACACTATTTTGTGAAAATCACACCAATTTTAATTATGAGAGTTTACCCATCATATTATATATCAAATCGAAGCCCTAAAAGTTATTGTCTTTCTATTTTTTGTTATGTAAGGAAAACATATGGGGTTATTGTATGGATTGGTCGAATTTGGAAAATTAGTATAACTTACAAAATTAAATTTTGGATGTGTTATGTTTGTTTGATCAATTGTAGAGTTTTGGTGGTTATGTTGACACCAAGTATTAATGTTTTACTAAGGTTGACTAAGCTTGATCTTTTAATATGCATGTGGTTTTGAGATTTTGGTTAAAAATTTGAGTTGGATTTAAAAAGTTGGTTGGTTTATTCGGACCATTTTAATTTAAAAAAAGTTACCTTTTTTGGATAGTTTATATGTTTAGAAAGTGGATAATAAAAGAAAGGGATTTAATAAAGAATAGTTGCTTGTGCGCATTATATGATTACCTTAATAAGACATTAATACTTCAAGAAGAACGTGGGCTTTGGATCTTTCAGGGTTAGCCTCCTGAAGTTTGGGATCGACAATAACCTTTTATTTTTTATTTTATTATGGATACTAATTTATTTGCTAGCCGTGCCTGGTTAAAGATCATTATCTACTCTATAGGCTTCTCCGGACCCTATTAAAGTGTGTGCGCAATTAAGGATATGATGACTGAGGTAATAGGTCCTCTGACTTTTGTTATTCTCTTTGGACTATGTCCACTGGAATGATTCAAGTGTGATTTCTAATCCTTCTATAGTTGGTGGTAGGTATTTGGACTTTGCTTCGCCAAGTGAACCCCTAATTACCACTTAAATATTTGGAGGCTGTAATCACTTAAAGTAAAGATTAATAATTGGATATTTCATTTATTCCCATTTGATTTTCTTATATGTTATGATGTATATATATACACGTCAATATTATATTTCAGCGTACTAATGTGTTACTTAACTGTTTTTCGAGCTAACTTGTTATTTGTTTTAAACCAGATTGCGATAATCCATGAAGTACACGGTGATTAGATAACATAGTGAAGATTGAATATGAACATGTTCAAGGTATAGATAATATGCATAGTAGGAAAGAATAAGAGAGAGGTGATTTTCATAGTCCTATTTATTACTAATGACTGCTTGCATATATTCTTATTGTATTAACTATTTCATTTTCATTTTACATTGAATTGGTTTTGTTAATTTTATTAGACATTGTTAAATTTTTTAGTTAATAATAAAGTTTGATGCATTTTCTTATTTTATTTAGTCTTATCAGATAGTATAAGTAGAATAGTAATGTCTACTTACATTAGTTGCGGTAGCAATACATTTATTGTATTTAGTTTTTGTTTATTTTTTATATTTTTTTAGTCAATTTATTTTAAAAAATAAGGGTGTTATAATTTTAGGGGATACTCCTTGTTTTTATCAGCATTATTATTCTGCCAATTTTCTGAAAAGTTAGGAAGGCTTTGAAAATATGCAAAAGGAAGAACCATCGACCATTGTATTGTGGTATTGTGGTCCGGAAAGGATCACCAAAATCATCTTTAGCATTACTGATTCAGGCAAAATCTTTTTGCGGCCAGTTTTGGAGTTCCTATAGTATCTCGTTGGCTCCGATTTGTAATTACAAGACAACGAGCTATATTTATAATTAATGTATTGCCTGCCTATTGTTCTAGTTGACTTGACTGACTACTTGTATATAGATAGTAGATTCTTGGTACTATTAGCCCGCAACGATAGCTATTAACAAATTAAATGTGCAAAATGGTGTTAAAAAACCCACATCTAAATAATCTAATCCACACAGCACACCTCTTTCAAATATTTTTAAAGAGCTTTTTTTAACACCAAACAATTAAGCCAAAAAACTGTAAAAACACCGGAACTTCTAATTTACTAAAAAAAGGGTATTTTCCCCGTTGGCATCATACAGCTTCCATTTTTCATGATAAATTGAGGTAATTTAAACAATGAAACTATCCCTAACTCTTTGATTTTTTTCAATAGTTAATACCAGGAAAATCGGCTAAATAAAAATTACTATATAAAGTTCCACTCCATCCATTTCATAAAAAAATTATTTAAAAAAAAACCCTTTTAGATTAGTTGATGTATGCCTTTCATTTTATCCTTACTTTTTTTTTTCTTTTTCTATATATTAGTTGTTATATTTCTTTTGTCACTTAATTTTTTTTAAAATAATTTATACAATATTTTAGGATGTAATAAATATACTTCTAATTTAACAATTATACCATTCATTAGAAATAATATGAAAACTAATGCATAGAAGAAGGAAGAAAATGAGTAAAAATAAAAACTAAGTATTATTTTTTTTAAAAATAAATTTTATTTTAAAACAAAAAACTTGAGCTAATTTTATTTTTGAAAACAGAAAATTATTCTTTTAAATATGTAATTGTAATATTGATGATATGTTTATTATCTTATAAAAAAGTGTAAATTATTAAAAGAACTTTATTTATACAGTATGAGTATTTTTACTTTTGGACAGGAAAGAAAGTTCTATTTAATCATAGAAGTTAGAAGGTGGTTTCTTTGCCCAAGGAAAGGTATAAATAGTCGCATGTAAATCAGCGAAGATTGGGAAATTTCCCAAATTTAAATGCGATTGCATCTCTGTACCAAATATTCTAATTAGTTTTCCAGAAGCAAAAAAGGGTAAAACATTTTTTTTTAAAAATTTTTAAATTTTAATTTAATTTAATTTTTTTATGACACCTGAGAGCGCACGAAATCAGCGGTATAAATTAACCAAGATTGCAACTGAACTCGGTGACTTGGTGGGTCATGGACCTTTAACTTTTTCCCGTACTGTAAAAGCCCAGTCGGTAGGGCGGTAAACCATGAGACTCTATTCGTTTAATATAAAAATTTATTTATTTAAATTTTATCATATTTATTAAACTAATTAAATTTAAAATATCCAACTAAATTTATTTATAATTACATTTAAGATTATGTAAAAAAGTTAAAATTTAAAAATATAATTTGATATTTAAAAAATTAAATTTAATATTTAATATATTGGATTATATTATAAACAAATCAATATTAGATTTTTTATTAAATAATTTGATCTAATTTTCTTAAATATTTTATTAATTATTGAAATAATATATTATAATATTATAATTATAATTATTTTTATTTTTATATTTTAAACTTTTATAATAATATTTTAATATTTTTTTAGATAAAATAAGCTATTTATATAAATATAAATATTACTTAATAACTAATATTTAATTTTATTTTTTTACCAAAATTTATTAAAATAATATTTTTTCACAGATATTAAATATATTTAAATTTAATGTATATCTAATATATATTTTTAAATATCTTATTTAAAATATGCGAAACAAATATTTTAAAAAATATTTAAATTTATACAAATATCTCATTTTAGATATCCACTAGCCCTACCTGTCCATCGGTCCCACTCCCCGGACCAATCATCGGTCTTTGGTCGAGACGGAGGACTGAGGAGACGCAGGCAAGGGGGAGACACAAAGTAGAAAATGAGTGCGAGCAGGTAAGAGAGGATCAAATATCGAAAAAATCCAAGGACAAATGCGTTTCCCCTCCACCACCATCTCAATCGATAAAGAGCCTGAATCATTGCTGGTTGCCAGTCAGTGGTACTCAAATTTTCCCGTGCGCGATTGCTCCCTCGCCTGCCGGCACAAATAGTTATAAAAAAAAAAAAAAAACCTCCACCGCTCACTCGCTGGCTATACTTCTGCCACTTCAGTACCTGACGACGGTATGGCAGTCGTATCTCTATATTCCCAGACATATATTCATGGCATCCATCCAAATTCAAGCACTGAATTTAGAATCAATACTTGTCTTAATTTGATTCATGATCAGTCAACGAAACTCCCGACCTTACGTCCACCCATTAAAATTCGTCGTCCGCCGAAAATAGTTCCAACCGAACTTCCGATTCCAAACAATCGACCCAATTCGAATCCGGCCCGAGAGTGTAGTAAGAATGGAGGAGGTCACAATAAATCCTGCACAAGCTCCGACGTTTTGCGATTAATGGACAGTCTTGGATTTGTAGTTACCCCTGATATCTATGCTTTGTTGATAGACGAATGCACTCAAGAGGGCAACGCTGCCGAAGCTCTTGAGTTGTCCGAACACATGAATAGGAATAGAAGAACAATGAATTTCTTAAGACGACCTTACGGGTCGAGTTTGATTAATCGAGCATTGATTATGTACGTGTCCTGTGGGTGTATGAACGACGCACACCAACTGTTTGACAAAATGCCGCAAAGAGACTTTATTTCTTGGACTATCATGATTTCTAGTCTTGTTCAGAACGAATTTTATGCCCAAGCACTGAGTTTGTTTGTTCAGATGCATCGTCGTTGTTTCAAACGGAACGACCAGACCGACGACGGTCTTGTACAGCTGATTATAGGACCCGTTATCAGGGCCTGCGAGCATACAGGTTCCTTGCAGTTGGGGAAACTAGTTCACGGCTGGTTAATGAAGTCAGGTTACGAGATAGTTCCATCCGTGGCTACCTCACTGATGGGATTCTATGGGAAATTCGATTTTTTGTGCGACGCTAACAGCGTGTTCCTCGATCAAATCCAAGTTTCTGATTGTCATGATCTGGGGTTATGGACAAGTGCAATAGTGAACAATTGCCGGGAGAATCGTTTGGAAGAGGTGATGCGCATTTTCAACGAGATGGGAAGACTGGGAATACAGAGGAACGAGACCACGTTTTCAAGTGTCCTCAGAGCTTGCGCAAGAACACAAGATGATGCCTGTATATGGTCTGGGAAACAAGTCCATGCTAATGCAGTGAAGCTGGGAACAGACACGCTTGTTTTTGTACAGTGTAGCCTGGTGGACATGTATGGAAGGAAAGGATCGCCGAAAGAGGCAAGACGGGTTTTTGATGCGATAAATAGTGAGGTAAAGAACGGCGCATGTTGGAATGCATTGTTGAACGTGTACATAAAGCAGGGGATGTGTGTTGAGGCCGTTATGGTTTTGTATGAGATGGAAGCAGTTGGTGTGGAGCCACAAGAATCGTCGCTTAATGGAGTGAGGATCGTCTGTGGTGGTAGTGGTTGGTTATGTAAAGGGTTAGCTATTGCGGGTGGATCGACAGAACGTAGTGTTGGTCCTGTTGGAAAGGTAGGCAAGGAAAGTAATAAAAAAAAAAGGTAGAAAAGGAAAAGAAAAAGGTTGATGATCATGCCCTTACTTTGACCCCTTTTGTCGAGCTAAATCTTTGCATACAAGATGGTGTAAAATGTAAGAACAATTTACGAAGAGAACGTTTGCATAAGACGATCCCTGATCAGAGGATAGAAAAAGGTTTAGAAACATGCCTCCTTCCTCTATACCTGTACTGCACTGTTAACGGAATGTGAATCTTAGTGTATGTAATTATTGTTTAGATGGTCAGTAGTAGTACTTGTGATTCTTTTGCCTTACATACCTCTATGCGGGAGATGCATGTACCTTATTTGTCCTCAAATAAAAATTCACGTACCTTGGTCCTCAAATAAAAACATTCATACACCTTATTTTGTCTTCAAGACCAAGTTTTTTATGAGGAAATACATCAGAATTTCAAGTAGCCTTCGTTATGAACTTAGGCATTGACTAAATTTCGGTGATTCGGTCAAAGTGAATTAATTTCCCAGATAACATTATTATCAGACAATATTATACCATCCCACTACATATTCCACCTAACAGCTAGCTACGGCAAGATTTAGATATAGCCAACCTTATTCCTAGCCAAATGAGAATGGTAACAAGAAGGGTTATTTATGACAATCAACGAAAAATAAGATCAGGAGAAGAAAAATCAAAATTAAATTCAAGATAGTGGGTCAAAGGCAAGAAACCCACTTTCTCTCTCTCCCTCTTTCTTTGCCTAGTACTCCACCTATTTCCTTGAGGAGCCCCCAAAGAAGTAAGATAAAAATAAAAGATAGTTAAAATTCTAACTAAGTGTCCTAATTGGAGTTGTAAATAAGTTAAGTTGACTTTTCCTAGATTTAGGCAAGACATGAGCTTCCCTGAGTTTGGCTTGAAAAAAATCTCGCGAGCAATTCGACTTAGCTTGTTTGAGATAAATAAGTCGAATTAGCTTGTTTAAATGTAGGCTCGGCATATTTGTAAAATCATTTGATTATAAACTCGTTTATGTAATATCTTTTACATGAGCCAATTTAGCTCCTTTAAATGTAGCTTTTGTAATCTCATTTGATTATGGGCTTGTTTATGTAATATATATTTTTGACATAAGCCTATTTAGCTTATTTAAATGCCCAAATGACTCATTTTTTTATTTTAAAATTTTTTTTATTACGTTGTTCTCCCCTACTTAAAAAAAAATCATACAAACTTGGAACATATATAGTGAACTTGGAACACACAATATCATATATAGAACCTGAACATAAAATTCCAAATCAAGAAATTCCATAACAAAAAGAAAACTTTAAAAATGGCTAGAAATTCTAGGACAATTAAGATTCCAATATGGAATATATAAAGCATGCATAGACTTGGATGATAAAAATACCCCTTTGATCATCTAAATTCCAAAAATAAAAATCCAGAATAATTTACAAAATATGGCCGGATCAAAAGAGCTTAGAAAAGAGAAGATCCAACCCAACTAAAAACTAATAATGATTTAAGTGCTAATCATTAATAGCTAAAGCTAGTGTTCTTGAATGTCCATTAATTTGATCAAAAGGATGACAATAGAAATTTTCAAAAGGGCTTCAAAACATCAACCTGAAACAAAACCAAATATGATTTTAGCAAATAACTATACGTTTATAATTCTTTAATTGAATAATAAAGCATATACATAATATATATTTCATCAGAAAAAGTGTTGCCCACAACTTTATCCTAATCATTACAAATTTACAACTGAGAACATGGAGATGCTTTGGCCATGAGCGTAAATTTAACACTATAATATTCATAGATAGCAACTTAACCCAATCATGCACTACCAACACAGCAAAAATAAATAACAATAGTACCAACTATTGTAAGCTAAAATAAATAACAATTTAGTATCATGTCAATCATATTGTCATCTAGTTTAATGAACATGCATTATACAAAGCCAAATAAAATTTCTACATTTACATACTTGAATGTTATCCAAATACAAATTAAATGACTTATTTATAACACTTGCAAGCTAAACCTCTAAATGTTGCACGAGCTTTAGTAAGTTTAAGAAAATTTACCCGAAAGAATTAAACATATATAAGAAATACACCCACATATGCAAGACTCCATAATAGAATATATGGTGACAAGTGACAACCAATAGAACTTACAAGAAAAAAAACACTATACCAAGGTTTATGCAAATTATGGGAGAAGTATTGTCGTCAAAGTTTCAGCTTCAATATTTGTGCTCTATTCATAATAAGAAAATATCAATTAAAAAAATGATTATATTTTGACTTATATAACCCAAAGGTAAATAACCATCTTAAAGGTTAACCATAGAGAAAATTGTAAAGTCCAAAATTTTGATGAACATAATCTCCTGCACATAACAATATCTCCTTTATTTTTGTAGCCAATTATGCTCTATATGAACCAATGATCTTATGCTCATCACTAAAAACAACTTCTAAATCTACTATGATGATTGGTATAGACAATATTTCCCGTGTCATTTTTGAAAAAAAATACAAAACTTTAAAGTATTTACCTTCCACTATTCTAAGGCACTAAAAGAGGATTCCAAATAATCATCACAAATAAACACTCTCTCCTCTAAATAGGTATTTAACTTTGATTTTGCAAGTAGTTGTGCATTAGATTTATTGACAAATGGCTCATATATCAATCTTCTGGAACCAACACATTCCTTTTTTGTACTAATGCCATTCGAGGAAGATTTGTTACTTTTGTTAGAACACATCAAAGACCTCTCCAGACTACTTGCAAATCTTTAAGCATATTCTTACTTAAATATAACGGGGAACAAGTATTCAATTAATGTCATTTATCATTTTGGATCCAAAACACACGCAACAAACATTAACATATTAGAATCGTCCCAATACTTATCAAATTTTATTTTCAACTTTGATGCCATGTTTTGGACAAATGCCTTAGAAGAATTTTTCTTATCATCTAATTCTACTTTAACCCTCCATATATCTGAAAAAATAAATTTACCGTCGACTAATGATGCCCTAAATGATAATGTCACCTCACTAAAAACCTCACAAAACCCACACACTTTCTCAATTTGCCTCCATTGTTCATCAGAAGGCAACCATATATACAATGGCTCCTATTGTGCATACCTAGGAACATATGTTTCAACTTTAATAAGGCAACCAACATTGCATATGTCACATTCCACCTACTACAAACATCTGACAACAAATTTTTGCAGACAATTTCAATTGTTTGACAATCTCACTAAACTTCAACAAACCAGATTCAAAATCTGACATATATTTTACATATTCACAAACATTATTGAGTGCATTCTTACTTTCTCCAAAACCATCTTGAACTAATAAATTTAGGATATGAGCACAACATCTAACATGAAAAATCTTACTAGTAAAATATAATTTTCCTTTAAAGCTAAAATTATCTTTTAGCATCCTCACAACAACATTGTTTACTAAGACATTATCGATAGTAATGGATTTGATTCTACCCGCAATCTCCTAATCAATCAAAAAGTCATATAAGGCATTATAAATGTTCATAATAGTACCAGGAGGGGATAAATGAAAATTTTCAAAACATGCTTATGTAACACCCTCTCATCATCAATGAAATAACTAGTAACAACAATATAGTGGATCTTTTGGGCATCTTATTTTCACAAATTAGTTGTTACACTAATCTTTTTTTTTTGCATTAGCTAAAATTTTAGTAACCTTATTTTTTCATGCTCATACATGTTAAAACAATCTTGTCTAGCCATATTATGAGGGTTTTTTTTTAAAACTTGTTTAGATATGGCTGAAAAATATTTATTGAAACAACATACTCAAACACATTAAAAGAGTATTCATGCATTGGTACCATTTGAGTATCAACTTCCCTAACTTTAAGATGGCAATACCTGAAATTGGAAGACACACAAACACCAGTAGCTTGCCAAGAGATAATAACTTTTGTTTCTTTGAAGGGTAGCAATGACATATTGACAAGTGTCTCTTTAAATGTGTGGCAACACCTCCCACAAAAAGTATAATCATCTTGCAACAATGTTTTCACACCCTTTTTATCACCCTATCTTTCAATATAACCTCTTTGAATTCATCCCAAAAAACATAAGTTCTCTTGCGAACCTTCTTTATAATTGCACAATTCTAACACCCCCATTTCTAAAACTTAAAAAATTAATTACATAAATTGAAACATTAAAAACATAGGGTGTTACAGCTACACTTAGTATAAGTCTAATTTTCTCTACCATTATTATACCAAGTACTAAGACTAAAACACCACTTAAGTTAATAACAACAATCATAAGACCATAGTAGAGATTATATTACAGATTAACATAGTCTTGATAATATAAGATTGGGAAATAGTTACAAAGTTAAAAGAAACGAGATACAAAAAGGATATAAGAGTTTAGGGATATCCAAATCAAAGATACTAAATATTCCTAACTCTTTTCCCGAAAATACCAACTGCCAAGTTGAACCTACAAGAGATCCTGCAATATCACAACTATCCATTGAATAGAAAGGGCCCATAAATTGGAAACCATTAGTACAATATTTCTGAGTAAAACACGATATAAGACTAATAATGTAAATGTTGCAATGAGTACATAGAAGTATCACAGAAGCAATATGAGATACCAAAAAGACCATAACCATGCCTGATATATAATTATCATCAAGTCTGCATGCTCCACATACCATTTCAGTTAAACCATAATATGAAATTTAATAACCCAAACATACCAAGGGTGCTTCCCAAAGGAGATACATTGGACCATTCTTAAACAATTTCCATGACAATCACATTATATCTCATAAATCTTAATTAACCATACCATTAAATTTTATAATCACATAGCTAGGTAAAACAACATAGAGACATATAAAGTACCCTGATCGTACTGTTGTACTAGGGCAACATTATATCCTACAAAAAAACTGTCACATCAATTCCAACTAAGGATAACATGACAATGATAGCTTGGAGACATATAACATACTTTAGTCATATTGGCACATGAGGGTGGCACAATACCCTCCCAACCATTCCATTAAATGAGTCCATATAAACCACTTGTAGACATGAAGATAACTACCAACCCATTAATCAAATATATTATTGATAACCATACATATTACTTACTTCAATTTTTATTACTTGATGGGATACAAGATACAACCTGAAGGCAAAAAAGTGCACTGGTTATGCTGGCGCTCAAAAGCAATATAATAGCCTTCCAACCATATAATCCAAAGATGTATAAAGTACGCTAATCATACTATTTCACTAAAGGCAACATAATATCCTCCAACCTAGGTCATATAGTTCTTAAGTATCAATACCTCTATAGGGCCCATAGGTCACCTATAGAGTAGGCTAGGGCATTACTAGAGCACTAAAGCATACTAATGAAACCAATTCAAAATCAGTTTCCTACTTCATCTCTAGGGTAGTTAATCATAGAGAGCAAACCATTCCCAAACTTGAGGCTTTCCATTTTAAATATTAGTATTTATTTAGTGACCATATATATCATATAATGCACATATAATTTTAATTTCCTTGTTTAGCCACTTTTTCTTCATTCTAATTATTTATGTCAACCCTAAGGTTAGCGGTCAAACAAAAGCCAAATTCAACACTAAGGTCAATTTAACAATCTACTAAGGGCATCTTAGATCTGATTATTCACTTTTTAGGCACATTAAGTTATAAATGACCAAAATACCCTTAAGATCATAATTACCACATCATTATCCATTTTAAATGTTAATTTATTTATTTAATAATTTATCATAGAAGGCTAAAATTTGATAATTGAAACATTTTTGTATGCAGGTAAATTATCATAGATGACAAATGATTATTTTTCCCTACATATAATTTAACACATAAAATCCTAACATGTATATCTAATTCATCATAAATCACATACTTCCATACCTATATTATATAATACATATTAGGCATAAATACTGGAATATAATAAATATGGTACATTTAAAAGGCCAATTTACCTCCAGGGCATACAAATGATAACATTCATTCAAAAATACACCTAAACGTGCTTGACCTATCATATTATATGCATACCTCATGCATAATTTACCCATGATATTAAACCTATTCTAACATGCTTTTGTACACATAATAACTTAACAATTTAACATGCTCTAATATACACCATTTCATGCTAACATACTTAGGAAAATAAATACAGCATAAGACATGCTTAGGATAATAATTACAACTTAACACACGGGAATCCTAATATGCTACCATGAAATTTTTAAGATTTTAATAAGGTATATGTGTTACCTTAATTATAGCAAAATAGCAAGATATAAGCAAACTAATATTAATCCCTAGCCTTGAATAATCTTCCTCCTTTACCCAAAATAAAAGCAAGCAATACGTATATTAGGAACCAAACAAATAATAACCAAAGTCAACTAATAATTTATAAAACCAACCCAATAACTACCTGACCAATTATGCACTTGTTGAAAAAAAATGAATGGAAGTCATGCTAACAAGGCTATCAAATCCTATTGCTCATGTTGCTAAATAGAAATAACGTGATTTCTTCGCATTGAGGGGGGATAGTTTGTGCAAGTAATTAATGCACGAGCGACTAGGTTATGCAAAGGAATGACACTAAATGGGGTTGGGGGAGTGGAGTCTCGATGTAGTAGAAGGGGTGATTACATAAGTTGGTCACACTAGCAACTGAGACGAGCATGAAGGTTGGTTGTTGGAGAGGGGTGGTGGCATGGAGATTGCATGCAACAATGCTATAATACCCCAAAATTTTGTAACCTTTACTTTCCGGTGTTTAGCCTTTTATTCAAAAATTAATTTTCAACCTTAAACTAATTATTTTATTATTAATCTTTGACCCGTAACCCGAATAATTCCTTAAATGATTTCCTTTAATTATTTTACCTTTTTTCCTTTCTTGTTAAATCTATCCTAATCTATTTTTTTTTGAGTTATTGTTTCTAAGAGGTACCATAACCTAACCAAACTAAGCCTAAAGCTAAAACAAATTAATTTCTATCCTACCTTGCCATTTTACCCCTCTGTGCCCTCTTTCCCTCCACCAAACATTCCTCATATTTTTCCTCCCTTTGTTATGCTACAACCCCTCACCACCACCATAACCCCTTATTGAACTTATGCCATCATCGAACACCCCTTCCTCTACATATACATACATATATACACTCCTATATCTCTTTATCAAACACAACCCCTCTACATCTCCTCAACCAAACCCTTTATCATCTTACCCCTTGCTCCCCTCTTGGTGATGTTTGGTTTCACACAAAGCTACCCTCACCATCATCATCCACAACCTTCACTAGCTAGCCCCGATTGCCACTTACCATAAACCTCTAACCATCACCACTATTGTCACCCTTCTTCTTCTTATTTTTCTTATTCTTCTAATCGTGCACCTTCCCATTCCTTACTTCTTCTTTGTCAACCATCACCTCCCCGTCGTAGACCTTGTCGCCACCACCATCCCTTTTCTTCCCCAAGGTCGCAACCACCCACCTCCTAACCACCACATCTTTTACCAACACTCAAACCTCATCTCCTTATTTCTCCTCCCTTGTATCTAAAACCACTAAAGAACTTCCCTTGCCCTAAGCTATATCTACCATAACCTACCCCTCCCCAACCATTTCCACCCTATCCTACCCTTACTTTTGCTGCCACCCTTCTTAGCTTCCAACCCTCCTACTCCACCTCCTTTTGCAACCTCCATTATTCCTCACTCACCACCTCATAGCCACCATCCCAAAAACACCTCCCTTCTACCCTATATTCCCTTATCTTCTTCTTGTGCTACACCATCGAGCCAACTCCTCCACCATCCTCGTCCCAACCTCAGCCAATTGAACCAGCTTCCCAACAACCAACAATACCACCACCCTGCTGGCCTCGACCTCACCACCACCACCACCACCACATTATCTATGTCCATCATCTACACCACAACCAACCAAGCACAACCCTTCTCTCATGTGCCAACTCACGATGACCATGCAGTGTGAGAAAGCTTTCTTTTAAAAATTTTGGTACTTAATTTTAATATTAAGAGTATTTTGGTAACTATATTTAGTAAATATTTTAATATTATAATTATTATTTATTTGTTAAATATTAATACAGAAATTATGATATTATTTTTAGATACAAAAGTTTGATTAGCAAGGCTTAATAATTTTAGTAGGACACTGATAATTTATACTTTGTTGGAAAACATATAGCTCTTATACTCTATTAAAATGATAGGTATTGCATGATAACATATTAGGATTTTTGTGTATGAAATATGTTAAGCATGATTTGTTACATTATAATTATGTGTTAATTATTATTAGCATAAAAATTGGTAAAATGAGGATGTTATTTGATATTTTAGGTGCAAAAGTATGACTAAAATGATTTTAATGTCAAGAAAAGATTAAATATGATATGCACGTTTAAAATGATAGGCCGAACATGCTTAGATACATTTGTAGTATACTTATTATCTATGAGTGCTATAGGGGCAATTTGATCATTTTGTGTGTACTATGATATTTATCCCAACAAGCCTATCTAATATGTGTTATTAATTTTTGAGCATGGGAATATGTGATTTTGGATGAAATGAAAGTGCATGCTAGGGTTTTATATACACAAACATGATTAAGGGCAAAATGGTCATTTGACGTATCTAATAATTTAATTATATGATAAATAATTTAATTATTATGGTTTAATCTTTTCATGATAAATTAATAAATAAAATGGATTTTGTTTTTAAATTTGATGATAATTGTAAAATTTTGATTTTAGGAGCATTTTGGTCATTTTTGACTTAATGTGCCCAAATTTGAATAATTAAGCCTAGGATGGCCTTAATATATTTTTATGATCGACCTTGGTAATGATCTTGCTTATGAATATCTTAAATAGATGGGAAAATAAGTAAAATGGTTAAGTATGGAAACCTGATATATGTGATTGATTGTGATTTTGTGGTCACTATAATAAAGTACTAATACTTGAAGTGAAAGATCTCAAGATCGGGAATAATAACTCTTTAGAGGTTGCTACCCTAAATACATGGTTTAACCCACAATTGATTTTGGATTTTTTTTCCTAGAATGCCTTAATACCTCAACCAAACCCTATATCTTATTTTATTTAGCTCTACGAACTTATAGAGGGTATGCATACTTATGGATTAGGCGTCCTTGTGAGTAGGGTACTGTATTATCTTCTTGTACCAGTGCGGCTAGGGTATCCTTGTGCCCTTAAGTTGATAGTTGATAGGATACTATGGTACCTTGATGCATTGGTATGACCAGATTACCTTAGTATCTCCGGGTTGATATGATCTTCCATCAAGTAAATAAATAAAAATAGAAATGATTATTATTGAATTGGTTTGATAGCAACCTTTGTGCTTACCTGTGATACTATAGATTTCTATTAGTCTTGTGCCTATAAGCATACCCGTGATGTTATGGGATTATTTGTTATTAATAATGAGATATGTGACCATTGATATTGATATGCTTTAGATTAATGTTGGTTCTAATTTTACTTCAAAGAGCATCTCTTGGATGTTAGATTGGTTCCAAATGAATGCGCATGAGCAATATATAGCCTTGGTGGTATTTGGTTAACTTATATTGTTATCGTATTTCAATTATCATATGTATAATTTAATGTGTTATACCGTGTGTTATTTTAATGCCTTATATCACTGCTACATAAAAACTCATACACAATGGTTAAAAGGTGGTATATGCATCAGTTTATAACTGTCGCCTATACTATATATAGCGGTTCAAGCAACCTTTATATAGTTATTTAAATTTGGATTGAAAATCATTGGTGCCATATTTTATATAGCGGTTTAATTAAAAGTATAGATGTGTATATTTAATATACACAACGATAATAAATCAAATTCGTTGTATATACTTTAGACAACTCCTAGTTAGACCACTAAAAGGGAAAATATATGGCGGTTATTCTTAAAAACCACCGTGTATACCACAAAAAAAATAGACAATGCATGGCGGTTCTATGTCCCAATCGTTGTGTACACCCATGCCATTGAGAATACATGGTGGTGGGGACACATAACTGCTGTGTATTGTCTATTTCACTTGTTGTATACATGACGATTTTTAAGTATAATCTATATGCATTACTAATCTTTTTTTAAAGAATACAACTATCATTGCACTACCACATTTTTTTTATAAAAAACCTTCATATATTTCAATGATGTTTTCTAGAACATCCTAAGTATTTGCCTCATCCAAAACAACAAGCAACCAGAATAAACAACTATATACTTTACATACAAAGCCTTATCCAAAATTCTTTTTCATTCATATTTACACTCTATGTACAATAAATTAAAGCTCTACATGATTCTATACATAATCATCATAAAAACTTGTAATAAAATATAACCATTATTTCCTAACTTCATTAATCTTGTTATTTTGATAATTGAGAAGGTCATGATATTGACACACCTACAAAAGATGGAAAATACCATGTTAGTATTAATGTATATAGATAAATATAATTAATAGGAACTAAACAAAGTAAATACATACTTCTCCTTGCCTCGTCCAATGTTTGCAAATGATTTTCTTTATAAAATCATGGCATAGTATCTACAACTTATACTATCTTGTTGTCATAGACGCTAAAAAATAAAATATTAATTACATTATCTTATTAGTTTATCATACTAAATACTTAATATTAAATGACAATGATTCTTAAATGACATAAAAATTACAAACCTTAATTTTTTTCAAGACATACCAGGGGTGTCGTTACCTTATTTTGGGGCCTAAAATATGTCTTGAAGGACCTAATTGATGTAGTCGCCATATATTAAAATATGTGTGTGTGTGTGTTTGATTCTAATTAATATTATTATATAGATAAATATGTACTTTTATACAAGCAATTTAGAATTAGAATGAGAATTTCCTTAAATTGAATCCATCTAATATTTGGTTCTTGAAGATGGCTGCAATATCACTAGTACCCAATGCATGTCAAAGGAAAATGGAGCAAACAATAGGGACTGTGGAACCATCTTCATTGATTTAACCACATATGGAACACATTCTATATGGTAATTTTCATTGGATATTGTGTATGAGCATAGAAATTAATATTCATCAGACATGTCTAAGACATAAAATAATAAATTATCTTTTAGGAACCTATGACCACGAAATAACTTTTTTTTAGTATCAACATCACCATCCCACTAATAATTAAAATAAGGGCAAATGTGAAATGATTTAAATTACCTCACATATGCAATTATATGTTGACATTGTAACATTTCACCTTGTAATAAATGTAGGATTTCCTCTACCCCAACCCGATTATTCACGTCTTTTGATTTCATGTGTAAATTAGCTGAAAGAGGAATCCTAATAGAATTACCATCCAATGAAAGTGTCATGTCCAAATAAAACCTAAATTGAGGTGATAGGTCATGAAACTTGATTATTGTTTTCATTTCCAAGGCTTTTTGGGCTTTCGCATACTCCATATCTTTTTTGGACCTCTTACTAATATTTTTTGCAAGAATATGAGCCCTCTAATTAAGACAATGTTGATGAAATAGTATTATATTGTATATTATTACTTAATTAATAATAACATAATCTAAAACTTTAAAGCTTTGGATTACCTCATCCTTTATAATTAGAAGGTTACTTGGCCATGCAATGAATTACCCAATTAGTAAGCACAGTACATGTATATCCTTTTCTTCGTGATTCTATGCCACGTCAAGTGGCACTGGCTCCATTAAGTATGACTCAAAGACACTATGAATTGAGATCTAAACTTTATCAACCTCCAATGGCCAAGTATGAAAGGTTGGGCTCAATAAATGCTATAGCATTTGCTACAATAGGTCCATCCTCTATAACTTGCAAGTCGCAAGGATACTGAACCTGTAGTAATTAATAATTAAAAGATTCAAGTTACGAAAAACAAAAAATACATTCAAGTGCATAGAATGTAGTGTAGTATATTACCTCATTAATTTTTGGAAATGGTCTAGGGACACTAGATGTGGAAGGTTAAACTGGGCATTATGAACTTGAGGACATACTATCCAACCTTCTAAGGTTTTCCTCTTATGATTCCCTTAACGCTGCAATTTCTTTCTCCATCCATTCATATTCATCCTTTGAAGGGCGAGCACTAGAGCGATGTCCAAGTACATTAGATAGGTTGAACCTGAAATTATAGGTCCTACATCAGCCACCATGCTCTTGAGTGCCCAAATCATGTGCCAAAAGGTCATTCAGATATTCTTTATTAAAAGAACCATACAAATAGTCCTTTCTCAAACCCGACTATATAAAGATAGAAAATATAGTTAGAGATAAGTAACCATATTAAACTAAGTAAATATAAATGTTGTGTGCCTTACAATTTTCACAACCATCTATTGAGTTGGTTTGTTAGAAGGCTTTTCATTCCTTACCCTACCATATATCCAAACATTAGATCACTTTGGGGTAAATATTGGGTTTGGGTTAGATTTGCATCCTCCATAAGTTGTTTCTCCTATTGCATCAAGTAAAAATGCTTAGTAACACCATTAGATTATAAAAGAATGGCATCAACTAAAAATACTTAGTAACAATATTCTATCATAAAAATACTTATTTTCATACCAAAGATTCTCTACCGACCTTGTTGCCTCTATGCCTTGTCTTGTGAGTGTAAATGTTCTTCTCTGCATTGCTCTATTTTTTGCGCTTATTGGCCGTTCAAGACAAAGTGCATAGATGATGTTAGTTTGAATTGTAACCTAAGTATACTCTAGTTATATTAGAAAGTTAATAATAATATATTTATACGTACTTCATATTCCTCTGAAGTCCTCCATAAACAAAACTCCCTCCATTGGTTGAGGGTAATCACATCACTATAGATATATGAGGGCATGGATATGATAGTGAAATCAACTATATACATATGGTTTTTGGCCATCCACGACTTCTAATCCATCTAGGACTTTGCAGCTCGACTCATAACAAGTTTTTTATATTGTTTCCCAACATTAAATCCTTACTACAGTCATAAAAATCAAATATTTAGTATGAATATAATTAAATTATCATATGGTAATAACAAAAAAGTCATCTATTAAATACTATAGTGTCATCCCACACCATATCCTTTAACTCTCTTGAGGCATCCCTCCAAGTACAATAAGTGATGGGGATGTGTGCACGAGCCCTATAATTATAATAATCAATGAATAAATCCCTATTATAGGCCACTAGATACCTAGAATCATGAAAATCAACATTAAGCACAATGCCCCTTTCTCTACTTCTAACAGTTTGTATCAATCTGATTTCCCCCTTCTTCGTGCTTTTCCAACCTCTTGAGCATGTGTGTTATATCCAAGTAGTGGATCCATACCTGTAATAATGAAAAAAAATTATATATTATGAAGCAATTAATATGTGATGTGATATAGTTAATATATAAAAAATAAACCTTTATGTACAAAATATAACAAAACAACACATTAAAAGTAATTAATCCTTTCATCTATAACATTTTAATCTTCCACATGTGCCCTCTTTATGCACAAAATCTGATTCAAGTACATATAATTCTTCTTCATGATCATCTTGTGCTTAGATTTCATTAGTAATGTAATCATGGTTTGATGAGAAAGGTAAGTTAGTAGTCAAAACATTCTCCCATAATATGTTATATTCCCATTTTTTTTGCATTAAATATAATGGACCAATGTTTATCAGCTGGATCAATAACATAGAATACATGTTTTGCTTGTAAGAATAATATAAATGGGCTTGCTTATGACCTAGCCTTGAAATATTCACCCTTGTAAATCCACCTTCCTTAGTACAAACCCCATTTTGATTGTCAACCCATCTGCACCTGAATAAAAGAACTTAAAAAGTAGTGTAATCCAATATCCATATTCACTCTATTAGCCCATAATATGTCATTGATGTATAACTAAGGTTTTTTGTCTTTGGCACTTGATATATGCAAAGATTTTGATATTACACTCACATCATATTTTGCATATTACTCTTGCCATCATACTCCTTTATGTAGAAAATACAACCATTGATCATATATGAGTTGTATGATATCAATTCCCTATGAGGAGGTTATGACAACCAATAGAAATTAGTATCAGATTAAAACGATTGAGATGATAACCACTCCAAAAAGAAGCTATTGTATCTATCTAATATCAATTTCTCGCTCCTAGATGGATTTGAAGCCCTCAAATTATCCATGTGTTTATCCATATATGACTGAACATCATCTCTATTGTGAAGAACATAGAGGTGAGCTTGCAAAACCATTTGATCATCATTAATGATGACCATGCAAAATCCATTTCACCTTTTCCCTTATTCTTATATATCTGAATGACGTAGTTTAGGAAGGCCTATTGTATTAACATTATGTAAGAACTCACAACAAAATTCTTTCACCTCCTTCACTAGATAACTCTTAACAATGCAATCTTTAGGCTTGTTTGGATTCCTCACATATCCTTTTAATAATTTCATATACCTTTCAAATGGATACATCCAATGCAAATGAACTAGCCCACATAATCTAGCCTCCCTAACCAAGTGAATCATGATTACAAAAAATGGAGGAAAATACATCTCAAGATGGCATAATATAGTCACAATCTCACTCTAGAATGTGTCTAACCTTGCAAGGTCAATACCACTAATACATAGTTCCTTGAAAAAGAAACAAAATCTGATGATAACACTTCAAACCCAATTTGGTAAGATAGAATGTATAGCAATCTACTTGTTGATCATGAGATTTCATACCCACTAACTTCAAAATCTTTCATCAAAATAAGTTTCTTGATGTTTGATGAATATCCTTCGAGAACCTTCACTCTGTGCAAACAAAATCTGGTGACAACACTTCAAACCTAATTTGGTAAGATAGAATGTGTAGCAATTGGTAACAAGTCTTAAATGAGAATATGATGATCATGATATTTCATACCTACTAACTTCAAGTCTTTCATCGAAAAAAGTTTCTTAATGTTTGATGAATATACTTCTATAACACTCCCATTTTTCACTATTGAATTTTTTTGTTAAAGCATTGCAAAAGCTGAAAACATACATAGAAAAATAGGGTGTTATCATCGTACCTAACACAAGTTGGACGTCCGCCACCTACCCCATATTAGATACAAGGCTAAAACCAACACAAACTTTTAAGACAACAAAGTGCACAAATAGAAGACTACATATACAACTTAAAAGAGTGTTTACATCGGAGGACCTTAACATTTCCTGACCAAATCATTACAAAACACATGTAGATAGAAATATAAGGTTACAATAAAATAAGAATAGGGCATGCCACCTAAATTAAAATCTCGATCCTCCACAGACCCCACCAAAAATCTCTGAATGTTATTTCTCTCAAGCCCTAACCCAACTGAGCTAGGCTCTCTATTGGACATCCCCAAAGACCTGCACATGACCCTCTACTAGTGGGAATGAGCAGGTGATTGAGAAAATGAGCACATCAGTGCGCTACATACTGAGTAAGCCAAGTTGCTCCCTCAATGTAAACACAAGTATACCAATCCATCGTACGTGGATATAACATATAACATGTGTCACAATAAAGCCATATATATATAAAGGTAAGAGTACATAAGGACATGCTATCATGCATAACTTCAACAGAGCGGAATATATCATGCTTGATTTCACATTATCATCATATAGGTACTCACACATGTAATAGCAGATATTATCCAGGTAACCTCTAGGGTTTATTTCTAATTACTCAATTCTTTATATTGTACCCTTTCCTTATTCATATATGAAATAGATCAATCATCCAATCAATATTCCACTCAATAACCAATTAGTCATTTCAACCATTAGCCAAGAGTATAAACCAGCTTTTATTCCTTTTTGGTCATTCATGCCATTACTTTCATCCTTAACCAATTATTAACCATTCACTTAGTCATCATTTATATTTTATCAACCAATTACTTATCATCCATATTTTATTATCATTGAGCGATGGACTGTGCACCACCTCATAGTCTCATATACCATGAAAGCTTATCCAAAGAAGGGACATAAAGTCTAGGTTGAAGCCAATCACCAAGCGAACATAAGTCCAGGCAGAAGCCAATCACCAAAATGGACATAAATCTAGGCCAAATACAACTACCTAGCTAGCCAAACCCTTTAGTATCAATACGCTTTATCACATCATTAGTGTCTAAAGTAGGTAAGGCATCAAGACCTCTTAGGATCCTGCCCAAAGGCACCAAAAACATCTGAAGGCTTACTAACCCCAAGTAGCTAATTGAGGATTGAGTAAGCCAAACCCATACTCAACTCGATTATCTTTTGCTTTACATCATTAGTTTATTGTTCATAAGGATAAGTGATCATACAAGGCCCATACAAAAGTAAGCAAGGCAATTTCCATGTTTATTTCATATCAATCCATTTTTTCCATTTTCCCAACCATGTGGGTTTCTATTTATCCTTATATCATGTTACTCATATCCATCTTATCATTTTATCCAAGCTCATGTTGAGTTTCATTACTCTTGTCTCAAGATCACCATTTATTATAAGTGAAATACCCATTTAGCCTTTACATTACTCTTGGAGTGCCTCATACATTATGATCCCTTTTAATCCTTTAATTAGGCCAATAATCCATGATAAAATCTATATTTATCCTATTAATAATCATATTATAGTCTCAAACATAGCCTTAAAGCATAATCAAACTGAAATAAAATAAACTATGTAAACTAGTCGAATTAGTCGATCAGTTGCACCAACCAGTCGATTGGTTTTGGTCGACCAATCGATTGGTTTGACTCAAACAGACCATGATTTTCCTCAAATAGGTCAATCAATTTGGGTAAACTACTTGACTATTCATAGACCAGTCAATCCGTTCTACCTAACTAGTTGATGGGTTTAAGTAGAGAGCAAGACCAAGATCTCTGTAAGCTAACTAGTCGATGGGTTGGGTCAACCAATCGACTATTATAGGAAACAATCAATCATTTAACCTAACTAGTCAATTGGTTTGCCCTAACATAACACCAAACCATTAAATTTCATGGATATTCTTACACACAAATCATCCTTAACCTCATTAAAATATGTGTCAACATAGTCTAATATATTTTCAGCTATATGAACTTGCATTTTGCGAAATGGAATCATCATATCCTATTTTATCACTTTTCATGTTTTTTACTCAAATTATTCCACTTAACAATCCAAATCACTTATGTAGGCTATATAAAATCATGCCGACATGGAGAGAGCAACTTAAAGGAACACAAAGTATGCAAGAATACTCACTAAACATTTTAGAAGCAAGAATCACTTATTTGATGTAGGTTAAATCTCCTTTAACCTACAAATTCCAAATGTGGAAATTCTAAATTTTTACAACCTTAAAACCACAATCTTAGACTCATAAATTTACACTAAAACCTTATTAAATTTTCAAACTTAAAACAAAAGGAAAGAAGAACATACCAACTTGAGGTAAAATAGGGTAATGCTTAGTTTATCCCCTCAACCTATTTTCCAAAATCTAATTCTTCCTTTCTTAACAAGTGAAACAAGAGAGAGTTAGAGACCGAATAAGAAGAATGTAAGAGAATCGATTGCAAGTCTCAAAGTGTGGAAAGTGGGAAGGTGAAATCAAGACTTTGAGATTTTAGTGGATTAAAGAAAAGGTGCATAAAATGGGTGATTGCGGCTATTTATGGCCAACCAATCAAAGGGAATCACAGAGGGTTTATGAATCAACTCAAAACCCTACAAATTAGCATTTAAATTTGAGCTAAATAGATGGATTTCATTCAATATATGTTGACCTATTCTCTAAAGATCATCTGGTGTTTCTAGGGAATGTAATTCAATTAGGCTAGAATTAACATACACAAGAGAGGTAATGGAAGCTCAGTGTGGAAGAAATATTCCCGCTAATCAATGTTGTACCTGAGATCAAAACATTGATCTCATAAATGTGCAAATGAGAGAGGTGGAAGAAGACAAGGCTGAGGTCATCTCTCCCCTTCAATTGTCCCAATTGACCTCCATATCATTTTGAGGCAATTTCAAGCTACATGTATCATGGAAAATGGTTAGGAATCTTTTAGGGACAATTTGGATTGGGTTGGTAAAATTCCATTTCAATATACAAGTTTTTTTTTAGAAAATCAAGATCGAAAATATGACTAGCTTGAAAAATTAGTCGATCGGTTTGGGCCTACTGATCCACTATTCTACAAACCAATTGATCAATTCCCCCAACCATTCGATCAATTTAGTCGAGAAAATCCAATTTGCTGAAACGACAAACCAATCAATTAGTTCATGAAACCAGTCGACTGGTTTGCTAGAAAAGCTCAATAAACTCCATTTTCCAACATGATTTCAAATTCACTTTCCCCCCATACTAAATCATAAAATTAAATCAAGATCAAGGTCCAAAAATGAGCAACATTCTCGTCCAACCATTTTACAAAGATGTGGGATATTACACCTTTGGGAACCTTCACTCTGTGGAAACACTCACAGAAATATATAATCTCTTTTTATGGAAAGGGTATAACATGCAAGAGGTAAAAAAGTTATGTTTCCCACCTTCTGTGGATGTAATTATGTTCTTATACCCATGTCGACCAAGTCTAACTGAGCATTGATACCATCATTTGTCTTCTTTTTTTTCATATTTAGAAGTGTGCCAATTAGTCACTCTGATATATTTTTCTTGATATGCATCACATCAAGACAATGTCATACGTGCAACTTCTTCTAATATGGAAGGTCAAAGAAGATTGACCTCTTCTTGCACCTGCTTGAATGGACTATTTTTTATTATTATCGAAAGTCATGTTTAAGTCTTTTACTTCATCAAATACTTAAAATTCTATGAGAGGATTTACAGTTTTTGCTTCTTCAAATTTTCCATTAAAAGCTTTTCTTTACCTAAAATAATGATGATTCATAGCTAATACTCTATGGTGTCCGAGATAAGTAGTCTTCCTACTCTTTGGTTGTGGGAGAAAATTTGTATTATCTTCACAAATAGGGCATGCATAGTGTTCATGTACACTATAACCATAAAGATTACCAGAAGCCAAAATATCATTTATTGTACAAAATAACATCGCTCTCAAGTTAAAAGACTCTTGACTTTGTGCATCAACTAATTTAACTCCGTGATCCCACATGTACTTTAAATCCTCAATAAGGGGAGCCAAATAAGCATCAATATCATTATCTAGTTGATTTGGACCAGATAAAAGCGAGGATAGCATCATCTATTTTCTCTTCATACATAAAGATGGGGGAAGATTTTAGATCACTAGTGTTTCTATTAAAAGGGTCCATTCCATCCAAATAGAGTACAACCCACAAGTTTCTAGCTTCACTACCAAAATTAGGGTATACAGAATTGATCATCTTCCATTGAGGAGAATCTGCCGGATGTCTATGATTGTCATCATAAATCTTTCCTTTCACAATCCATATAAGGTTCTCTACATTTTCCTCATTATGAAACATGCTTCAGAATAATGGTATAATTGGAAAGTAACAAAACACCTTATTAGGATCCTTATTGGTCATGTATCAAGACATTTGACATTGAGGACAATTATCTATGATGCATATTCATTACGACACAAAATGAAATCGCTAGGATAAGCATGAATCTTTTCATAATTCAAACCCATAGAGCCCAAATTCTTCTTAGCTTAATAAGTATATGGATGAAGCACATTATCCTTCGGCAGCATCTTTTTTTAGAGCTCACGAGGAGAAGTGAAGATTCTATCGCTCCATCCATTACCTACCTTCAAATTGTAAAGTCGTAACAAGGAGTATAATTTTGAAAACTTATTACAACCATTGTACAAAGGCGTCTCCAAATCATTAACCAACTTTTCAAATAATTTTGAATGGTCTCTAAAATGTTTTTCAACACTGTTGGTCAGGTCCTTAATGTAAGAAAAATCATCAGCAACTTCAACATCATCGTGGTTAACCACACTTGGTTCATTAAGAAGTGGCTCTCCTTGCCATATTCACCTAGTATAACTCTTATCAATTTCACGGAGATGATCTCGTATCTCATTTACTCCTCTCCTTATTGTATTTCCACAATCTACACATGGGCTCAATATTCACAAAGAATCTTTTGAATGTTAAATGGCTAACTTAATAAATTTTTGATCACCATATATATATTCTCTAGACAACCCGCTTGCTTATATCTACTTACAATCCATAACGAGAAATAATTATTGATCAAAACCTAAACTACAAAAAATTGGGGAATATGACAATATTAGCTAAGTCAAGCAAAAAAAACTAGCAACATACACGAAATACATATACACCACAACAATGTTTGCACAAGTAATAATACTTTTCTATATATTATTATTTTTTTCATTTACATACTCTATTTTTTGAAATATATAGTTTGATAATATATCTTCACAAAACATATGAACACAAAAACTATCAACATAGAGTATAATGAAAAACAAATAATGAAATACACAACATAGAGGTTTGAATATGAAATAACACAAGAAAAATTTATAAATAAAGAGAAACTTATACACAATGCTTAAACTTCAAAGAAAAGGAAAAGAAAGAATAATGAACATACTATGACAGAGAGAGAGAAATGCGATGGTGATGAAGTGTAGCAGAATAAAAATGAGCAAGAACTCCGGTGAAGAGAAGAGAGAAATCCAATGGTGGTTGTAGAGCTTCATCTCTTCAAACAACATTGTCTGGATATCAAGAGGCAAAGTGAAAAAGTATAGGTAGTTCTAGGTTAAAAAATGATGAAATGAAAAAAAAGTGGAAAAGGGTATATACAATGGTTATAAGTTAAAACCATAGTGTATATCTAGTAGTGCAAAAGGAAATACATGATGGTTATAAAGTAAACTTTTTGTGTATTCCCTAAATGATATTTACCTCTCTCTATGAGGGAATATACAGTGATTTTACCTTATAACCGCCTTGTATTCTCTTTTGCACTATTAGTTTTACATGGCGGTTTTAACTTATAACCACTATGTATACCATCATTTACTTCTCTCGTTAAGGGTATACATGATTGTTATAAGTTAAAATTGCCATGTATATGTCCAGCTTAAATTACAAAAATACTCCCTCCATGTTATTTCTTACTGGGAAATGGATTAAATGGTGACTTAGTTAAAAATCAACATAATTTATTCCTAACATTAAAGCCATTTTAACATACTTTCGTACATATAAGAATTTATACAAATTAACATGATTTATTTTACTAAATTTAATGCTAATATTATTTAGTAGATAATTACAACATAACAAACATACTTAATACAATTTATACATCAAAAACATAATGTGCTATTATGTTATTTATAACATTTTAGTAGTGTATAAGGATTACTTGATTTACCACAAAAGTACAAATAATAGTCAACCTACTAAAATTTATTAGGCTCCACTAATCAACCTCTTGTACCTAAAAATAATACCTCATTAACTATATTAATAAATAACTCATAACATAATAAAATATATTAAAATATTTATTAAACAAAATTACCAAAATATCCTTAGGTTGCAAAGAGGGGGAGAGGGACACTCTCACACTGCATGGGCTGACAACATGAGTTCAAGCATGTATAAAGGGGGTTGGATGGGCTGACTAGGCTTAATGGGAAGCGTAGGGAAAAAGAGAAAGAATGGGGGTTATGGTGAGGTGTCGGATGGAGATGGTAGGGATGTGATGGTGGATTGTAGATGATGGTAGAGGTTGGTGGTTGCGTGGGCATGAGTGGATAGGATGGTGATGGAGAGGGAAAAGAAACTAGAGGCAAGGGTGGAGAAGCTAATAGGTAACAAGGGAAGTAATGGTGGTGGGAATTGGTTAGGATGGTGGTCGAGGCAAGGCTGGGGAAGGAGAAGAAGGGGAAAAGGAGGATGAGGGAAGGCTCAATAATAGAGTGGTCTGAATGGGGGAGGAGGATGCTATAAACAACAGGGAGAAGTTGGTGGCTAGTGATGGGTTGTTGTTGACTCAGGGAGGCCAAGGTAGAGAAGGTGAGGATGGGGAAAGGTGAGGGTGTATGGTGATGTTGGGGATATAGGGCACGATTGTGCGTGGGTGGATAGTCAAGGGAGGTGAGGTTGGTGGCAATAAAGGGAGGCACTAAGGGTTGTTGGATGATGTTGAATAAGAAGAAGAGTCGGGGTTGGGCGATGAGGGGCAAGGAAGAAGAAGGAGGGATTAAGGATAAGTAAGGAAGGGAGCTCGGTGGTCGAGTTCAAAAGAAAATGAAGAGAAGAAGTAGAGGGGTGTATGCATGCTGGAGGTAAGGATTGTGGGAGTTGGTTTTAGAGGGCATGTTGGCTTGGCGTGGGTGAAGGATGATGCATGCTGGGAAGGAGAAGAACAATATAGGGTGTAGGTTTTAGAGATGTTAGATGTTGCAAGGTACAAGAAGGGAAAGAGAAAACGGCATGCACATAGGGATGTAGGGGTGTTTGGCTTGAAGAGAAAATGAAGGGCAGGCTTGGTGGCCAAAAGAGAAGGAGAAGAAAAATAAAAGGAAAAAGAAAATGGGAAAAAGGAGAAGGAGGGATGGTGTGGTGAGTAGGGAGAGAAGATAGAAAAATAAAGAAAAAGGGAAAATAAAAAGGAAGAGAGACAAAATAAAGAAAAAGAAAATAACTTTATAGTTAGGATTATAATTAGGTTTATATTTAAGATTACGGTAAAATCAATTTATCTAGGGTTAGAGTACCCGATTAAGAAAAATAAATCAAGATAAAATTTATTGGTTTAGGGTGGGTTTAAAAATAGAAAAAAATATATAAAAATAATTAGGATAAATTGATTTAAGAATTTATCCTGGTTTGTAGATTAAGGGTTAAATAAAATAATTAAGCTGAGATTTAAGGGTTAGATTTTAAATAAAAGACTAAACACTCAAAAATTAGGATTATAAAATTTTGGGATGTTACACTATTAATGGCCTCTTTCCATAAGCTAGAGTATATATACCTCATCTCCTCATCATAAGTCTTAGGATCATCATCTAAAAATATATTATCAAAATTTCCTTATCAACATCATCACTATACTCAATGAGGAATGAAGTAATAAAGGTGGGACCAAACAAGGCATGAACTCGAGCTCTCTTACTCAGTTGAGGTTCATTCTCATTTTGTAAATTATTAACATTATCATTTATTTGATATGGAAACGACCCAAACTCCAAGGCAAAGTCCTGAAAAAGATCATCCTCAAAGAACTCAATATCTCTAGACCCCATTATTATTCCATAAACGTTATATGCATTATCATTGATCATGAACTTATAAGCCACATTGTTTGAGGAATACCCAACATACACATAATCAATAGTCTTAGGCCTGATGATATTCCTCTTAAAATAAAGTAATGCAATCTTAGCAAGACACATCTACACTTTCATAAACCTCTTATTAGGTGGGCAACCCTTCCAAATCTTTTATGGTGTATTATCTAACTTCTTGTTGGTACCCAATTAAGCATATAAGATACAAACAATATCACTTGCCCTGAATAAAGTAAGATAATCACAAAGAAATCAACAAGTCATTCACCACATCCATAATAATTCTAGTATTTCTTTCTAAAACCTTTGTTTTTGTGTATAAAGGGTTGAAAACTCATGTATAATCCCATTTTCTTCACAAAATTTCACCAAAGAGTTATTTCCATACTCACCACCTTGATTTGTTGTCATCCTTTTGAACTTTCTATCTAATTTATTCTCAACCTCAGCCTTATAATTTAGAAACATTTCATCAGCTTCATTTTTACTACTCCACAAATAGAATTTTTTTTATAATATCTAGATCAGTCATCCACAAAAGAAATGTAATAATGTTTGTCCCTTCTACTCATATAACTTTTACATCCCCTAAAATTAGAATGTACTAATTATAAAAGTTGAGATTTCCTCTCTGTTACTCCACTAAAGGGTTTATTAGGGTGTTTAGCTTCAACATAGAATTGACACTTCTCTATATGACTTGAGCCTAGATTAGGAAATAAATTCAAACTTTTCATCTTATAAATATAACTCACATTAACATGACCAAGTCTAGTATGCCATGGATCTATGAACTCAACAATGTATGCAAAAGAAGTAGGTGTATTTATTTCATCATTAAGTACACAAGGCCATCGTTACAAAATCTTTTTTCCAACAAAGTTACTAAATTTAGTTAGGACTTATCGGCAATCTTGGGGCTATATCCATCCAACATGTAGTTAATATTCTATCGTTGGATGTAGAAGACTATATTCTCACACCATCTTTTTTAATTATTTCCATCAAGAGCCTCAATCTTGGAAAATCTAGGAATAATAATATTAACAAAACTAGAGACAACATTGTTATCCAGATAGTGTAATAATATGTAAAGTAGAGGAAGAACATAGTTTCCGACCTAGATTGTAATAACTATAATACAAAATGGTATTATAAGAAACCACTTATCTAGATAAGGTTGTAACACCCTAATTTTTTGAACAATTTTTTTAAATGTAGAAGCTAGCTCAAATGGAAGAGTGCTACCACCATGTTTCATACAAGTTCAAATACCTCACATTTCTTATGTGAAATACAAGGCTATAGCATTCAATCACAAGACAACGGAAAGATATAGCATAAAGAGGGAATATATATATATATATAACAAGATCTAAAAAGGAGTAACACTATAGACAAAGATATACATAGAGAGAGAGTGTGTGAGAGATAAAAATAAGGGGAAAAATACCCATATTCGAATAATAAAAATAACACTGATAAGGTGTACCAGATACTCTTATTCTAACTCTAACCCCTCATGCAAACTCTATGAAATCAACAATGTCCTCACCAACATCGGCATCCATTATTTTTTTTGAAAAATAGCAACAAGAATATAATCAGTATGATGAGTTTACTAAATAAACTAAATATACTAAAAGTGGATAACATGTATTCATGTAAGACATATATAACATGTTGAAGTGAAAGAATACAAGAAAACATGCTAGTACATAAAATATGGAATGCTTAGTGAAAATTAACTATTTATTAATATTCATCATTGTTAATTACTATTTATTACTATACATCACTGTTTATTAATGTTCATCCAACACCTTAAAATCACATAAATACTTAGAATATGAATCTAAACACTAAAATGATTACATCCACACACATGCGAGCTCCACTGATTATTTTGATCCATATTAGATTATCACATAATCCACCAAGTCATATTTTATCTGAGAGGAACCAATACTAAAGTTGAAGCACTAATGGCTACGACATTAATCCAAAGAACTACGACGAAAGAAGTATTCTAAAACCACTAAGGAACACTCTATCCTTAAGTATCAATACCCTCTATAAACCCGCATATTACCTATATAGGAGAAAGATGCATCACTACATACTAATGATGTAACACAAACATGTATATAAACAAAGAGTGCAACCACTGCAAACTCCACCTCAGAGACCATTTGGAGGCTACTTATCTAAATCCTAAACTTAGTCTTACGCTTAAAATTTTTAGAAAATTTCAAATATATTAATGATTACCACCCCAAAACAAGCCCACACACAAAATTTAGAAAAAAATTACTAATCAACAAATACTATTCATGTACCAAATATTCTGTAAAAATATGCCAAGAAGTATAGCTTTAAATATCAATTTTTTTTACAAATACTGAGATTTACTATATATGCTAAATCACTATTTACACTAATCAACTAATATGACAGCCACAACAATGGTCAAGGTCAACTATTAAATTTAAAATACCTGATTAATTCTTTTAGGTGCAAAATAACTAAAATGCTCTTAATATTATAATTATGAATAAAATAGTAAAATAAATCATAAAATTATGAAAATAAATTTTAATCACCTTCAATCAATAATTATCCTTCTAGCACAAAAAAATTTAAATAACAAAACATAAATACTCCTAAACCCCTAAAAACACTAATAATGGCATAAATTTTATTACATAAGTATCTAACTCCTCAAAATTTGGACAATGAACATCTTAGAACCAAAAAAAAAATCTCGAATCCTAGATGGAAAATGACCAAAATAACCTTTATTCATGCTTAAATCTTAATTTAATCACAACTTTAATTACAACAAACCAAATCATGACTTTAAATATATGAAATTATATCTAAAAAATCTAAATATTCCATTTGAATCATAAAAATTAAATTAAAACAACCGTAACAGTGAATTAGTCCCAGAGGCTTAATTGGCCAACAATGCCATTAACGACAACAACAACGTCGCATTAATGTATTTTAACGCATCAAACCTATATACTCTTAGTATAATTTAGTTTTCCAAGTCTTTAGGTCCAATATTATGAAAAAATCATCCCAACATGAACTATTTCCAAACGCTTGAAAACCTTGCATAAAAAATAAACAAAAACCATCAAAACACTTAAAAAATAAAAAAAAAACAAAACAAATTAAAGAAAGAATCAAGGCTAAAATAGATTAAAAATCCTTAGAATTATTTTTTAAAATTAATTAAGAACTTATTAAGATTTTTTTTTAATTTCTTTAATTTTTAACACTTAATTGTTTATGAAAAGCAATAAAGAGCTATAAATCAAGAATAAAGAAGTACAAACCAAAACAAATGAAAATCAATGGAGGAATTTTTTTAGGTTAAAGGAGTATTTTATTATGATATAAAGGAATGAAATTATGAATAAGTAAAGATGTTGGAAGAGTTTTTTTGTTGTTAAAGTTTAGATATTTAACAATTTCCAGAAAATTTATGCTTATTATACCGGAAACTAATCAAAAAAATAGAGAAAGAAATCATACCAAGATTGGAATAAATCCTAGTGATAAAAAAATTCAACCTTTATTTTAGATATTTTTGGAAGATAGTAATTATTTTGTAGATATTTTGGATACATTCTATATAGATAAAGTTGAGTTTTAGGGGCTAATTATGCCTAAAATTGGTGGAATTTTTTTAAAAACTCTAAAAAAAGTTATAATTTTTGTAATCCATATTTAGATCAAATATGCCAAAATATAATTATTTCTGATATTTTATAAACTTTTTCTAGCTCAAACACTAGTTTGAGGGCTTAAAATGCTAATAAGGATTAAGAAAGGGCAGTGGGTAATATTTTTTCTCATAAATTTCAATTTAAATTTTTAAAAATTCCTAGGAGACTTAGAAAAAGTTAAAAAATTAAAATATGATCAAATTATAAAGTTTTGAAATAATTTCAATGGCCAAAAGTGAACTGCTTTAAAAATGCTTAAACGATTGAAACAAAATACTTTAAAAATGTAATGAGATTTTAAGGAATGTAAAAATATTATATTATAAAAAATTATACTTATAAAATTGGTTTATTACATCACCATCCCCTTAAAGATGACATCGTCCCTGAATTTTGGTGAAACGAGGAAAACATCAACACAAAAATGTTCTAAGGTATGCAATGGGGTACCGCCCCCTTAATAAGAAACCTTATTGATAAGGTATCTCATGAAATACAAAAGCTTAGGATACTGGCATCGAACCTCATCCTCTGTCTCCTATGTGGCTTCCTCTATCCCATGGTTTGTTCAGAGTACCTTCTCCAACATGACCTCCCTCAATCGGGTTTAGAGGGTCTTTCGATTGATGATCCAAAGCGATCTCTCAACATAAGTCAATTACTCATGAAGATTGATCTCATCAGGATGTAGAGAATTTATGTAATACCCCATATTAATTAACCCTTAATTTAGTCATGCAAGACTTAAAGCTTGATTAGTAAGCAAAGTAAATCATAAGATTTTTTGTAGCGATCGCCTTGTTGTCTCGAGTAGGTCCATAAATATTAAGTTATGAAAATAACCTGGATTAAATGTAAGAAAGGGTAGAGGAAGGTAAAAATTGATGACGATAATAAGAAGAGATTAATTAAAATAGAAGGGATGGCTATACCAATAATCTTTTTATAAATAACACTTTTAATAATAATACCCATAACAAGGATTGTAAGAATAATAATAATGTTAGAAATAATTAAAGAAATACAATAAAATAGGGGAAGTGATAAAACAATGATAATAATATTGATCATGATAATACTAGTATCATGATTTATTTTTGAGAAAAATTAAACCTTACTTAGGTGGGAATTCTTTTCCTAATAACCACACTTGCAAGCTTAATACTTTGGGGAGGCTTTTGCTAATCAATCCTTAACCAAACCCCCCATCTTTTCCCCACTTAAACCCAGCCAAAAAACTCGCCCAACCTGTTGAAGCATATCAACCCATGCAGCCCGTCACCTTTCCCTCTCCTCCCCATGCATATGTTTCTTCTTGTCCAGCAACCATCCTCCTTTTTGCAGCTTTCTCTCTACCCCAAACACATCCCATCTCCTCTCTGCATAACCACTCGCTCACGCCACAACCCATCCCCTGCATGCCGCAACTCCAACTCCAGCCACACTCCCTCACATCTCTCGGCCAACCTGCAGCCAAGGCCTTCGACACCCAGCCCTTCCCCCGACTTGCAGCCTCACCTTTCCTTTCCCAAACCTGCACCCCTACTCTATCTCCTCATCATCTACCCACCTATTTTCCCTCCTTTCCCATGCCTCTCCACCTGAAAAACCGCAGCCCATAACCCCAGCCATCCTCCATCACATCATTCAGCAACTTGCAACCATGACTCACGTAACCCCAGCCTTCACTCAACTTGTAGCCCCTATCTTTCCCTCCTCTCAACCTGCACACCTACCCCACCTTTCTAGCCATCTACCCCTCCATTCCCTTCCCTTCTCCATGCTTCAACCTGCCCTTGCAGGCCTCCATCCCCATGCAACCTGTCGACACCATCACCCCTCAAAAACAACCCACTTGCAGCCCTTAGCTCTAACCCACACAACATCCTTTCCCCCTACTTTCCCCTCCTTTTTATTATGTCCCAATCTACATAAAACACCCTCCTTTCCTCTTCCTTTAAGCCCTCTAATTTTCCCCTTGCAGCCCCCTCTTTTCCTTCCCTAAATTCCAGCAACACAAATTTAGTTGCAGCCCCAAACTTCCCCTCCCCTTCACCGAATTTAGTCTAAAAAATAATCCAGCATTTACCTTGTGTTCCACCTCCCCAAGCAGCCATTTTTTCTTCCCCAACGTAATTACTTTATCTTCAGTGGGTTTGATGCTTAAATTCATGCACCGGCCACCTCGTTTATTTTCCTAATCGTTTTTCAATTATTAGCTTATATAGGTTGTCTTTTGGTTATTTTAATTTGCATAAATATTAATGCTTGTAGTTTTAATGGTGTATTCACTTCTAGGTAATCTCGACCCTGCCTAGGGTATTTGTGGAAGAAGCTCGTGGTGTTAATATTTCTTAGCTCAAGGTAAATCCAACTAATCTGTAGACGGTAGAATTTTTATGTGAAAATGATAGGCTAGTTTTCTAGGATAAAATCATGATAGGATGAAGATATCAAATTATTGTATGTTTGTGGGAAATGGGAGCATGTTGTAGTTCTTGTCTACATGAAAATCATGATGTGTAAATTAACATGTGTTATCATGCAATCTTTTCATATGCCTAAGTAATATTCTCAAATTTGAAGAAGTGTATGTTAATTGTAACGAACTTAGATTTATGCTAGTAAAATGAGATGAGTATGTTTAAGGTAAAATTTAGTTTTATATGGGAGCATGTTGTAGTTCATTCCTACATGAATATCATGATGTGTAAATTAATATGTGTTATCATGCAATATTTTTTATATGCCTAAGTAATATTCTAAAATGTGAAGAAGTGTATGCTAATGGTAACAAAATTGGGTTTATGCTAGTAAAATGAGACGAGTATGTTCAAGGTAAAATATAGTTTTATATACCATGATTGTATTTGAGATTGATTTGAGGAAATTCTATGAATTTATGAGATATTAGAAATGCATGCTAATAGTGTTTATGTGTACTATATATGGTAAAAGGTTAGGGATAATATGTTCCTTTGTAGTACCGAAGAAATTATCATATGTAAAGTATCATTAACTATTTTATGCTAGCATTTCATGAAAAATATCCTATATAAGTAAACTTGATAATAAAAGTGAAGGGAAATGTGGTAGTTATAGGTTGAGGGGTATTTTGGTTATTAAGGTAAAAAGGTGTTCCAAAGTGGATAATTGGACTAGTTAAATTAAGTGTTGGCCTTAAAATAATATTGGGAATAATTGGACAATTAGTTGAACACTGAATCGAATAATTATTCGGGCTATGGCATAATGCCTAACCCTAGGCCGTGTTGGCTTGGAATGGTTGCGACCTCGTGGTCTTTGGATGTGACATTGTTTGTTGATTGATGATGTTGAACTTTGTGAATCTCGACATTCTAAAAGAAAATAATAACCCGGAATTTCATAAGACAATAATTACTGAAAGAGAAAGACTCGAGTTGGAAAGGAATCTCGTGCCTCAGACTTGGCTATCGAGTGCATAGTTCGAGCCTTCGAGTCAAGGGGATCACTTCTGCTCTATAAGTATTCCATAACCCTATAAGGAGTACGCGTATTTAAGGTCTTGAGTTTTGAGGTTTAGTATGGGCGACTGTTATGTCGTGTAGCTTCCTTGGCAAGCTTTGCCCTCAAATCGAGTGATTTATTTTGGTACCACCCTCCTTGACGATCTTTGTCATGGATATGGGATTGTATTCCACTTGAGAATTTTTATATAAATTATATAACCGGATTAGACACTCACCATAATACTTCTATAATAATCGGATTAGGAATGACTTGACCTTGGTTAGATAGCTTGGAGTATCAATAATTCTTCCTATTATGCCATAATGTATGGTCGTTGGTAAGTTAAATTGGTTGAGAAATTATAAGCATGATTTAAATGCCTTCGATAGGGATTTTGACCTAACTTGTAATGTTAATTGTGATGTGGATGTGTGTTTTGAAATCGTGGCCTTGCATGTGATCATATGTTCTATTTGAATTCCATATTTGCATAATGATTGCTACGTGGGTATGCTACCTCTCCGGAGGTGTTGTGGTTTACTTAGTACGAGGAAGTCGTACTGATACTATCACTTTTCAGAGGAGTACATCCATGGCATACATTGGTTAAAGGATTATGAGGAGCGTCATCCCCACCAAATAGGTAGATTTAGGGAGCGAGTGGACCCCGCCCCTTTTTCCCCTTTTCCTTGTAACTCCATGGACCGTAAGAGTGTAAGGCAGACCATTAATGACTTTTGTGTACTCTTTTGTTATTTTCTAAATTGTTGGATACTTAATTTCCTAAACAGTCAATTGTCATGGATAATCTTTCTTTTGCAAAACTCTTGATTACGTATTGTACTTCTCTTATCTTTGGTTGATTTGATTTGTTTTAAGCCTTAGCACTTGACGTAAGGATGGTGAGGAGACCAGACTTATGTCAAGTGTGGTGGTAACACCCACCATTCTTTAATTTCTGCTTCCACAAAGCAAAATTTAAACAAAAATTTCAAGTCATGATTTTGGGGTGTTACAATTTGATGGGTCTACAATGTACTTCCTTAACCATGACACATAGAAGATGTAGAAAACTTAGGACAACTCTATTGGCAACATAAGGTGATAGGTGACCTCTCTAATCCTCTCAACAATCTCATAAGGTCCATTGAATCTCAAATTAAGCTTTCCTCTCCACCCAAAAGGCATCACACCATTTTTTGGTGAAACCCTCAACAAAACGTGGTGATCCACCTCATAGCCTTTACGTCGTCACCTTAAATCGACACAAATCATCTATTTATCCTAAGCTACCCTCAATCTATCCTACATTAGCCAGACTTGTTGAGTCATTTTTTTCTATCATCTATAGTCCCAAAATAATAGTCTTACTAATGTGACTCCAACACAAAGGACTATGACATTTTTGTTCATACAAAGCCTTAAATGGCACCATAACAATGTTGGTGTAATGAATATTGTTGTATGAGAACTTAATCAAGTCCACTATGTCCTCCCAACTACCTTGGAAGTTGATTACACAAGATTAGAGCATATCCTTCACAATATATATCATCTGCTTCATATAACCATTTGTATCTAGGTGAAATATTATACTCATCTTTAGCCTCGCACCCATAGCCTCTTGAAAATTCCATCAAAATGGGAAAGTAACTTAGAGTTTCAATAAAAAACTATGTTAAATGGAGTACCATGAAGTCTCACCAAGTGCCTCATGTGAACTTCTGATCCATACTCTATATTGATCTCATTGGAATAAAGACAACTAAATTGGTTAGTCAATCAACCACTACCCAAATCATGTCAAAGTGACTCGTCATCCCAATCAACCCACTAACAAAGTCCATATAAATGTATTCCCACTTACACTTAGGTATCTCTAACGACCGTAAAAGCTATGACAACCTTTTATGCTCAACCTTGACCTTTTAATAGGTTAATCACCTTGAAACAAACACATATACCTCTCTCCTCATACATGGAAAGAAATACATCATCCTGAGCTCCTTATACAAATTATATCCCCTCGGTGGACATAATAAGGTGTACAATAGCCCTCCTTAAGTATCTTGGTCTTTAGATCACTATAATTGGGTGGTATATACCATCGATATCTAAATATGACGTTGCCATCATCATGGATGTGAAACCTCTCAACTGGCCCCTCACCAATCTTATGCTGAATACCCTCAAGCTAGGCATCTCCAGCTTGTAAAAATTGAATGTCATTGAAAATTGAAGGTGAGATGGTGAGTGCACTCATCGTTGCATCAGGAAAAACCCCTAAAGATTAACTCAATACCCATATCCTAATGTTCTTCATGAAGTCTAACCTCCATGATCATCGGTCGTAAAGAATGGGAATTCTTCTTACTCAAAGAATCAACAACAACATTGGCTTTACCCTCGTTGTAGATCAACTCAAGATCATATTCATTCACCATCTCTAGCCATATTCTCTAACTCATATTCAGCTCTTGTTAAGTGAATATGCACTTCAAAGTTCAAACTCTGATGTGCTTCAAGATAGTGCCTCCCGATCTTTAGGGAGAATACAACTAAAGCTAACTACAAATCATGAGTGGGTAGTTCTACTCATGCGAACTCAATTGTCAAGAAGCATAAGTGACCACCCTACTATGATGCATCAGAACACAACCCATGCCATACTTTAAAGCTTTATAGCTTGAAACCATAAGCCCCTTCTAGTAATGTCAACATCGGCTCTATAGTAAGTTGATGTGTCAACTTCTGAAATGTTTGCTCACAGTTAGTGTCGTACTAAAGCCACATAGTCTTGTTCGATAAGTTCTTTAATGGACAAGAAACCCATGAGAATTCCCAAACAAATCTATGGTAGTACCCTACAAAAACAAGGAAAATACAAACCTCTGGTACACTAATAGGAGTGCTCCAATCTACCACTACTTTGATCTTCACCAGATCTATAACGACACCACTAGCTGATACGATTTACCTAAGAAATGCGACCTCAATGAGCCAAAACTCACACATACAGAGCTTAGCCTGAAGTTAATACTCCCTAAAAAGTGCTAAAATGATCCTCAAATGCTTCTCATGCTCCTCCCTACTTATGGAGAAGATAAGGATATCATCAATAAATATCACCACAAATTGATCTAGATACTATCGGAAGATATGTCTACTTATATAAATATGGTATACCATCTTTTTGGCCATTCTATCCTAAGAACTCCATAGTTAAGCCTGCTTGTTGTGGAATAATTTTTAGAATGGATGATCCTATAGGGAAGTTTTGAAAAATTTCCAAACTTTTCTTGAGAAGAGCATAAGTGATGACAAAACATAATGAAAGGATTTATGTTGATCTGTGGGGCTAGATGATCAATCTAAAAGCACTCTAGGGTATCCTCCACAACTCTTGTGACCTTGAGGTACAATAAGATGGATACCAATTGGCCCCTATGTGGTCATATTGAATCGGTGTGTTACAAATTGTATAAGAGAAAAATTACTACTATGAGCTACACTTAGATGAGTTAGTCAGTCGCTTAACGGGGTGATTCTTGGGATAGTTTATAATGAGATAATCAATGGTCAAGGCGCAATGAGGACATTACGTTATTGATTAGGGGTGAATGTAATACCCCAAAATTAAGTGAAATATTATAAGGATTGATATGTCTACATATATCAACATAGTATTCCATCATTTTGACAATTCTATCCTAAGAACTCTATAGATAAGAGTGCTTGTCGCGGAGTAATTTTTATGATGGGTGACTCTCTTGGAAAGTTTTTTAAAATTTTTAAAAATTTCTTGAGAAGCACATGAGTAAGGATAAATCACATTGAAAGGATTTTGTGTTGCTCTGAGGGGCTAGTAGATCAATCTGAAAGCGCTCCAAGGTAGCCTCCACAACCTTTATGGGCACGGGGTGCTATTAGGTGGCTACCAAGTGGTCCCCGTGTTTTCATATCAACTCGGAATGTTATAAAAGTAAAGAAAAGATGAAATATGAATGAAAACTAGAGATACTGTGTAGTCACTTCCCTAAGTCAGAATGACCCTCTCTTTGTTGAAAAAGCAACTCCTAGAGTTTACATCTCTTTGCAACTAAATTAGTGCACACTAATTGGTATAGTGGGAGATAATTTGTGAACAACATCAAATAATGCAAATGAAAAACTAAAGGATGTATACAAAATAGGGAGAGAAGAGCAAGAATTGTGTTAGAAAAAGAAGAGGAGAAGTGTGTGTGTTTTTTATGATATTATTTTGGTACAACTTAAGCTTTATATAGGGGAAATATGTTTGCTTTTTGTTATCAAAACCACCAATTTGCAATAAGAAATAGCAAATATAATCCATGATTGGGAAGATAAAATTAATTGTGAAATAATATAATTAGAATAAATAGGGAAAACTAATGATCTTTATTATGTACAATGGTATGATTACAAATCACACATTAACCATCAGTTCTCTCAAAACACAAGAGAATACAAGAGGACATGGAAATAGTGTGTTTGACGGTAGGTAGGGATGAAAATGGATGAGGTATGGATCGGGTGCCCTATATCCATTACCCAAATAAGATAAGGAAGACTTTACCAATATCTGCCCTCAAACTCGACGGGTATTATCCCCCTCCCCTATATCTATATACATATTTGTTTATCCATATTTATCTACATATCCATCAGATAAATTCCATTGAGTTCAAAATAAAGACCATCCAATATTAGAATTAAATACTTAGAATGTTAAGGTTTGATTATATTTCCATTTTTATCCTTAGAAAATACATTGAAGGATATATAAATAAAGGGTAAAGATGTAATTTTATATCAAGTAAACAGATGTGGATATGAGTATGAATATGAAGGCATGTATGGATTTTAGGATCACTTACCTGTATTTATATCCAAATTTAGAAGATATTTATCCATTTTCTCAATATCCGTTTACATATACATCAGATAAAATGTAACACCCCCATTTTTACTACTTAAAAATTTTATTTTTTTGGAAGCATAAATTATAAAAATAACGGATGGTACCACCACATTTAGTATAAGTATGACATCCTCTATCATATTTATATTAAGTGCTAAGGATAAAACATTACTTTACTTAAATTAAAGTTTACCACATAAGAATAAAATAGTGATTTTATTACAAATCAATATTATCCTAATAAATATAAATGCATGATGCAATTTAGTTACAATATAACCGAAAGAGAAATAGAAAATGACCTCATAATCCAAGGAATATCCAAATCAAAAGATTCCAGGGTGAACACATGATAGTCCTAACTCTCAACCCTTAATGGAAGCCATCAAACCAAAACTTCATAGTATTCTTGCAAGGTAAACACCACCCATTGAATAGGTAGGGGACTGAGAATGGAACTCATTAGTACTACGGTATTGAGTGAACAATTACACATTACTAACATGGAAGGCCACATGAAACACATAGGTAACAATATGGCAGGGATACATTAAGGAAATCATGTGATACCGAATTGACCAACACCAACATAATTAAAACAAGTCCACACACCAAAGGTAAGGTACTAAGATAATTACCGAATCAACACATCCAGACTAGTCCAAATACTAAGGTAGGGTAGTATGACACCTACCAAATCAACACATCCAAATTAGTCCAAATACCATGGTATGATACCACGACAACTACCACTCCACATACCAAACCAGGTAGTGCACAACGACAACTACCAAATCAATAACCCAAAGCAAACCATTTACATTCTTGCACACTAATTACTTCTATGTTAATTACTCAAGTGGGATACAATAATAACCCAAATACATAAAAGTAAATAGATCATACCTATGAATAAGGCACCATGGTACCTCCTAACTATTCAACACAAAGTTATAACAACACTTTGGTTATACAGGTGTAGGAGGTAACACAATACCCTCTATAGCTAGGATACCTAATTTTTAATCATCGATACCCCTTCTAGGGTTCATAGGTCACCTTTAGAGTAGACTGGGGTTTTACTGGGGCACAATGACACACCAATAAACCAAAAAAAAAAATAAGGCTCCTACCTCATCTCTAGGGTAGCTAACCCTAAAGGGCAACCATTCCCAATTTCAAAGTCTTATGCTTTAAGTATTAATATTTTATAGGGTGATCATAGATATCACATATAACACAACAATTCCCATTCTATACTTAACCATTTTTTATTTATTTAAAATTATCCAATTAAATCCTAAGGTCAACCTATCAAAATTCTAAAGTCATCCCGTGTTCAATTATTCACAATAGGCGTATTTTGTCAAAAATGACCAAATGACGTCAAAGCCCTAATTTTACCATTATTATCCAAATTCCATACCAAACATTATTATTATGAGAATTTGTCATTAAAATTCAAAAGGATAATAATTCAGAATATTTAGCATGTAGGTAAATATTATGATTTAGCGATTGACTATAGTTTCCACTTTTCATGCATTTAGTGAGTTACGTCTGTAAACCTTAATCGTGCATTTCTATCTTGTTATTTATTCCATCCAGCACATATGTAAATATTTATAGCATTGAACAAAATTTAATAAGCTAATTAACATCATGGTCCATATAGGAAAACATTTCAAACCCTAGAACATGCAAGTAACAATTATCCTATGCTAGCCTTAATTATATGTGTGCTTCTATACTATTTATATCAACCCTAGCTACCATGAAATGATAATCATGGTACACTTATCATGACATTTACATCATAGTCTTGACACAATCAAAACCATAACAAAACCCTAGGCATGCACACTTTGACCATTCAACAAAATGCACATATGTTTATGTTCTATTTAATAACACGTTGGATACATGCCAATTATTCAATATAATACTTTCATGTTCACACATATTAATAACACTTTAAAATCAATGTAAAACTTCAGCATATAACACATACATATATCGTTTCAAAATTCATTCATAAATCATACTTGAAACACATAACGATTTTTATGTGTCGCCACATGATTTTACATCTTAGTAGAAGGGTATGATTACCTCTTATCCAAGTCAAAGAAATAAAGTAAGGTCCACCCAACTAGTCTTTACTCAACCTCCTCAAAACCCTTACATAAACAAAACCGACACATATATATTAGCATATAATACAATGCAACATTAACTAAGATTAATAAAAATCAAAATGGAGAAGAAGGTTAGAATATAACTAGGAAAAGGAAGCTAAGAAGGCTGCAAGGAACAACAACACAAACTCACAAAACAAAGGAGGAAGAAAATCGTTGGAAGGAGGCGAAAATGGGAGGTGAGCTTCGGTATAATGTGCTATTTCTAGGGGTGGAACTTCATCAGCTTTGGCCGAAGCCAAGGGAGAGGGAAATAGAGGAATTGGCTGATGGTAGGGGAGGGTGTTTAGTGGAGGAGGATGCAACAAGGGGAAGGGGATCTACAACCTTAGCTGAAGGAAATGTGGTGGCTTGGTTAGTTCAGTCGATGATGGAGGTGTGGTGCGTCAGTTTTAGCCGAAGCCAAAGGGGGTGGAATGGAGGAGAAAGCTACAACTAGGAAAAGGGTAACATTGGTGGTGAGCATTGCTTGGGTTGTGTAATGGTTTCGAGGTGCTTTTGGTGACAACGAGAAGGAGGGAGAGGGAAAGGAAAATGTTGTGTTTGGTGGTGGTGAGTTTCGATGGAAAAAATTGAAGTGAGAAAGGGAGTTGCTAAGGCGTTTAATGTGTTGTATATATTTATATACACATATACATAGTGGGAGATATGAGGTAAATCATGATTGTCAAGCCAACCATAGGAGCTGAAGGCGTAGGGTGTAGGTGATGGACCATGGTAGGGGTATGGTGAAAAGAATGTGTAGGAGAGATGGCATGGAGAAAAATTTATGCCAGGGCATAAGGTGAATAGTAATGTTAAAATCTAGTAGGGTAATGTAGGGGTGCTATTTAGGAAAAGTTGAACCGAAAAAAAAAATATTCGGTTAATGAAATTAGAGTTACTTGGTGACACAAATATAGATTAGGGTTTTGACAAGAGCTAAATTAATAATCCAAATTCTATCAAATTTTAACCAATTTAATTTTTTTTTTATCTACCATCATAATAATACACATAATAATATGTTTAATACAGAGCCTCCTAAAATCATTATTATAACTATTTACACATAATTATTAGTTTATAATCAAGGTTTCTAAAAATGGGATATTACATAAAACCCATCAAATTTCGAGTAAAACCAATTCGATTACCATCCATAACGGTGCGTTAGGGGGTCTATCACAATCCTTTGTATTAATAAGAAATCCCACAAGAAAAATGACGCAATACAAAAATTTCCCCGAAAATATGAACTATATTTTAGAAACATCCCCACTATTAATTTTCCGACTCTCAACTTTTCCCTCTGAAAATTGCCAAATCAAAGTGCATCATATAACATGGATTGTGTTAAACAACACAAGGCCCCTGTGTTCTCTTAACAAGTACCAGATCCACACCAAACTCTTCCATATACCTGTACATAACATCCAAGCTATGTGGTGCACCAAATATTCAGTCACAAGCTCACACATTTAATTAAGAATATAACATATGGAAATCAACCAAAATAGTTGTTAGTAGTCGAACTTGGATGTACTTAACTGACCATTATATAATGACTAGTAAGAAAAAAATGGTCTTAACTGATGGTTAACTAGGCAATTAAAATCAACCCATAATGGTCACAAAATATAATTCGATCAAAATGACTAATTGTGTTCAAATCACCCAAAAGTTATCTAAAAAAGAAGGATCAAATCACATCAAGTTTTTTGATCTTAAACCCAATATCGGACCTAAAATCAAACTCGAATAAGATAGGGCTCTTACTTTCAACACGGGGTTTCAAGTTTGGAGTAACCCACAATCCTAACATAGAAGACCAATGAAAGTATCCATGGATCATAGCTTTGCCATTAACGGGACCAAACTAAGTTTTAGTTCAATTTTATATAGAGAAGGTGTAACCAGAATACTTAAAAAAGAAGATAAATTTTGTACGTGAACCCGACTAACCACAGACTCTCTCGTATAATAATATCAGAATAAATACACTTTATATATTTATATGAGTATTGATTTATGATAAGCCTAATCCACTTAAAATTCTGGTAAATTATTGGTTATTGGTAGTTGATTATATTTTACGTGCATCAAATAATTTGAACACAAGAGTACGTAGACACAATATTGTGCCATAGCAAGGAAATTTATGATAAAAATAACTAGCTATGGTAATGGCGTTAGTAGATTGGACCAATTATTATTAAATCAAGCAAGACGAACAACATATTGAAGACAGTGATATCCACAGCTGTGATCAACAACATCAAGCAAAACCCGAAAGATGATATAATCCGCTTTTACTTTTTGGGCCTTTCGGGGAAACCGGGGAGTCGGGGACCATGGGTAGGCGAGCTAGAGCCAGGACTGAGGTCCCAATCAAACAGTCTCTTGATGTAAATGATCATTGTTTGTTGTGTTTCCATGATAATCATGCAACAAACGTCCTACCGTTTTACAGCACGACTTTCACTTGCGTTGTTCATCATTTATTGTGTGAATCAATGGTGAAAACTGAACAAATATGTACTGTTCGTCTAGTTTCGTACTGCTACTAGTCCTACTAAAGAACAAGTGCAATTTATAACGACGGACCTCCATCTTGATCACGGAGGTGTTGACTTAGCTGCCCCCGAACTGTTTCTATCCGTACGGCTCCAATAAGCCTTTATTTATTTATTTATTTATTTTTAACTCTATAATTAATGCATTGTGATTGCTAGTATCTATCTAGTGTCATTACTCAATTTCTATAGTCTAAATGTATACACCTTCAACAATTTTTTTTATTGAAATATCTCTTAGTAATATAATTATAAGAACTAAAAAATTATAAAATATTGTTTCTAAGTTTTTTTTTCTACAAATAATGATCCCTATTAATATATATATATTTTTTTAAAAAGCTGAAAAATAATAATGATAAAATATAATATCATAGTTATGAAATATAAAGGTAAGTATATTCAAACATGACAAGTTAATTTTATTATAAAAATCATAAATAACATGGATAAAATATTAAATATATCATGGTGAAACATAATAATGTAGAAAAACATGACTACATAATACTTAATTATAATGAAACATCATGCATATCACATTGAAACATAAAACATATTATAGTGAAATACCAAACATACTATAGTAAAATATATAATATATTATGGTGAAACACTAAACATATTTTAGTGAAACATAACAATAAAAATAAGCAAGATCACATAATGACAGACAATAGTAAAATATCAAGTATATTATGCATAGTAAAATATAAAATATATAGTGGTGAAACACCAAATATACCATGGTCAAACATAAAACATACTATAGTGAAATATCAAATAGATCATGATTAAATCCATATTACATAAGACGAATGTGTGATGAAGCACTAAGATTAATTATGGTGAAACATCAACATTATCAAGGATAAAATAATAACACATACCAATATTAATTATGATTATATGTTGCTTTTAAAGGGAAATATAGAGACGACTTAGTAAAATATAGAGTCAACTATGGTAAAACGTGAATGAAAAGATACTAAAATACAAACATAATAATGATGAAACATAGCAAAATAATGGTGAACCATAAAGATAACTACTTTAAACCATATAAGTTGGTAAAATATATAATAATAATTTGCATAATATTTTTTTAGTTAAAAATATAACAATATGGGTCTATATTTTTAGAGAAAAATATCACAAATAATATGGGTGTATGTGTGTGTATTGTTGAGAATCTAAATTAAAGTTAGTCTAATTTATAAAATTTAAACAAACTAAAGTTAATTACATTTACACTATTGTTATCGCACAAAATCTATGGTGTGCATATTAATATTGTAACAACCTATTTATTTTAATTAAATACTATTGTATACACCATGGCCAAGGTGTGGACGTTTACACGTGAACTAATTACTTGCTAGCCCCTCAAAAAATGATCATTCTTTCTGTAGTGTTAATGATGTTGTTAGTTAGTCATGTTCTTACTTAGATTGGAAAAGCTAATGTTGTTGGGAGTTGGGGACCGTCACAGCTGCGTTTAGCTAGCTAATATTCCTATGTACTGAAGTTTCAATCATCGGTTTTAATTATCAAATAATAATAATAATAAAACCTTTTTCACATGTTATTCTAAAAACGGACTCTACTTCTTATCCACCCAATAATTCTTTGTGCATGTAAACACATAAATAATATGTGAACTAAATGAATAGAAATGGAAAATGTAGTATAATATAATGTTGGATACCGTGCCGTAGTTTATAGCTTCTACTTCTCCATTCTGTAGTAACAAATATCTCTACACATTGCCACTTTGATATTTCCTTTTCTTCTCAGCAGATATTATTCCCCCTCCAATTGTCATATGTGTGTGTGTGTGTGTGTGTGTGTGTGTGTGTGTGTGGACAAAGAATATGTTGTTTTGATTACCGTAGAGTTTAAAGAAAAGAAAATTTGTGCTTTCTGTAAGAAAAATTAAATGATTATGATTTTATTCTTCTTACCTTTTATTTTCAAATTAAATTAAATTTTGACAATAAAAAAATAATATGAAATTGATCAGATTTGATCTGATCAATAAAATTTAGAAAAACAGAACAAACCCTAATTCTGAATAATCTCTTTTTTCTTGTCAACTTCGCAGGGCATTGAATACCCAAAAGAAAAGAAACAACTTTTCCTTGAATAATTTTCATTTATCTTGAGTATTTTGTAAATTTTACTCTGTATCCTAGAAATTGAAATATTTTCCAAAAACAGGAGTGGAATTAACATACTATTATGATGTCAAACACTCCTTTATGTATGTAGTGATGGCAAGTCGACAATAATAGTTTTCAACTACATTAGTTGGTTGGTTGGTTGGTTGGATAGATCAATTGTTGAACAACATTAATCTAAGCACAATGTAGAAATTTGATAAATTTATGTTTCATCAGGATGTCAACCCAATAATAAAAAATAAATGAAAACTAAAAAGACAAAAATTAATGGGAGGGGACACCAGTTGAATTGTGCAACATGATTGACTGAAATATTATTTCAAATTCTCTCCCCTCCCTTCGAGAAAAAACCCGAAATTTATTCAACTTTGTCTAATGATATCGTTTGAACCTCATAGGAACAGGAAAATCTTTGGACCTTGAAGCTAACACCCTTAGTATGATGTATCTCTTAACTTTGAACTAATATGCAAAGTCATCCTCAGAGAAATGGAGATATTTCTACAGATCTTATACAGATATATTCATCATGGACACAGGAAACATCCAAGCTACTCAATAAGCGTTTAGGATGCAATTTTTCGTTCCCTTTGCTTTTAAAAATCACCAGCTTCAGTTCCAGATGGAAACCAATAAACTAAAAGGGATATAAATCTCTGTCTTGAACTATTTTCTCACGAACAATAATCAATGCCGACCGCTTGTAACTTTCCCACAATCATTGACTGTATAGTGGAAACTCAAAAAGATACCTAAAACTCAAATCCTCTGTGTATTATCAAAGCCAATTTCCACGATTTGACTCGCTCCACAACATTGCTACGTTACAAGGGTACAAATTTCAACCTCTCAAGTTCTGTTCGGATACGTCTCCGGAATTCCTAGTACTACTGCAGTGGGTGGCTCCACGCGTTAAAAGGAGGTGACAGAATGTATTTGTCGTATGTATCATTTTGTATCTTTTCTCGTTTCATACATCCTCTTGATGTGACTTGAGATCTTGAATAGGCTCCTTAAAAAGGTCACGAGGTGCCACGGTCCCAAGTCCCAGCCAGTCCCCACACACACCCTTATTCCTCATTGCCAGTTTGCCGCTCATTCTGTTGATTCCAGGCGGGATAAAATACATCTTAACTCTTAAGCAAGCAAGGTGCCCGCTTCATTGCTTTTGAAAATATATAAGCTACTACGCCACGTAGCAGATAAGAAAACAGCATCTATAATCCTTAAACATGATCGTCGCGACCCACTCGCCAATAGAGTTGTCAATAGGACAACTCGGGTTACATGATGATCAAGTTATTTTGTTTTCTGATAATTTAGAATTATTTTATTCGGTCAGAAAAGAAAAATAAAATTAGACAAGAAGAAAAAAAAAAGAATTCAATAAGGTTTTCTTAATAATTATTTTTATTGATTAACTCTACTATTACATTAACAACTAAATGATAAGAATATATAATATAGCTCGTATAAAGATTTTTGAAACTAATTCCTTAAAATTAGTAATTAATAGATTTAAATTAGTTATTCAAACGTAGTAAAAAGTCTGAAGCAATCAATAGGTTTGAATTAATTATTTAAACGTAGTAAAAGGCCAAAATTTTCTTAATAAGCTAAATTGTCATTTAGTAGAAAGTTGTTACTTTTAGAAATCTTTAACATTAACCATATTCCTTCAAGAGATATTTGATTGGACATAATTTCCCTTATTTCTCCATAAAATGTGGGATACACCTTATAACTCTTAAAACTCATATGTTTAGACCAGGTTTGTCAATACCCTCCTGTAAACTAACACGGGGGTGGATGCATAGTTTGTTGCAGAAGTAAATGAGTGAAACTTTTGGAATAGATTTTGTAAAAAGATTAGCAAATTGGGTAGTCGAAGGAATATATTTGGTAACAAGTAACCCAAAAGCAATGCATTTATGTACAAAATGGTAGTATAATTCAATATGTTTACTTCGAGCATAAAAAACAGAATTAATGGTCATGTATAGAGCACTAATATTGTCACAATAAGAGTAGGCAGAGAGGGAAGCAAAATGTGAAGATCTCTGAGAAGATAAGTCAGCTAGGTAAGCTTAGTAGTAGCGTTAGCCATAGCACGATACTTTGCTTCAATACCAGAATGAGAGATAATGTGTTGCTTCTTAGTAGTAGCCAGTAGTTAAACGCCTTGTTGTAGGACAACCAACCCAATTAGCATAAGAAAGCTGGATAATGTAAGTGGAACATTGGAAGTGAGATGAAGACTAATAAAAAGTGTGCCTTTGAGGTACTGAAGGATGAGATGAACCAATTTCATGTTGGCAATTGTAGGGGCGTGCATGAACTGAGAAATATAGTTGGCACTATAGTAGAGATCTGTACATGTAAGTGTGAGGTACTAGAAATCTCCAACAATCCCAAGATAAAGACTAAGATCTGCAAGAGGAGTTCATTTTGATGAAGAGTAACAAGTTCATCAAGCATTATAGTTCTCCATCCTGCATGAGACAATGATATTTTAATAATATTTGGTTCATGAGGTATAGTTCAAGAGGATTTAATTGTTAAGGAATATTTAGGATCGAGCTTAACAGCTCTATGTTGGTATAGGGTAGTCATAGGATGATGTGTAGGTACAGAGTGCGATTATGGTTCTTAGACAATAATAGAGAGCACAAGTTCAAGCTGGGTAGGTACAACATGGATGACCATTGTTTCACCAAGTGGTAAAGGGTCATGACATGGTTCAGGTGCAATAGTTACTAAGTGGCTAATTGATGTAGGCTCTACTAAGGCTGAATCATAAGATGGTTCATGTGGTAAAGAATCATAATGTGGGTCAGACATAGGATCACTGTGAGGAAGAGTTGTCATAGCAATTGGTAAAGGGATATGGGAGTGGGGTAGCGAGATAGGCCCTTGTAGAGGTGTTTCAAATCTAGAGTAGGCACAAGAATACTTCCAAGAGTTGAAGATAAGATGCACTTGGAAAACTATAGTAGATGAGTTAGATAATTTAAATGAAAAAATAGTTTAAGCAAAGACGACATGTCAGGAAATAATAAACTTGCGACTAAGAGGATGAAATCACTTATAGTTGTTATGTTATTCACTGTAATGTACAAAAACACATAAGGCAAATTTATGGTCAAATTTATTATTTTCTGTATCCCATGTATATGGAAAGCATTTGGAGCTAAATTCATGAAGAGAAGTATAATATTGATGAATCCCATGTAACATGAAGTATGGAGTTTCAAATTTAAGTGAGGATGAAGGTAACTGATCAAAAAGAAAGATAATTGTGGAAAAGGCTTTGTACCATAGATAAAGAGGTGCATGACTATGGAATAACATTATCATACCAAGTTCACGTATAATACAGTGTCATCTCTCAACCATACTTGTTTGTTTCGAAGTATAATGACATGAAATCTTATAAACAATTCCTATGTCAAGAAAGTGAGATGATAACCAAGAATTAACAAATTCTCCCTCACCATCAGAGTGGAAGATTTTTATTTTCTTATCGAATTGACACTCAATATATTGTTTAATTTCTATATAAGCAGCAATGAAATCATATTTTTTTATGAAAGGAATAATCCAAGTGTACTTAGAAAAATCATCTACTAAGCATGCTTAGAAACAAAACTTGCCAATAGATAAAATTGGTGAAGGGCCCCATATGTTACAATGTATCTTATAAAATGTTAGAACCGGGGTGTTTAGAGGAACAAATGGAAGTTTACTTAAGTTTCCTAATTAACAAATATCTCATAAATGATATTTTCTTGAAGAGCCTATAACTTCAATCAACCCTTTATTCTTTAACAACTAAAGTGAAAAAAATTAAGGATAGCCTAAGCATTGATGCCAAATGCCAATAGTGCCAGATTTGAATCGATAGGAAAAACGTGCTTCTAGCTTATTGGACAAGACATATAAATTACCTTATCATTTTCCTTTTATGAGTGGATGTCTTGTGTTATGTTCCTTCATACAAAAATTATCATTAGAAAATTCACAATTAATAGGAAGCAAGAGGTGAGTTGACTTATAGAAAGTAAATTTTTCCTTAGATTTGGTACTAAAAGAACATCATGAAGGGGTAAAATATTATCCTTTTGTTTAATAGAGGAATTTCTGATACCTTCTATTGGTAAAGAAGATCCATATCCAATGATGATGGAATAAGTTCCATTGTATTTAAGGACATTAGTTAACATACCTTGTTGTTCAATCATATGATTTGATGCTCCGATGTCTGAAGTCCACTTAGTTTCAATAACATAATTGTCTAGTGTGATTGTTGCAAATGCTTGTGGGAGGGCAGTGGTTAGATTTTTTTTCATTAGTATTTACCAATAGATTTTGGCAATATGGCTTGGCTTATCATAATATTGACATATTGAATCATGATACAAGTCTCTTTCTACAGTAGCCATTTTTCATTCTCCAAGTGGTGGTGGTCTATGTTGATGTGTATTAGGATTACCTAAGTTGCCTTGTGAGTGACTGTGGGATTGTTGTGTTTGAGAAGCATGGCTTATAGAAGTGAAGGTGTTATTTTGTGCTTGGAAAATATGACCTATAGAAGTGAAAGTGTTTTTTTGGTTTCTAGATGCGAGGTTTCACATACATTTTTTTGTTCCCCATATAAGACTAAATTTGGTGCGAGAGGAGAAAGAGAAATATTAGATTGATTTGAGAATCATTTACAAAGGTAATCAAAATTTTGCAATTGTGAGATCAGTTTTGTGTAGGTTTATCTTAGAGGTTTTAGCATTGTTGTGATGAAAGTTTGATATTGTGGTCTAAGGCTTGTGAGTAGACAAAAAACTCTTTCGTTATTAGGGATAGGTTTCCCAATTGCAGCAAGGTTATCACACAAACCTTTCAATATTTGTTACGGTTTGCAATATTTTTATTTCCATCTTTTCGTAGATATGTTAGCCATTATCAAAGTGTGAACTCTTGATCTTGAGCTTTTTATGCATCTGATTCTTTGAGAGAATTCCAGACTCCAAGTGTCATGTCTAACTCAATAACAAGTATAAGAACTTCTTTTGAGAGGGTTCCAATGATTCAACCCCTTATAAGGTGATCATACTATTGTCAATCAATAAATTATTTTGTTAATTTAACGAGTTATTTACTATGTCTATGGTGTATGGATTTTGAGGGGAAATTTTTTTTGGAATAGAAGTTTCATCGATGATGTGATGAACTAAATCTTAGCTTTCTGCTAAACTTAATACATGTTCTCTCCATAACGGGTAGTTAGATGGGGTGAGTTTTAGAGTAAAAAAGTTTCCAACATTCAAGGATATGGAATCCATGATGATGAAAAGAAAATCATTCATGTTCTAATACTAAGAAGAAAAATAAAATTGGAGAAGAAGAAGAAAAAACATAATTGGAGAAGGTTTTCTTAATAATTCTATTTATCGATGAACTCTAATAACTAGAGGATAAGAATATATAGTGTAGCTTGAATAGAGATTTCCTAAACTAACTCCTCAAAATTAGTAGTCAATATGTTTGAATTAATTATTCAAACTTAGTAAAAGGATGAAATTTCCTTAATCAACTAAACCACCATTTAGTAGAAAGTTATTACTTTTAGACGTCTTTGACACTAGCCATTTTCCTTCAATAAATATTTAACCGAGCATAATTCCCATTATTTTTCCATAAAATTTGGGATACACCTTATAACTCCTAAAGCTCAAATGCTTGGATTGGGTGTGCTAATAGTTGGGATACTTGCATTAGATTTAGATTTATTTGGGATTAGATAATCTTGGACCATTCTAAATTTCTAGATTGAGTCAGGTTGAAATCAAATAGATTCAATTTTACATAAATTTGGATTATTCTATTTTTAGGTTGGGTTTGGGTTTGGGTATAGGTCGGGGTTGAGGTTAGGTTTGGGTAGGTTCAAAATAGTTCATTTTTAGGTAGGGTTTAGATCATATTTGGTTCATTTTAGATTTGAGTCATGGTCATGTCATTTTTTTTATTCCAAGGTGTTATAAAAAAAAATGATTATTTCATGGTCTCTTATTTCAATTTATCTTATTTTTATATATTGATTGTTTCGAGGCCTTAGAGATTTTTGTTATTATTTCATCTTTAGAGGTGTATTGGACATTTCAAATTTAAAAGCTTTTGAATTGGATCACTTTTCCTTTTATGTTAATGTATACCTTATAATTCACCTCTGTAAGATATATGTCATATCAAGTTCAAGTATTATTTTAATTTTATATTATATTCATCTCTCGTGTGATCCTTACATAATATTAAATTATAATGAATATTGATAATTGATAATGAATGAAGGCTTGTAACGTTGTACTTCTCACATTTTTTTATAATAGATTTATCACATCATATCAACATAATTTTAATAAGTATAATAATAATAATACAAAATTAATGATAAAAATATAATAATGATAAAAGTAACAATAATAATTAATAAATATCAATTATGATAATAATAATAATAACACATTAATTGTTTTTATAGTGTGATTAGATCAAATCAAGCTAAATTAGATAAAAAATAGATGAAGCAATGACCATTGACAAATGACCAACTAATAATAACTTTTTATAAGTTAACATATGTGATGAAGAAAAATATTTGATCTTCATTTTTCATAATGAGTAATTAACATTCTCACTCTAGATTTTTCCTACATTTCTATGATGTTGTAAGTAGTATGTTGCAAGGTATACATACTAACATGTAGTGTTTAAGGTTACACATTCTTATTGATTTGTGCTTGTAATAAAACTTTTAAATCTTTTTCCTTATTTGATTGGATTTTATTTATGATGCAATCTCCCTCTCTTTTTATACTTTTATATAATTGTTCCAAATACGTCAAATAGTATAATTAGTATTATGATCAATAATACTACCTATAGTTTGAATAACTTAACAACCATGATTATGTACTATTTATTTTAAGCTAGAGCAACAATTGGTTCATATCATAACCATTATTCAAGATTAGGTTGATAAATCATGGGTTTGAAGACTTGGTCGAAAATTTTGATGAACTTGATCAATGGAAATGTGTTGCACATCACTTCTGACCTATAAGGCATGTTATATCATCACTAAACTTAATATTATAATAACTAGTTTTCAACCCAAACATTATATTGTATTATTAACTAGTTGGGCTTGTTAATAATTTGATCTTATCTTTTAAGTTAATGTATTTAGTTGGCTTCAATTGTTTAGGTGTGCCATCTATTGTATTGTGACCCATGGCTTGAAATGCTCATTACAAATTTCTATTGTATATGATTGAAGCTATGTATTTTATATAGCTTTGTTCTTCTTATGCCACCTAAACTTTGCAAAGTTGTGTAATCAATTTAGTGAATGAAGGCTATGTGACATTGATTTTTCTTTGCTTTGTGATTGATAGTGTGTGAGTGAAATAATTTCACCAATGCTTAACAAAAAATATCCATCTTCGATCTTAGTTCATAGCTTGAGTTGAGGAAGGTTTATGGTGTAAAACGTTTCTTCCCATTATCCCCAAATCTTTGGTGTTCTTCTCAAATCACTTTAGTAAGGAGTTGAATTTGATGAATCTTTTCTATATTTTTGAGTTTTTCTTTTGGGATCCTCGTCATTACAATACAATCATATTGGTAATATTGATATTACATATATCATTATAAGTATGTCATAATATTTAATGAAATGGGTTATGTTGTTGGCCTTGCCAATTAGTGCTTGCATTCGTAACACCTTAATGTTCCCAATTTGAATAGATAATAAGAATATATCACTTTATATGGTGATCTCTTGTCGTTCATCCATGGTTGATAAGAAGATATATAGGGTGTATCTAGTAAGAACTACGAGCTATAATAAAAATTGTGAGCCCCTAGTTTCATAAAATAATTATGGCAGTTTCATAAAACTATTATTTCCATTAGTTATAATGAAAATTGAGAACCACTAATTTCATAAAACTATTAGTATCATAAGATGAAATAGTTTCATTAAAAATTTAGAGTAGTTCCATTAGAATAGTATAGTCTAGTTTGATTTGTTTTAGTAGTATAGTTTTTTTGTTAGTAAAGCTACAAACATGTGGTAATCCTAAAATATTATTTTTCATCTTTCTCTAAGCTCCATGATTGTGGTTGTAGTGATACCAACATGTGATTAGCCAACTATTTTTTGATATTCTAGGAAGCTAGAAGTATCAAATGTCTAGTATTTTGGTAGTAAAGATACCAACATGTGGTAAACTCGGGCTTCTAATTATTTTAGGTACGTGTGGTAAACTAAGTGTTGGATGTGTGTATGTTGAGGCTTTTTAAATGATTATGGGTGCCTTTTGAGGAATTCATATTTGTTTCTTGAGTTAAAGGTGCTGGATATATTTACATTGTTATTATCTTATGTTATTAGATGGAAGTGAACTAATATTTAGATGGCGTAGTAGATTTTCCCCTCCCCCTCTACTTTTATTTCTATACTTCAATGTTCATCTCAATAGATATTTTATATCCATAGCAAGTTATATAAACCTCAAGAAAGTATATTATTTATGGATTTTGATTTAAGTAATAGGTTAGATTACACATTTATAATATTTCATGCTTTATAAAGTTTTAGAAAAATTGAGTTATTTTAGTTATGGAGTAATGCTAATTTTTGAGTAGGTATTGGGTTGGATCTTTTCATAGTTATATTATTTTGGGCTATAATGGATTTCGGATAAACATTGAATCAGGTTATATCTAGTTTTTTGGGTTATATCTAGTTTTATGTAAGTAGCCAGTTGAGTCAAGCTTATTTTAGACTTATCATTTTTTAGGTTAAATCGAATATTAGATATGTATTAGATTGTATTGGATAGGTTTAAGGCTATTTATTATTAGGATAATATTGGATCATATTTTAGATGGATTAGGTTAGTTTTCATTTTGGGTCAAATAAATTTTTACTAGCTCTACTCACATTACCCACTTCTATTAGCTGCCAGGTATTCTCGTGTGTGTGTGTATTATGATATTGAGAAATTAAAGTAGATAATGGATGTAAGCATAGAAGAGAAGAGATGAGTGATTTTTGTAATTTTCATTGATCCATATCAGTTCTCTTACATCTCATTATGCCTCCTACTCATATATATAAGTCTATTTCATAATGGGAGAAGAAATTAATAATATGAAAGATGGATGATAGACACAAGGGGGTTACAATTATAATAGGAAATATTGTTACAATTGATCAAAAGTAATGAGGATATTAAACACAAGATTTTATACAATAAAAATTTATGAGAATGTAAGTCCATAATATGTAAATAAGATATTTACATCACCGCATTTAGATATAAAACTTCTAATATTTGCAATAGTTATTAAATATGTACATTTTAAAATATTTGCATCACTCATCATAATTATTAAGTATACATAAAGACATAACATAACCTTAAAAGTTTCATATACCTAGGTGTCTTGTTTACTAATATTTGATACTCCCAATTAAGAGTATACTTTGAAATAATATCTCATCAAAAACCTTGTCAGAAAAATTCAATGAGACAAAACTATGACTAAGGAAAAATGTACAATTTTATCTCCCTCAACATGTGTCCTTAATCTATTTTATTACGCATGATTTTGTTTGTATGTGCAAGTATACTTCAACAATGCTTATATTTGAACCTTCATAAGTAAAAACCCTATTAGGGTTAAAAACCCGATATTTGTACGATAATACGTATCACCAAATGGACTTGTTAGATCATTTTATTTTGATCACCGCTTATAGTCAATTGGTTAAGCGCTTTTTAATGATAGATTACATATCCATATAAATAAATCTCATTTGTGAAACAGATACATTTTCCTTTCATCTATCTATTTCAACTCATTTAATTATTCATCTAAAAAAATTTATAGTGAATAGAGAATAATTATCACTTTTATCTATCATAAATTTTAACTATTTAGGTAAAGGAATCACCAATATTTACCTCATACCATCTTACACATGTACAAAATAATTTATGGATATTTCATTCACCGATAAAATCTATTCTCAGATTCTATCCATATAGACATGTCGACTCAAAATTTTCTATTACTTTTAATGATTATAACTTCTATTTTGATGGTTTAGCTCTTTGAGCCCATATCATATACTTCTAGTATATTTGTACCAAAATTGTTATTAGCTTATTAGAAGCCACTACAAAAATATATATATGAGTTGGAACTTCATCCAAGATACATTTGCCTTTCATAATTTCTTGTCCATAATAAATGCTATTCTTAGCTAAGTTTTATCTAACAAGCATATTCATAATTAAGTGCTCTTTGATTTTTATTTCATTCCATATTTCATAGAATATGCCCTCTAAGTGTTTGCTTATTTTATAATTATCTCAATCCCCCTTTCCCCCCTATGATTGAGGAAACTAACATTCCCATCCATATTTTTTGCTTAATTTCATATCCATAGGGGAGTATAGATACGTATAAGACACATCTAATTTTTTAATAAAATCATAAAATTCATTCCAATTGATATGGCTTAAGGGATCATGTGATATGTGATTGGTATGCACCAAAATAAGATATGTGTATGCATATTGGCATATAACTTATTAAACTCACTAACAAGGGTTTATGAATCAAATGAATAATAAAAAAATCTACTAGGTCTTTTGCTTCCAATTTGAAGTATTGATTGCATTATTATCCTAATTAGATGATTGTTCACTTCTATGTCAATACAACGGTGTTAGTTGTAAAATTTAATATAAGACCTTATATTGATGCATCATTGCATATCATGGTATATTTAAATTATTCACATGTGAATACTTGAATTCTTTCAAGGATATAGGAGAATTTTCTTTTTCTTTCACAATGGCTTAGTTGTAAATTTGGTAAGATGATAAGCCATTCATTTGAGATCACTAATTGAAATATTCTTTAGATTCTTAGTGGGTGCTTGTGAAAATTTCATTGACCTTGTAAATCATTTTTGCACTTATGTGATCTCATTTCTCGTTCCAGAAAAATAATATTTTATGGTCCACTAACTTTTGGTTAGTGACACCCATTAGCTTTTCATATATTGTAATGACCCCATTTCCCATAAACCCTACGTGACAACCTAAGTGTAATTTGATGTGCTATGTGAACTTGGTTATGGAAATAATAGGAGGATAATATGTGTTGGATGCTTTAAATAGGGTTGGCAAAATATGACCCAACCCAACTCGACCCACATAAAACCCGACCTAACATGATTTGAAAAAGTCATCAATCTGACCTAACCCAAAGTCAATGCTAACCTAAATATAATTAACTTGACCCATCCAATCTATAACCTGGCATCAACCCGATTTGATGAGACCAAATTCGATATTTACGAGTTATCATAATAAAAAAATTACAAATATCTAACTATTTATTTAAAGACTTTAAAAATATATTATTTTATAAATTTTACTTATTTTTCTTGATTTCATTGGGACATACTTATTTACTAATGATATCATAATTTTACCAATTTTTTTGCATAAAAGTACAACATTATAAAGTTATAATAATAAACAAATAGTAGTTAATAACACATTTTTAACCACATGCTTACATGAAGTCAAACTCAATGCTTACTTATGAGGTTAATGCATTGGATTAAATTAATGTTTAATGTCTAATTTGACCTAAATCAAAAGTAAAACAATATGGGATTAGCTCAACCCAAATCGAAATCAATCTATTAAAACCTAAAAAGAACTTATCTGTCAAGTAAACCCAAACACGACCTCTTAAACTAACTCAAACATAAGCTAGTTTAGTCTAAGCCTAATCTGAGCCAACCTAATAAGCTAACCTAAAATAACCCAAACTCGACTTGAACTAGTAAATTAACTCGATATAATCCAGATTTGCAACAACTCGAACTTGAATAACAAAATGATCTAAAATATCCCAAACCCAAAAACCCAACCCACAACTAACGTAAAAAAAAATGAAATGAAAACAAAACAACCTAAGAATGACCTGATCCGCTATAATCAGAGCTGAACCTAAGTCACTTAATTTGATTGCCACCTTTAGTTTTATATAGTATGTGTGTTTGAGTTAGAGTGGAAATGTATTAGGTAAACTAGGTTTAAAATGGTAGAAATAGAATTTTGGTTCCAAGTGGTCGATCAAGGCCTTAGGATGCCTTAAGATCAGATAACTGGGCATAGTGGCATAATGTAACATCATCTAGGTGTCGGGGTAGATGATTAGCAATTGGCTGTGTCTCTTCTGGGCATCGTGTTGAATTATTTTTTCATGCATTTTTTTATTTGTTTTTGTTTTTGTCTTTGTGGGCTTCCCCCAACATCCTTTCTCCTTCGACCTAAGTATTTATTGTACCTTTACCTTTAGCCAAGAATCTTACCTTGTGTCATCTCACCTTACCTACCGCCCGCTCTTTCTTACACACCATGTACCTTTACTCAACCTCTTTATTCAAGTGTTGACCAAGAAATTTTGGATAATCTTTTTTTTTCTCTATTCCCTTGCTGATTATCGATGTGTCCCCTTTCTTATGCTCCCATTCACTTTTTTCTCTCATTAGTCATTATTTGGTAAGTTTATCTCTCTTATTTATCCTCCCCTTTAGTTGAAGATTTCCTAAGTGTTGTAGAGCCTTCAACCTTTGTTTGTGACCTGCTAAAAATACCCCCTCCATCTCATGTTCTCCCATTTTATTTGCTTTGCTTCTTCTTCTAATCCTATATCTAGTCCCAATATATATTTTTAAGTATAAGGGTAGACTTTGGTTGAAGAGCTTCTCCATCCTTCTCCTTCCCTCTTTGGTTGACTTTTTTAATTGATTTTTTTATCTTGTTAATATATGTTGTAATGCTAGTTTTGTTTTTTTTTTGTGTTTTTAAGGAGAATGATGAATAGTTAGAGGCTAGGGATTTGGGTGACTCTTTCTTTTTTATTTTTTCTATTTTGCTTTGAAAGGAAGTAATCCATATGACCTTATTAAATGTGTGAACGTGTTATCATGTTTAGGATTTTCTATATTATAATTTTTTTAAGCTATGAATGCACCATATATTGTTATTATTTTTTTGTAAGTATAACACCATGTGAATTTATGTAAAAACATGGTAAATGTATGTATTTTAATATATGTGTGATAGCATACTAGAATATGATTTAATGTTGTGAATTAATTATGCATGTGTTGTAGGGGTGGTTCAACCAAGGGCATCATGCGTAATATCCCAAAACCCTAATTTAGGAATTTATAATAAAATAGGGGTTAATATTTGAGATTAATTAAATATAACATTTTTTTAATCAAATAAAGGGAGTAATTAAGACAAAAAAGAGGGAAATAATATAGGATTAAATTAGGGAAGATTAGGCTAATTTGTTAACTAAAATAGAATTTAGAAATATTTACCAAAATTTTATAAATTAATATAAAAAGGAATGTAATTATTTATTTTTTACCAATTTTATTATTTTCAAGAAAATTCAAAAATACAAATGACCCTAAATACCCCAACTACCTTATTTTTCTTTCTTCTTTTTTTTCCCCTTTTCCTCCTCTTACTTTTTTTTTTCTTTCTTCCTTTTCTTCTTTCCCCCAGTTGGGCCTCACCCATGCAGTCCAACCCTTCTCTCCCTCTCTTCCCCCGCACAGAGCCCAGCCTGCTCCCTTTATTCTTCTTTTTTCCCTTGCTCGACTGGTTCGCTCCCCTTTTCTTTTCTTTCTTTTCTTTTCCTCCGACCAGCCAACCCGCTCCTCTTCTTCTTCCTCCTCCTTCCTTCATGTTGTAGGTCACACCTGCAACCTACCCAGTCATCATCCCTGCCACTATACCGCCTCAACCTGCTCCCCCGCTCTCTCCCTGTCCCTTTCCTTTCCATTTCGAGCCCAACCTACCCCTGTACTACCTCCCCCAAATGCATATTCCCTTTCCCTTTCTCCCCCTCTGTAGCCTACACCCCTGCCCTTTGCAGGCTTGTACCGGCCTGCCATCGTCGACTAGCGAGCCCCTGCCCCTTCTACTTCCTTGTCCTCTTCGTCCTTTTTCCTCTTCTCCCTACCATGACTATAAATACCCCATCAATGGCCCCCCAACTCTCCTCCCACCATGCCTTTAGACACCACCCTAGCCACCGCCGTGCAACACCACTATCCAAATCACCACCCAACCCCTTCCCTGCATTACCCTTCACCAAACCAAACCACTCCCTGCCCTTAACTCCCCCTATGCACCTCACCTCAATCGTGTCGCCCCTCTTGCCACAGTGAGTTGCTTTCTCGGCCACGATCACTACCCCCACTACCTCCCTCTCAACCCAACAGGCCCTCCTCTACCTTCATTTACCCTTCATTTCCCCTTTCTCTCTCTCTTTCCTCCTCCCTCCTTCTCCACCACCCTTGGCCACCACAACCACCACCACTTGCACGCCACCCTGCTATGCCACCACCACCATTGCAACCCTCCTAGTCTAGGGACTCTACTACCTCACAACCACCACCTCCCTCTCTCGCTTCCAACCCCAAAAGTTTAACATTTCCCAAAACAACCACCACTCCCACCACTGCCGCCCCCACCATAGCTGTCACCTCCACTTTTGGTTATACTTTAATCCTTGCTATCACTTAAGTGTAGATTATCTTTACATAATTGTTATTTTATCCTTATCATCATCATCATCATTATTATTATCATTATTATTGTTGTTGTTGTTGTTGTTGTTGTTATTATTCTGCCATGACTATTATGACTATCATCATTACTACTACTAACCTTATTATGGTTAATACTGCCACTAATAGTATTGTTAGCCAGTTTAATAATAATACCTTATTAATATTAATACTACTAAGACTATTACTATTATCATCACTAATACTAGTTTCTTACTAAAGATCAATGAGGGAATAATGAAAGGATTAAGAGGGAAGTTAATCCTAGTGTTTCCCTCTTATAGCTGAACCAAGTCTGTCCCTTAAGGAAGCATAGGAAGCGTGCTCCAATCCTTGTGTCGTTTTAGGTAAGGATGTAGTTAAGGCCCACTATGTATATTATGTGTTTATGTGTGTGGTTACGTGTATGTATCTTGTGTGGTTATCGATTATGCACTTGTAGCACAACTTGCTAAGTATGGAGTTAAGGTAAGTTGTGTATGTTTTGATGGCATGAGTAATATGGACATGTGACTTGTACTTGTGTTGTGCTTATGTATTGTTGCCTATATGACATGCATTCTTGGATTCCCTAAGTAGTAATATGAGGTTGTGGGAAAGCAAAAGAAGTAAAGAGAGTGGAGTGGTAAGAGGGAAGTGAGAAAGGCATAAGTATCTCATGACTTATGGGTGGAAAAATAAAAGGATAATATGAATTAAAATAATAGGATGGAATAAATCATGCATGGGAAATGTAAGGCTTGCATGGGGTGATTAATCTTTGCATGGGGATGACTTTTATGTGGAAAAAGTTGACTTGAGAGTTAAGTAAGGTGAGGGAAGAGTAGTTGGGGGTGATTGGAGTCCATATGTGAAAAATAGTACGTGGGTTGGTATAAGGGTGCATAAGGGACTTAGCTAGGGTTTGTTAGAAAAACCCTAGGTGGGGAAAGTGTGTGGAAGGGAGAGTTAATGGAAGAGGTTGGAGTGTGGGATGAGAGTGGAAGGGTGTCACATGGAGGGGTAAATGTGTGTCATGCAAAAAGGGAAATGTTGAGTGAAGGTGATGAAGGGATAACATACAACAAAGGATAGGTGTTAGGGTTTGGGGTGGCTAACTAAGGTTTCGTGGCCACACGTGCAGAATGGGAGGTAAATTAGGGATGTTGGGTGTGGACCAAGTGGGGTGATGATTTGAGAGTAAAGGGAGCATGGCTCGTATATGATAGCAAGAGGTTAGGCCATATAGGCTAGATTAGGGTTTTCAAGAGGAAAACCCTAGAGGGCAATGGTGAGTTAAACCGGAGATAGGGGAAAGTGGGCCTCAACCTATATACATAGGATTTGGGCTTTTATGGTAAGGAAGGAAAAGAGAGAAAGGATGTATGGGTGTTCTAGGAGGCATAAAAGTCCCAAGATATGGGACGGGGCTTTTAAGGAGAGTAGGTGTGAATGGGGTGTATGAGCGAAAAGTCCAAGGGGCATGCATGTCTAGTATGAAAGTACCTATTGAATAAGACATGGATAAGACACTAACCATTTAAAGTGAAAGATTATTGAGCCAAGTCTAGATTGATCCACCAGCATAATAGTGGCCAGGTGTAGGGTGCCTTGGAGATCGATTCACCGACGAATAATAGTGGCCAAGTGCATGTTGCCCTGGATGTTTATGATACACCAACTATAATAGTGGGGGATCTTGAGCTTAATAAACCAAACCTTAATTGATGATAAGCCATGAAAAAGATATTAATTACTTACAGTGGAACACCATGGGAGTCGGGGCCAAATCGATCTACCGGCGAATAATAGTTGCTAGGAGCACTTTGCCCTGGATGTTTCGATCCACCGGCTATAATAGTGGGATTCCCATACTCAAATGGAATTAAATTGAGAATGGTGTGAAAATGGGAATAATGGATAAAGATCTAATGATTACGTTTAACCGAACTGATTTACTATTTGTATTATCTATCTTTCATGTATGGCCTTAGCTGCATGATTATCTTACTCAATACATAGCGTACTATTTACCCATTTCATGGGTGCTACTCATTCCCATGATTAGTGGCCCCTCTTGAGTTGGTGTATGTAGGAGATGATGTGTTTGATGACTATGACACATTTGATGTGTTGGGTGGGGCTGAGTGATAGCTTGTTAGACCTAGCATGAGGCCCAAGAGCGAGCGATGTCTGGACTCATCTTTTCCTATTTTACTCTATTTTGTTGTTTGTACTGTTTTCCCCTCAGGGGCTTTGATGCTGTACTAGTTTTCTATTCTTTAATGACTCTTTAATCACACACTCTGATTTTCTTTTAATTATAAATTATTCAGATCATTATGGTTTTATGCCCTAATTGGTTTAATGTCTTGTGAAATTCCTAGTCTTGTGGTTGGTAAAAGACTGGCTGGGGGTCAGACTTGTGCTGATCATGGTGGTAGCGCCCCTGTCTTAGTGTATGGTTTTTGATTAAACAAAAATTTTCAACTGTGAAATTTGAGGGTGTTACATCATGATCCTTTCTTAGACCTTATTTACTATTTTTGATCACACCATTAGATTTTTCACATGTTTCACATGATTTAATGTTTATATGCTATAGGGGTAGAAATGTCATTTCACATGTGCCATAATTATTTTTTTAAAATGGATGCCAACTTTATCATATAAAATTATTATGCATGTTAAGCATGAAATCAAAGTATGTTAGATATACGTGCTTAGGATTTTATGTGCTTAATATGGTCAATTCATGTGTAGGGGCAAACTAATATTTTTTCCATTGTTAGATATTTCTTAATCTATATATTAATTTGTTATTTTAATTATCTTTTATCCTTTTCATGATAATTTTAGAGTTATATTTAATTTTTGCATTACAATGGGTAAAATTGAGATAATTAGGGTTTGAGGGCATTTGGTCATTCGAGACTAACATGTATCTAAGTGGTAATATTTATACATAGGGTTAACTTGAATAATTTGAAATAAAGGAAAATGGTTAAGTATGGACTAGCTGTCATATGTGCATTTTTTTGTGGTTAATGATCACTTCAAAAAATTTTAATAATTAAAATGTAAGATTTGAGTTTGGGATCTTTAGGGTTAGCTACCTTAAAGATGAGATATAAACCCTCGGTTTAGTTTGGTGATTTTTTCAGATGCCTTGAATGAGGCTTTAGTTTACTCTAATTATTTTTTAGGACTTCTTGAAGGTTATGCATACTTAATGGTTAATTAACCTAGGATGGGAGAGTACTATATTGTCATTGTAAACTAGTATGATCGGTGTACTTTATACATCTCTGGGTTGAATAGTTAGAGGATAATATGTTGTCTTGTGTGCAAGTATGACTAATGTATTTTATACGTATTCAAGTCATCTCTTGTATTCATTTGAGTTAATTAAAATTGAATTAACTCTTGTGTGACAATTTAAGTGGTTTATTTTGGTATGTTGTCTTGGTAGCTTCCTCCGTGTGCTACTTAATTTTGGTATGTTGGTTTGGTAGTTGCCTCCATGCATTACTTAGTTTTTATATGTTGGGTTGGTAATTATCTTAGTGCATTCGTCTTTATGTTTATGAGTGGTATAGATATGGTTATTGGAAAAAAACTTAAATATAGTTTGGTGTTTCCCCTTTGTGGGACACCCTTGGTATGAATTAGATTAATGAAATGGTTGTAATGTGGTTAAGTTTGATGTGATGAGTATGTGATCTATAGTTTGGTATGAATTATGGTTTGTAGTCCTACATCCTCAACTGATGCCCATTATCAAAATTTTCTTTGGTGAGGGAGAGTACAACATCAGCAGAGTTTATAATCTAATTCATAGGAAGGACTTGGATAAACCTTAGTTAAGGATCATTTGGAATAACCTAAAAACACCAAAATTCCAATTCATTATGTGGCTTGTTTCTCTTGAAAGTTTGGCTACTAAGGATCATCTTTCAAAGTTCGAGTACATCTTTGATACTTTTAGTGTTTACTGTCAAGAATATAAAACTTCCCAACACCTTACATTGGAGTGTAATTATATGAGACCTCATGTGAAGGTTCTTGCTCGCATGGGAGGTTGGCATTCTAGCTTGGGTAATTGATAGTAGCTCATAAAACTTGCAAGTTTGATTCATGGTCATGCTAAAGCAAAGGCTAAGTTGCTACATGGTATCCGAGTTACAAGTTTTTATGAATTTTGGAAAGCTAGAAATATAATGGTCTATAAACAAAATTTTACCCCAAGACATGTTTTAGCTAATCCAATAACAATAGCTATAAGTTGTAGATGTACCTATGAGTCCAAAAGGGAAAAGTTCAAGAGTCATTTTCATTTCATTGATGAGTTTTTTACTCTTACTTGTACATACCTTTCTTTTGATTTAATGAAATTACAAGTTAAAAAAAATACTATGGTTTATAGCTATGACATATACTTTTTGATGTGTTTTCACTGTAATTCTTGGCATTGTCTTCTATGTGCTCCATGTGACATTTACTTAGTGTTGTATATTATTTTACATACCTTTAGTGTACATACCTTTAGTGTTGTATAGTATTTTACTTAGTACCTTTGTACTGATGGGTTTTCTTTCTTGATCCCTTACTTATTAAATGACCAATCTTGATCTTATAAGTTTTGGTGTTGGTTTAGGTTTGGGATCAGAGAGTTTTAGGATTATCTACTATCTCTTATTTTGGTTGTAATTTGTTTTTATGGTTTATAGCTATGACACATACTTTTTTATGTGTTTTCACCATGATTCTTTGCATTATATTCTATGTTCTCCATGTGACATTTATATTATTAGTGTTGTATAGTATTTTACTTGGTACCTTTGTACCGATGGACTTTCTTTCTTGGTCCCCTGCTAATTAAATGACTAGTCTTGATCTTATAAGTTTTGGCACTGGTTTGGGTTTGGGGTCAGATAGTTGTAGGGCTATCTATTGTCTCTTATTTTGGTTGTAAAATTTTTGTTTGTTCTTATTGTCACCTTTTTGGAACATCAACTATTATAAACTCTTTGTGCATTGTATTTTAACTATTTCACTATATTTAAGGTTGAAGTTGGTTTTGCTTTAACCTTAGATTAAGTAATGGTCACACTTAATCTTTGTGATTGAGTGTCTTTATCCTTACATCCAACATATGTTAGGTATTAGTCATATATCTATTTGTGTTGGATGTGGTGGTAATACCCAATTATTTTTTTAAAATTAATTCTACTAAAATTAATTTTGTAAGTAGTAAATTCATGATATTACACATATAGCAAATTGTGATGATGTTGAGAAACTCAAATAAAAAAAGAAATCATAGATAGAGAGGAATAAAGAGAGAGTCTCTTATTACTTCATATGTATGACTACTCTTACATATAAAATTCACCACACCCCATATATATAGTATCTATATTTATTACATTAATTACGAGAGGGACTTAAAGAATATTAAAGGTGGTGGAGGAGACGTAGAGTTTGAAGGTTACAACCATAATAAAAAAAAAATAAAAAGTGTTACAACTAATGGAACTAGTGGGGATACTAAACCTAAAATTTAATAAAATACATATTGTACATTCACAATATATAAATAGGGTATTTACAACACCCCTCTTTGGATATACATATTCTTATATTTAAATTAGTTATTCAATATGTAGATATCAAAATATTTGTATCAGTCAATATACATGAATGTATAGGAGAACCTCAAAAGCATATACCCATATATAAAGGTATTTCATTCACTAATATTTGATACTCCTCCTAAAGAGTATACCATTGAAATATTACATTGTTGAAAACTTTGTCAAGAAAAGCTAGTGGGACAAAACCATGGCCAAGGAAAATAGTATAGTTTTTTCTTTCTCAACTCAATATATTATGTATCTTCTTCATACGCTATATTGAATATGATGATTACATGAGTGCTCATTTTTCATATTCTTTTTGAAACTATGCCAGTAAAAATATCATGGGACAAAAACCTTACCTTTATACAAACATATATGCCACCATGCTAACTTTTTCATAATTTATTTATGAGCAACCATCACTAGTCAATTGGTCAAACACATTCAAATCTTGGACTTCTTGTTTATATAAATCACACTCACTAAGTTGATACATTTGACTTTCATAAGACAATTAAAACTCTTTACATCATTTATCCAACAACATTTTATAGTGAACCAAGACAAATTATCACTTTTATCCATGACTAGTTTTTTTTTAGTAAAGATAACATCAATTTCTACCTCATACCACCTTACACCAATTTAAGGATAATTCATGGATATTTCATTTTTCAGTCAAATATATTCTTCAATTCTATCCATATGGACATCTTAACTCATTGTGGCAAGTTTTCTAACCTTTTAAGAAGTATTACTTCTCTTTTAAGGGTTCAGCTCTTTGAACCCATATCATATGCTTCTAGCATATATATATATATATATATATATATATATATATATATATATATATATATATATATATATATATATATGTATATATATATTACCATAATTGACATTAATTTATTTAAAATCACCACAACGACTTCTATATGAGTTAGAACTTTAGTCAAGACACATGCATTTCATAATTTATTGGTAATAATAAACACATTCAGTATTTATGTTACAATTAGCAAGCATAATCATCAAGTGCACTCTGATTTTTCTTTTGGTTCATATCTTATGGAAAATGTATTCTAAGTTTTTTCTTGCTTTATAAAATATTAGTCTCATTTTCCTACCCCTAAGACTAGTAATACCATCATTTCCAGCCTTCTTTGTGGCTTAACTTCATATCTATGAAAGAAGTACACTAGCACATATAAGACACAACTAAAATTTTAAGATAAATACGAGGTTTATTCCAATTAATTTAGCTTAAGGGATAATATGATATTAGATCGATATGCACCAAAAATCATCGCATGCATATTGGCATATCACTTATAGACCTCACTAACAATGGTCTATGAATTAAATGTATAATCAATGACTCTACCAGGTCATTCTGCTACCCAACTTGAAGCATCGATTGCATTATTATCCCAACTGGATGGTTATTCACTGTATACCAATACAACAATATAAGTTGCAAAATATATCATATGACCTTACATTTGTAACACTCCAAAAATTCACTACTAAAAATTTTTGTTTTATTAAAATTGAGTGGAAGCAAATACACTAATTTCAGAGATGCTACTGCCACACTTAGTACCAAACTGGTTTTCTTCCCCCTTCCAGTACCAAGTGCTAAGGCTTAAAAAGAAAAAAAATTACATTTTACACAAAACCAAGTTATAAAACTAAATCAGAGTTGCGAATTAATTTACATTACAAGAATAAAATCCACTATTATTGGTTATAGAAATAAAGTCATTAATGCATTAAAATATGAAGTTTAAAGGATAAAAACCAAAAGCTTTCTAGAAATTCCTTACGCTCTTAACCCGAAAACAAACTTGAATAGCACCCGTGGGCTATCCTGCAAGGGATCGAAAATACAACTCTAAGGTATAATGTACCTGGCCACTATTATTTGCTAGTGGACCAATCTCCAGGGCAAAATGATCCTAGCCACTATTCTCGCCGATGGATAGGTCTGGGTCCAGTTCAATAATATTCCACTTTAAGTTATTAGTATTTTTCTATTTAACTGACACAAAATTCCATTTATTTGACTCAAGTAGGAAATCACGAATCCGGAGGCACAAATTTACACCATTCATACTAGCGCATACAAGCAGCACAATACTCTCCAACCATCAACCCAAGGACGCACAAGTACCCTAGTCGCACTGGTATAGGAGGACATATAGTACCCTACCAACAAAGACACTTCATCCATATGTTTGCGTATCCCATGATTAGGTCCGTAGAGCTAAATAGAGTAAGATGTAAGGCCTAGCTGGGGCACTAAGGTACACCAACAAAATCAAGAATAATCATGGGCTAAACCACATCTTTAGGGTAAAGACTCCTAAAGAGCCACATTTCTCAATATTGAGGTCTTCCACTTTAACTATTAGTATCTTAATTAAGGTGACCATGAGAAACACATTAATCACATACTTATTCATTTTTATTTGATTTTATTATTATTATGAAGTCTTTATTATTATTAAAGTCCATGATAACTTAAACAGTCCACTAAGGTCATCCTAGGTTTTGATGCTTATACTTAAGCACCTCAGGTCAAAATGACAAAATATCCCTAAGGCCAAGGCTTCATCTTATCATTTATTTTCATCACCTAATTCATTTTCATTTATTCACATGATCTAATAGGTTATCGTATCATAATTATACTACTGGTCATGGAATCAAGTATTGTACACACCAAAGCTCATTAAACACATAACCCCTAACATGTACTTCTAGCACATCCAACACACATTTCCATACATAATTAACAATTAAGGCACCCTTTGCATTATTGTGAAATTGCCATCATAATACCCTTAATTTTCCATTCAACCCTACACTATGTTTTTTTTCTTATGATACATACCAATTTACTAAAATACCCTCACCTGTATAATATACATGATTATACTTAAACAAGTGATCCTAAGGCCATAAACCCTTAATTTATTATCTAATATCCATTATAACTTGTTAGGAATGGTTATTAGATCAATTGTCATGTTATATACAACTTACCAATTTACCCCTTCTTACTTATAAAATTACTAAATTACTCCTCTTGCTTGCCTATTTACTAAAATATCATTTTACTTACCAAATTACTAAATTACCCTTCATACTTGTATAATTACCAAAACACCCCTCATACTTATTAAATTACCAAATTATCCTTCATACTTGTATAGTTACCAAAATACCCTGCATACTTACCAAATTACCATATTACCCTTTATACTTGTATAATTACCAAAATACCCTTTATACTTATTAGATTACCAAATTACCCTTCATACTTGTATAATTACTAAAATACCCTTTGTACTTGTATAATTACCAAAATACCCTTCATGTTTGTATAATTACCGAAATACCCTGCATACTTATTAAATTATCAAATTACCCTTTTTGTTCATAAGATTACCAAGTTACCCATTTCTCATGTAAAATTACTAAAATACCCCTGACACATAAAATATTAACACCCATGATCAATGTACATCATCTAACACCACAAACCCTTATTTTTTTATTATTAATACCCATCATCACCTACCATGCACACTTATTTAGGCCACACCTTATGTACAAGTAAAATTCCCCTAGGGCTCATATTAACATTATCTCTACTACAAATAGCCATATTTACTCATCATAACGTATACATGTATCTAATATCATTATTAACTACAAGGTTCCTTTCTTAACCATCATTTCTATACATGACTCATTTCATAATATACCATGCTTTTCATTCCAACTTCCAACATACATTACAAATCATGATATGCTTAACATCACATAATGTGCACACAAACATATTCCAAAACTTTTATATGCTAGCATACGTATATCCACACATTTTAGTAGGGTATAATGGTTACCTTATTTTCGGCAATAACTGAACTTTACCGATACCCTGGTTAAAAAGTTTAAGTTTTGATTAGCAAAATTTGTACCTAAAACTAATATCAAATTAGTATATTAGTAGTAGAAAATTAAAAGAATATATTTTAATAAAAAAGATTATTAAATACACATTAATACCAACTACATCATACCTCAAAAATTTTGTTAATTAAACTTAAAATGTATAGCAATACTCATGCTACATGGGCAGTGTGAGCTGCATACACAAAAAGAAAGGGGGGAGGGAAATGGAGAAAGGAAGGTGTTTGGATGAAAAGGGGGAAGGTTTCGGGTAAGGGATTTGAGGGAGTGGTGGAGGAGAGTTGGGGTAGTGGCTGGGTACAGGGAGAGTGGCAGGGTGTAGGTGGTCACCAGGGGTTGGAGAGTGACAGCCTAGAGCAACAGAGATGACAGCGACAGGGGCTGGAAGATAAGTGCAATGAAGGGAGTAGAAGAAGAAGAAGAGAAGAAAAAGAAGAGGAGAAATGAGGGGTCTATAGGGGGTTTCAGGAAAGGTGAGGTAAGGAGGTGATAGGGGAGGTGTCAGGTGGTCGTGGGGTGACTTTAGCAGTAGTAAAAAAGGGGGAATGGGCAGTGCAAGGTGGTGTAAAGGGAAGAGGGTCGAAAGGAGGAGAAAAGAAAAAAGGAAGAGAAAAGTGGGCTATAAAGGACGAGTGGTGGCCACTAGGTGGTGCAGGGAGGAAGTAGGGGAGGTAGGGGAGTTGCAGTGGTGGTTGGTTGGGCAGTGGAGATAGTGGTTAGGGGAAGCAAAGAAAAAACATGGGAGGAGGAGAATAGGGAAATAAGGGAGAAAAGGGGCTCGGCAGGGGGGAGATGGAAACTCAAGGAGGGGAGAAAATGGGTAGAAGAGAAGAAAAAGAAGAGGGAAAGGAGGGTAGGTAGGGTCCAGTTAGGTAGGGTTGCAGGGCTGTAGGTGCATGGCCTACAGTGGTAGGAAGGAGAAGAAGAAGATGGGGGAAAGGAGGGCATGCGGGGGAGTTGTGTAGGGGTGTGTATGGCCAAAAATGGAAGGAAAGGGAAGGGAGAGAGAGGGAGAGGGTTGGGATGCTATAGCAGATGTAGGGGAAGAGTTACAAGGGAGTAGGTGTAGGCATGGTTTAGCTCGACGTGCAGGGGGAGAAGGAAGAATAAGAAGAGAGAGGAGGTAGGTCAGGTGGGCTGGGAAGAAAGAAGAGGTGGGTCGACTCGTGTGCTAGGGAGAAGGGAAAAGAAAGAAAGGAGGGTTGGGATGGCCCAACCAAGGGAGGAAAGAAAGAAGAAAAAGAAGGAAGGAGGGGGCATTGTATGGGTGAGGAGGGGGAAGAAGGTCAGCGGCTTAGCGGGGGGAAAGGAGGAAGAGGGTCGAGCTGCCCAAGGAAGGAAGAAAAAAAGGAAAAGGAAAAAGGAGAAAGAAAAGGAAAAGGAAAAAAGAAAAAGAGAAAAGAAAAATTAAATACTTTTTAGAATTAGGGTTAGATATTATTTTGATGGAGAAATTATTTTAATAAATTAATTTATTTAAAATTTAAGGTGTTAATTTAAGAGGATAATTTTAGTAAAATATAGTTTAGAAATTTATTTAAATAAAAATAGTATGATAAAATAGTAAAATATTTATGTTAATTTATTAAATAATTATATCTATTTTCCTAAATCAAAAGTCCAAAAATTGATTAAACTAATAATTTAAGATTAAATTATTTCAAATAAGGACTAATCATTAAATTCTAGGTTTTACAATTTTGGGGTATTACAACATTGATGTATGATTATATACCATTTATTTGATCCACATGCATCTTCTTGAAATATGTCAAGGACATATGAAGTTGTTTGTTTACTTGCATTATAATAGCTTCATTGTAAATTTGTCAAAAATAATATACAGCTCATATGGGATCACTGATTAAAAGAATCTTTAATATTATAAGTGGGTGTTCATGAAAGTTTCAATAAACTTGGTTATTATTGCTGTACTAATGTGATATGATTTCTCATACTACAAAAATAATACTTTATGGTTTACCAACTTCTTATTATTGATACCTTTTAGCTATTTAGATATATAATATGCACACATTGTACATTCATCTAGGACTTACTTCAAACTAATCTTTATAGAAAAAATACCATCAAATACTAATAGGTTAGAGTAAGTTCTCTAGGAACTTAGCTATAATATCTTGCATCATTTTTCTATCTTATTCTTTATTTAGAAAATTCTTCAATAATTTTATCATGCAACATATACGTGTATATTTTTGCTAATTATAAGCTCATAAAATATTTCATCATTAAAATAGAATGTATAATGACATTTTAATAAAATAGATTGAACTTCTTGATTGTATTTAGGTCCATAAGATAGTAATCCTTTAACATCTACTATTAAATTACTTATATAAAATATTAAACTTCACATTTTAAACATTATAGTAATAATTAAATGAGAAGTTTCAAGCTTCAACCATAAAACTACTTATCAAATAGAAAGTTTTAGTCTTCAACCATCAAATGCCTCTACGCACTAAAACAATAATATAACGGAGAAGTTTTTGTAAATGTTCAAGCCAATTTGGTGGTGTAGGAGACTTAACTACAATAGGTTTCAACCACTACCGATGATGAAGAAAATGTATAGTCTTATGAATAAATGGCTGAAAAATTATGCTCAAAGAGATCATCACTACTTCATGATTAGAACATATATTTTAAATATTAGAAAAATTAAAATAAAAAAACTAAAATGACAAGCATTAAAGTTTAATAAATAGAAAGTGTAAAAATAAAATTAGTATTAAGATCTATTGACCATCAAATAATTATATCGTCTCGATTGAAATGCACTTGACATATTCAATGTCATCCAATCTTCTTGACCGGTATTACATAAGTCTTGAAAGACTTTTAACTATTTGATCTCCTTAATTAAATTGTGCATAAGGTATTTATCACATTTAATCATTTGATCTTTAGAATTGAATTGTGCAAAAGGTATTTAGGATCATTAAATCAATGGGTAAAACTTCTAGCTTCTTCCTTAATTGTGTTAATATAATTTTTTACCTCATGTGTATACTCGTAAATAAAATAGTTGGCCAAGAGTTTCATACTTTTATCGACACCTATGCAATTACCCATTTGTACTTTAGCTACATATGAAAAATTTAGCCACTTCTAATGACCCTTCATTAACTTTGGGTAATAGAGGTTTGTGCTTTTGTTATATGTTCTCCAATAAAATTCATGAGATGAGCTATGTATGTTGCAACGAGTGATGAAATCACCAATCTATCATTTTCATGTTACACAATGAGGGATGATGAGATCATCGATTCATCACTTTTAAATTTACATAATTTTCTATCACATTTGATATTTGAGTTGATCATATTATATCCAATTTGAGTCTATTAAACATGAAGCTTTTAGCATTCTACATTTATTTACCTCTACCCTCTATATCATAATTGGAAGGGAGGTAAGCATACATGCAATCAAATAAAAATACATATAGATACCTCAACTTACAAAAAAAAAACAATGATATACTAAAATCAAGATATACCTAATACAATGATACATAGAGAAATTTTTGAGAGTTACTAAGGGGATTTGTTTCTTGATTGTAGAAGTTTAAATTAGAAGCAATTATTAGAAAACTAATTGACTATATGAATATTAAAATATTTGACAGTATAAATCAATGTATGAGACTAGGAGTACTTACCCTTTATATATAATTCATCTCTCATAACCATACAGCTTATTGGGTCATTCCACAAAAGTAAAATAGATATCCTCATATAGAGAAAATTATTGTTCCATATTTCATGCCTCAATCATTATTCTTTGAAGTTTCAAATTACTTAAAATAAATGAAAATAGGCGTCAAACTATATTTTCTACAAATCTTCGTATAGATAATGTTTGATGATAAAATTAAATAGAAAAGAAATCCATCATAGCATTCACATGTGCTGCTAACGTGTGATGACAAACTCAAATATAGGGGAGAAAAAAATAGGAAGTCTTTTATTCATTCATATATATAAGTTTTCTTAAATATACAATCTACCATATCCCATTTATATAGTATCTATACTTATTATATCCATTATGAGAGGAAGTAAAGGAATATGGATGAGACGTAAAGTTAGAAGATTACAATCATAATGAAAAAATTGTTACAACTAAGAGAAATAATGGGAGGAAAAAATTGGATTTAATAAAACACACATTTATGAATTGTACATCTATAATTTGTAAATAGGTTATTTACAACACAAATGTATACTTTATGCATTTCTTTTGAGACTTACCTTTGGACAGTCTTTATGATAAATTTATTGTCAATTACTCTTAAACTTTACTAATTTCTTCATAAAATTACATGCAATAAAATTCATATTTTGGTATTTGATCATTCATTGAAGGAAACTTTTAATAGAATAATTTTTCCACATATAATATGAACACTAGTTTTTCACCAATATAATCATGAAACATATCTATTTTTTAGAATAAATCATATAATGACACTTTAATAGGGTAAAGCGATTGTATAAACTATGTTAAGTTCCATGGATATGAACCTAAGCATCAACTATCATATCAAATATCGATTGAAAAGTTTTAGCATTCAACCATCAAATTACTTGTCAAATAGGAAGAATCAAGTTTCAACTATAAAACTATTTATTAGGATAGAAGGCTTTAGGCTTTAACCATCAATTTTCTCTACCATTCAAAACTATAATATATTGAGGTAGATCTATGAGTACTCCACCCACTGTAGTGGCAAAGGATATCTAACCATGCACTACAAAATTTGTGACTTGTGCCAACAAAAATTTAGTCAGATTTTTTTCTATTGGCAAAAGTTACTAATACCAACATATATTTTTTTGTGGGCAATAAATAAAATTTTCCCTATAGAAAATTTTTATCTGTTGGTAATAGTATGTTATGCCAATAGATCTTTTTCCTACTTTTATATCTATCGGTATTAGTAGTATTGTACCAACAAAACTAATACCCACTCCTATATCTGTTGGTATTAGTATATAAGGAAGACAAAGGTTTCAACTATTGTAATATCCCTTGGCATAATACATTCATTCTTCTTACACATGAGATACTTTTCTTATTATGATAATTGCTAATTTTTAAATGAAATACTAATAATATAATATATAACCATATTTATATATAATTATCATTATAATTATTGTTAATATTATTATAACATAACTATGATAATTAAAATAATAATTATTATTCTTAAAATAATAAAATTTATCATTACAATAATAATTATTATAGTAACTCTCATTATTATATGAATTATAATAATAAATATTATAATAAATGTAATAATCAGTCAAATCAAGCTTTGAATGACCTACATGATAGGGGTCTCACTACTTGATCAATGTGATGAGGGTCTAGGTGGTGTACTCGTGGCTATTAGATCTTTTTAGGCCTAATGATATTATAGTTATTTATATAATTATTGTAATACCTCATATTTTTGAAATTCAATTTCCTTAAACTTAATGATTTTATTAATTAAATTTAATGAAAATGTTTAATTATTTTATTTGTGAGTGGTTTTATAGTTTTATTAATGAATTCACATTCATATTGGAATTTATTTAATCATTTGTTATTGTGAATTATTCTAGAAAAATCATTTCATAATTATGACTTTTATTAAATTCATATGATCTTAGTTTCTATTTAAAAATATATTTCCATTTCTAGAAATTATTTAAATTCTTTACAGTTCCTTAGAATTTGATTTATATATTTTCTAATTTATTTTAATATTTTATTTCTTTTTCCACATGCTATATGATTTGTTTTAATCATTAATATTTTAATCAAGAAAGCCTTTTCATTATTCTTTAATTAATTGTTGTAGTAATTTTAGCTTTGCCAAATCTTTGAGGAGTGTTTTCTGTTAAATAAATTTTGGTTGAAATATTACCCTTGAAATTCTATTTTAGATATTTTAACAAAGTGCCTTTACGTTTGATTAAAAAAAATACTTAACTCAAACCAATAGACTTTTTCTCTTTCCCCTTCCTATATTCTTTTTCACAACTGATTGAACTAGCGACCAAGAGAGCGATACCTGCTCAACTCGGACCCTTGCTCCCCCTAGTTTTCGACCCCACCCAACTCCATTATCCCTCCTCTATACCCTCTCCTCCATTCCCGGCCATCGATCGGTAACCTCCAGCACCAAATGGCGAACTATAATGCCCCGAATTTTTAAAGACTATATTTTAATAAATAAATTTTATTTGGAATAAATTAGCCTTTAAATCTATTTGATTTAATTATTTTATGGATTTGTGAGCATATAAAATTTCTTATAAATATTTAATAAATTAAAATAAATATTTTGTTATTTTATTTTACTCTTATTATTTAAATAAAATTTTAAACCCTTATTTTACAAAAACTATCCTTTTTAACCCTTATATTTTAATTATCTTAAATTAAAATACTAAATCAATTTATTACCCAAAATTATTCTATTTTATTATTTTATCAATTAAATTATTTATTCCATTTTTCCTTTCTTTTTCCTTTTTCCTTTTTCCCCTTTTCCTTCTTTTCTCCTTTTTCTCTTTCTTTTTCTTCTTTGGGTCACCGGCCTGCTTCAGCCTGCCTCTCCCTCACCCCCTGCGCGTTGAGCCTGGCCCACTTCTCCCCCCTCCTCCCTCCTTTCCTTTTTCCTTTCCCGACCCGGTTCCTTTTCTCCTCTCCTTCGGGCGAGTCGGCCGCCCCCTCCTCCTCTCTTTTCTTCCTTCCTCAACCGGACCAGCTCCTTCTTTTCTTCAGCCGGTCTGTTCGCGCGCCCAGCACCAGCCTCTCCGATCCTTCTTCTTTCTTCTTCTTCTTTCTTTCTTCTTCCCCACTCCCTACCATCGCCACTCCCTGCAACTCCCTCTCCCTCATTGAATTCCCTAACACACACACTCTCTCTCTCTTTTGCCATTCTCTGCCTATACCAGCCCCACCATCCTCCTTCCCCTCTCCCTACCGTCGCCACCTTCTTCTCCCTCTCCCTACAACACCCATTTCCCTACCACCTATAGCCACCCCTCGAGCCCCTATCCTTTCCCTTCTCTTCCTCTTCTATTTATTCCTCCTCCATACTCACTCTGCGTTTTTTTTAGCCTTATGCCTTACCCGAGACCCTCCTTTTCTCCCTTTCTTCTCCTCCCCTCTCTCCCCTGTTTTTGGTTTCACCACCCATCTCCGCCGCTTCCGACGCCTCAACCACCACCTGCACCACCTCCTGCCACCCTTTGCCTCTCCCCCTGACCGATCACAGCCCCATCAAGCCACCCCATAGCCCATATCCTTCCTCCTCTCTTCTTTTTCTCTCCCTTCCATCCCTTCTCGGCAACCACCCTGTGCAGCCCCGATACGCCATTGTCCCGCCGCTTCTATCGCCACCTAAGCCACCTAATTACTCCCTGCAACCCCCTCTACCATCCCCAATCCTCCTTTGGTTGAAACCATCACCCGAAAGCCTCCATTTTCCCTCCCCATTTTCCTTCCTCGCCAGCCTCCATCTCGACCCCTTCTCGGCAGCCCCTCTTCGTGGCCTCTCTGCCGCCGCCGCCGCCACCTTTAGCCACCTCCAACGCATCCCCGACCACCACTTACACCCCCTCTCCACCTCTCCATCCTTCCCTTACCTTAAATCTACCCCCACATGCCTCTTTTCCTAGCCTAAAAACCCTAACCCGAAATGGTCCATTTTTCTTCCTATTACCCTCCTTCGAGCCCTTCCTCCCCATTTATTTTCATGCAACTCATGCTGCATTAGCAGCATGAGTTTCTGTATTTCTTGACCTATTTGTTTAATAATTTTAAAGTATAATTATATTTTAATTTAATTATTTAATTAATTAAGTGTTATAAAGTTTTATACTCTGATTTTAGTATTTCTAATAAGTCTTGAATTATTTTTAGGTGTTGGTTTTGATAAATCAAGTTGAACCTTTAATCGGGATATCGGTAAGGTTTGTTTTTGGCTGGAATTAAGGTAACCCTTAAATCCCACTTAAATACATGGAATAATGTATGTTAGCACATTAGGATTTTTAATATGTTGGTATGCTTGGTTTGTGTTGTTTAATATGTTATATATGGTTATTGTGTTGGTTGATAAAAAAAAAAGCATGATAGGTTACATGATATGTATGGAAATAATATTTAAGGTAATAATCTGGTTGTTAAGGAAAATGTTTATTATTATCCATGTTGTTATATGCTATTGTGATATTTAATACATGTTTAATATTTTGTGAGCATTAGGGGATTTTATTAATGTAAATTGTACAAGAGTATGGCCTATATATATATATATATGTGCTAATAAGTATTGTATTAATTATAAGAGTTATGGATGAGGTATTAAAGTTAATATTTTATGTAGTATTAATAATAATTTAATATAAATGATGATTCTTGATTAAAAAGGGTATTATGGTAAATTTGGAGGCAAGGGTAAAATAGTAAATTTGTTAATAAAAGGATAAAATGGTAATTTCGGAAGTAAGGGGGTTAAAATCATAATTTTCATAATTAAAGGGGCAAAACGACAATTTTATGAATAAATGGTAAAATGGTAATTTTGTGATTAAATGGTAATTTGGTAATTTTGTAATAAAAGGGGCAATTTGGTAATTTGTAATAAAAGGGCAATCTGGTAATTTTGTAATAAAAGGGTAAAATTGTAATCTTATAATTAAAGGGTAAAGTAGTAATTTTGTGATTAACATGCATAATGATAATTTGAAAATTAAAAGAGGTAATATAGTAATTTCATAATTAAGGATAAATGGAAATTTTATAAGTAAAAGGGGCGATGTGGTAATCTTTGGGAGTTAAGGGGTAAAATGATAAATTTGAAGATAAAGAGGTAAAACGGTAATTTTGTAAATCAAAGGGGTAAAAGTGGAAATTGGAAATGAGTAAATTGGTAATTATAATAATTGAGAAGGGAAAAATAATAATTTAAATAACTAAAGGGTAATTTGATAATTCAATAATGGAGAAGGGTAAAATGGTAAATATGATAAATGTGAGGGGTAATTTAGTAATTTAACAAACCAAGGGTATTTTGGTAAAAGTGATAATGGAGTAGGGTAGTTTGGTAATTATGATCATATAAAAGGGTAATTTGGTAATTTAACCAACCAAAGGGTAATTTGGTAATTTTGACATTGAAGAAGGGTAGTTTGGTAATTGATAATAGAGGATGGTAAGTTGGTAATTAACTAAATAAAGGGTTAATTTGGTAATTAACTAATTAAAGGATTATTTTGGTAATTAGGATAAAGAGGAAGGGTAATTTGGTAATTTGACAAACTCAAGGATAATTTATTAATTATAATAAAGGAAAAAGGGAAAAGTGGTAATCTAACAAACTAAATGGAAAGTATATAAGTGTAATAATTATTAAGGGGGATTAATGACCTAATAAGTATGAGCAATAACTTGGTAACCTAAATCGAGTAAGGGGTAACTTTTTAATTTTGTAACAAGGAGGGTATTATGGTAAATTGTCAAATAAGGAAGGGATGACTTAGTGATTTTATAAGTAAGGGGTGAATGAGTAGTTTGTATCTAATATATCGTTGTGATTGTGGGATTCGTAATATGACTCTAATAATGCTGGTTAACGAGGAAGGAGTATTTGATGATTAGTAAGTATCACGAGAACGAATACTAATTCAAAATTAGATGAGTTAGGATGGCCTTAATGATTCATCTGTGTTCCCTTGGACAACCATTTGAATAAGAAATTTCTGATGATATCTAAACGATTAAAAATGGATAATTATCTGATTGTTGTGCTTTTGCGATCACCATTAATTAAGACACTAATACTTAAAGTGAAAGACCTCGAGATCGGGAATGGTGGCTCTTTAGGGGTTGCTACCCTAAAGACGTGGTTTAGCCCACGATTATTTGATATTCGCTGGTGTGCCTTTGTACCCCAGCCAGGCCCTATATCTACTCTATCTAGCTCTACGGACCTAGTTAGGGGGTATGCATACTTAAGGATTAGGTGTCCTTGTCGGTAGGGTACTGAGTTAGCTTTATGCACCAATATGACCAAGGTACCTTTGCGTCTCTGGGTTGGCAGTTGAAGGGTACTAAGCTTTTATGCACCAGTGCGACCGGTGTACCTTTGTGTCCCGGGTTCTTGATCTCCCTATCGAGGCAAATAAATGGAATTGTTGTGCTGAATAAAAAAGAAAAATACTAATTGTTAAAGTGAAAGATTAATGAGCCGGGACCAATTGAATTATTTGATGAGTACCGATCCACCGGAAATAATAGTGGCTCAGGATGTTTTGCCCTGGATGATGTTCATGAATATCGATCCACCAGATATAATGGTGGCCCAGAATGTCTTTACCCTGGATGATATATATATATGTATTCCGATCCACCTGCCAGAATAGTGGGGGTCTTGAGCTCAATTAAATTTGATTTGGATGTGAATAAGTTATAGAAAAATACTAATCATTGAGATGATTGATTAATGATAGACCAATGGCTTTAAGGCTCGAAATATATCGATTACTCATTATGGCCTATTGATATTGGTTGACTTGTTAAGTAAGCGAATATATGAAAGTGAATGTCACGTATACACTATTAATATATGATTGAATTATTAGATGTGCGAATAAATGGATCCGAATATCATGATTATACCTATGGTTATATATGAATGTAGTAGTATTTCATGTGTTATATTGCGTGCCTGTGTTTAAGTGCGTTTTTAAAGGGTTACTCAGTACCGTAGTACTTAAGGGTTCCCTTCGTGGGGTCCTTGCCTATTCAATGGGCAGTACCCCTTGCAGGTTGCATTCAGGTGCTATTCAAGTGGGCTCTTGGGAAAGAGCGTAAGGTACTGTCCGAAAAATTTTAGGGTTTTAATTTGTCTCTTTTAAATTCATTGTATTTGTTATTTTGTAACCACCGTTGTTGAATTTTTCTCTTGTAAAGTGTTTACTATGCTTCTCTAATTTACATATACTTAAGTTTCTCGTAAAATTGTATTTTACCTTTTTAGCCTTAGCACTTGGTACTGAAACGATAGAAGTGAGCCGAGCTGGTACTAAGTGTGGCGGTAATATCCCCAAAGTTCACGGTTTATTAATTTGCTTCCACTAATTTTCTTTTTATTAACGAAATTTTTCAGTGGTGAATTTTGGAGGTGTTACACGAACACAAGCAATACACAATGTCAACAACACTGTTGTGGCATCCTCGTCATTCAACCACCAACTGTGCCACCATCCCTCCCCCAGTCTCGCTTTCTCACGTTGAGCTACTCTATCTAGATTTTCGTGTGGTATAATTTCCCTAACCCTAACTTCTAATTTGAATTGGTTTTGTGTGAATTGGATTTTGATAAGTTAAATTAGTTGTTTGATTGTGTATATATGAGTTGTATGAGTAATTTGATTGGGTTAAATGTTGTGTATGTAGTTGATTTCTAAGATTTGAATTTTTAATCCGAATAGCTCGGGTTCGTTTGAATTAAATTAGAATTGGGTTAATTATACTTTCGAGCTATCAATTTGAATAGGCTAATTTGTAGTTTGGGTTTAAAAGCCTTAATATCTTGATTTTAATTGATAAAATTAAGTTTGCCTTTGATAGAGTTTGTTTCAATTGACAAATAGAATTACTTTAATATATATTTAATTGTTTTTCTTTCCTATCAATTAGTTTAATTATTTGGGATTGACAATTTTTATTGTTAAACCTAACTATTAAGGTCATTTTTTTATTGAGTTGATCTACTTTCTATAATTATCGCTCAATTAATGTTCTTAAATCAATTTAAAACATCTTAAATGATTCTTCATAACTTGAGTTGGTCAAGAACTCACTTCTTTTAAATCTTTTGGAGGTGCATCCTTGAGTCTATAACCTCGGATATGTTTTCTAAAAAATTCATCATTATGATTCTTGCTTTTGAATTTTGGTTATGGGTTGTTGATTTTTTATCATCGACTTCACTTATTAGGATCTAATATAATTTTTATTTAATGGTTTATGAGTATTAACTTTTAATTTTGTTTTAATTAGTTTATTTTATTTAAATCATGATTCTTTTAAATTTTTTTAAATTTTTTTGATTACTTTAAGATTTTATCGACAATTTGAAATTCATATTAAATTTTAATTAATTTTCTATCTACCATCTTTTAATCAATCAATTTTCAAAATTGAGTTGTGCATTATATCTTCACAATCATTGAATGTAGTCTCTGGCTTTAACTTCAATTATGTCAATATCTTTCTATACCATAGGTACATACTTATAGTTGGTCTAGAACTTCATGATTCTATCGAACTTGTGCAATCACCCATTTATACTTTGGATATATGGAAAAAAATTAACTATTATCATTGACCCTGTATATATATGAATAATGAAACCACTAATCCATCATTTTTATGTACACGGTTATAGGCGATAGAAACTGTCAATCTATCACTTTCAAATTTACATCATTTTTTATATATTGCCACTTTAGGTGGCTTTTCATCTTTTTCAAATGATAATAATCTACATGTGGTGATGCGCGATACTAATGCCAATCCATTACTTATGGATGATAAACTTTTAGCCTTTGGTCGTCATTTATCTCTACCATTTATCTTATAGTAGAATGAGAGGATATCATAGGTATTTTACCCATTCTCATGGTGGTGTAGGTATATGATGACTATTAGTGACTCTCCCATTATTAGTGGTGGCATTATCACGTATCGTAACTTATAAAATTTTTGCATCCCTATCTCAACTATTTTCAATTTGTAAAATGATTACATAATTAGCATTAATCAATTTAATTACATATATTTAACTCAATATTTAAATATTAATAACTCATCAGTATAATGATGTTATATTAACATTCAAGGGGGTTAGCATCACATATTTCATGTTTGTATCCATCTAATAGACAACTAATACAATATAAATTATACAATCAAATATGATTATAAACCCAAGATATAACAACATAGGCACCATAACTTACATATTTTATGTTTAACCAAATTAAATTTATGTTATATAACATATCAAATATTAGCCAAATAACAATATATCAAATAATAGAGTGAATAATAAATTATTATAAACTTATTAAGTATGCAAGTATCAAATATTAGTCAAATAACAATATATCAAATAATGGAGTTAATAATAAATTATTATGAACTTATTAAATATGCAGGTAGACATTACCTTCAACTAATGAATAATGACAATATACCACGTGTCATATTCCCAATCAAATAATAAAACAACATCATTCAAATAACAATATATGTGAAACAATGAAAGAGTAAAAGGAACACAACTCATAGGCTTTTAGAGGCAAAAGATTACCATGGGTGTCTACTCTTTCCTATTAATATATTTTGCTAACCCTCACCCCTTTCAAATATTTAAAACATAAATCAATGGAGACTACCAGCCAACCTAATTGGAATCCAACAAGAGAAAAAAAAGAAACAAAGAGCCTAAAGGTGTGCATCACATAAAGATAACATACGAAGTTCTATGATAGTTATATTAGAAGAATGATTTTCTTCGATTATTTTTATCTACTCAAACTCAATAAATATTGACACACATTGAATTTATTTGGAGTAGGTGATTAAAGATGATCATCTTAATAATGTGTTATAATATTAAGAAACTAAAACATATGCTCCCTCCATCTCATTTTATTTAGGTATTATTCCTTTTATGGATGCCTTACTTCCTTATATAACATTCATTTATTGACAAATGTTTTCTGCAATTACAAAACTACCATTTGTTTGCATTTAATAATGCTATTTCAATTTGAACAATCAATGCTAACGACTTTCGGTTGCCAATAACAAATATGGGTAATTTGATCGACCATAACTAATATTCTTCTTAGTAAGTTAGATTTTCTAAAAGGCTAAACAAAATGGGATAGAGGGAGTAATAGACATAAGATAGAGAATAAGAGATGACAACATTTTAATTCATTAATTTATCAGTTTTTTTACATCCGAATACGCCTCATTCTCATATATATAATTCCATGACATAAGAAAAAAATAAATTAAAAATATAAAAGACAGTCAAGAAAACAAATAGTTAGGACTACAATCATAATAAAAAAGCCATTACAATTAATGGATAATAATAAGGATATTAAGTCTATGATTTAATACAATTCAAATTCATAAGATTATAGTTAGGACTACATCATAATAAAAAAGCCATTACAATTAATGGATAATAATAATAAGGATATTAAGTCTATGATTTAATACAATTCAAATTCATAAAATTAGACATCCACAATATGTATGTATACATACAAATTTCACTCAATATGTTTGTTTAACTAAGTTCATAACCATGAAATATTTACTACTCAACTAACATCTGACATAAACTCTGTTTATCTCACACATGGAAATGGAAAATGTTAATCACGTCAATCAAGGGTTAGGGAAGAGTTCAATGCAGATGCGTTTTAAGTTGGTATTTACTTTCTCTTACACATCAACTTCCTGTAAACTGAACCATCTAGATGGGGTTGATATCAAAAGACAGCTTCAAACCTAACAAACAAGAACTTGTGCGCCAAAAAGACTGATGTTGAGTGACACAAAGTCGGCAAGATAATCTATCTTCAATCATTTCAGTGTGTCCCAAACATCACTTTAAATCTCATTTTGGTCAATGAAGTTCATCTGCTACATTGACAAACAGGCGCATGCAGGCTTTACATTACGTACCTCGCTAAGTAGAGTGAGAGTTACTCTAGACAGCTAACATGCTACTTTGAAGATATTCCTCCATAAGACCTTCCACTACCCCAGCTCATCAAACTACTATAACATGCTTGGATTAAATAGTCTGAGATGACAATGACTACCACATTTAAAATGATCCTTTTTCAGCCCTCGGGGTTTTGTGGAGGCAAAATCTCCAGGACCAGTCGACAGATGAGCTATCTGTTCTATCCAAGGTAGGTCGATCAACCTTAGCACACAGAAAAGTCAATATTAGCTGATTGTCGCATGAAATACTTCATGGCGGAGATTAATTTAAGTTCACTCTCAGTAATGCCTGAAATATTATGCCACCTCATCCCCAGGTCATACAATGTAAATTCTCCCATCACAAAAGTGAAAGATTAAGCGCCATGCTACGGAAGGAATGGGCATAATGATAGCAAATAACATTATCACATCAAAAACTCAATATCTTCGGTCAAAAGCATAAATTTGAAACAGAACTTTCTGCTAGTCACGCTGCAGTCAAAAAAATTGACCATATTCCAATTCAAGGTATAGTGGAGCAGCACAGAAATGCCTTTCGAAGGTCAACAATAATCTCAACCAAGTCGTATGTAAGCCAACATGCTATGACTCTTTTCTGTCACAAAGAAAAAGAAAATGTCAGTTACATAAATAAACCCAGAACCTCAAAAGATTTATAAACCATCATTTATCACCCTTGTATCCTCTTCTTGGGCCAAGCTCAACCGACTTCCTCCATCAAGCTCCACCCCTTAGTCAAGAAAAGTACTTTCTACTACACAAGAAAAAAAAAACAAGAAAAAAAAAGTACAGATGGGGGAAAATGGAAAGGGAAAAAGAAAACAAGAACGGTGGGCAATCTAACCAAAATCACAGTCGGTACCGAAAAAAGCAATATGAAGATCATCCTCACTCAACTCTTCTTTCCTTATAATTCGCATTTATCCCATAAAAAGAGGATGGGCGCCAACCCTCTGCTTATAGACTACTGGCTAACAATAACATCCTCAAGAACTTCACAAAAAGAATTATAACAAAAAATAGAGGGGGACTTGCTTTATCTGTCATGCTGTTATTTCTTCTCTTTCATGGCAGGCACAAAATAATTGAGATTGATATATCACAGCCAGCAGCAACGAACAGAATTGATGAAACTAAGAACGCATCTTGAAACAGTATCAACGAGATATATACCAACTAGTCAGTAGTACTAGTAATCATTTTGTCCAACAAACTCAAATAAGTCATGAGAAGGAAGATATTGAATCCTCAATTAAACATTTCACATTCATAAGCTGAATTCAGAGCTCTATAGTTAAAGAACGACTCTCCCCTCTCCAATGGACATATACAAACCATATAAGTCAAATCCTGTTTATATTTTTTAAATCTTAACAGTAAGACCTTACGTCCTCACATTTTCCTGCACTAAATTGTTAGATATTTATATTTCCAGTAAAACCTTACATCACATACATATATATACTATTTTTTTCTGATCAAAAACACCCACCTATGCATTTTTACTAAAAGAGTATCCATAGATAATAACCCCTCAATACCAAATGAGGACCAACTACACAGAAAATGGACAATGCAGTTATACAACTTAAGCACAAGGGGCATATATTAATCAATAAAAAAAAATTGGCAGCAAGACAAACCAAAAGTCAGATCTGCTTGTCAAATAGCGGGTCATGGATGCAAACTAGCAAGGATCCATGGCAAAAAGAGGTAAGTGCAACATAACCAATTATGTAAGTTTGGAAATAAATTTTTACAAATTGAATCAATACCACAGCTGATTTTATCTTCAGCATGGGGGTGATAAGCAAGAATCTTCTTTACCACAATTCCTTATCTTCAGCACAACATCGTGAATATTATAATGAAGGTAAAAGCAGTTGTCAACAACTACCTTGACCAATGGGCTGCTTATCTAATCTAAGTGTAAGAGGAAGTCTGAGTTCATATGGATATGCACCTTCAAGCTGTAAATAAGCTGAGCCAGGGTGCGCTTGGCTCGTTTATAAACAATACAAACTTTCAACAAATTGAGCTGAGCCAACTCAAGGATAAACGAGCCGAGCAGAACCAACTCACGAGCTTTTACATTGTAAACGAACTTGAATCCAACTCTAAAGCTCGAACTCGGCTTTTTTAGCTAAATGAACGAGCCCTTAATGAGTCAAGCCTAAAAATTTCACAAGCCAACTCTATTCATTTACAGCCCTATGTACCTTCATTAACTCCTGCTAAAAGGATAATAGCTAGAGATATTTCTTTAGAAAGAGAACGTCGGAGAAACAAACTAAAATCAATCTGGGTACAAAGGCGTTTAGAAGTTTTAAAGAAAAGATGAGAAAGGTATGGGAAAATTGGATTACACATAATAAAGTACAATTTAGTGCAATAAAATTCCCATTTACGAAACTATTGATGACAACTATTAGTAAAGTAGGAGACTATGTGTCACCAACCAGCGCAAATAAGCTTTTAAAGGTATATTGAAAACAAGAATTTGAGTAACTAAAGAAATGGATCAATTCTTTATCAACACAATGGATGCAATGGATAATTACCATCACGTGTGATGCATGGCCCGGACCAGGTAAAAAGCACCTTATTAACTTACTGATTTGCTCAAAAAGTGGGATAGTTTTCCACAAATCATGATGCCACCCATGTTCAATCCAAGGATGCAAATTATCACTTTAGGCAATTGAAAAAGGTGGTTGAGGAAATTGGTCTTGAGATAGTTATGCAAGTTGTGATAGATAATGAAACTACGATCAAGGTAGAAATTTATGCATGATTTTACACATTTATATTGGACAGGTTGTACTGCTCATTGTGCACATCTTAAGTTGGTTGATATTTCCAAAGAGACCAACATTCATAAAGTATTTGAAAGGGATCAAAGCATCACTCAATTCATATACAAATATGATTAGGTGGTAGCCAACTAGCCATCATGTTACAAGTCATGAATGGTTGCCAATTTGCATAACTAGATTTGCTACCGACTTCATTGTGTTGGAGAGTATTGTGAGGCATAAGAATAACCTTAGAAACATGTGGGAGTTAGAGCACCTGAAGCATACCAAATACTGTAAAATTAGTGATAATCACACAGCCCAAATTTAAGACATTATTCTCCAACTCACAGACGAAGGAAGAAAGTTCTAAACCAGGGCCAATGATGTTCTTAAAGAGCACGAATCTTTTGTGAAAGTTCTAAGGCTAGTGAATGGAGATGAGAAACCAATTATGGGATTTTTCCATGAAGTAGTGGAGAAAGCAAAGCTGACCATCCAAAAGAATTGCCAACATTAGAAACATTATTGACAATAGATAATGCTTTCAGCTTCACCACAATTTACATGTTGTAGTAAATTGTCTTTTCATTTTTGCTCTATTTAGCAAAGTATATGTTGATGCAAAATATATTACATAATTTCGTTTCATTTACATGTGAATTTTAAAATAATATTTCCTCAATCCTCAATTTGCATACGGAAATCATGCATATGATATTATTAGAGACGATCAATAAGCAATGAAATGGTTGAAAAAAGTTATACAAATTTAAGTTCTCAATGAGGTAAGCTTATATTTCCATGTATAAAGTAATGATGATAACTTATTGTCTTAAATTTAATGTGTAGTTGGAGATATAAAGTGACCCTGCAACACAAATAGCCATTGAATTTACCAATTCAGATTCATAGGTTATACATCTTAGTGTTTGATAAATATAACTTATTACTTTATACTAATTATAAAACATTATAACTCCCACTGAATGGGAGAACATATATGGGGATTATGCTCCGCATCTTCAAAGGATTGTAATGGAAATCTTAAGTGCTACTACCTCCACATTAAATTGTAAAAGAAACTGGAGCACTTATAGTTTGATGCATACTATATCCAGAAACAGGTTGAAATATAGAAAAATGAACCTTTTTGTCTATGTCCATTACAACATGAGGTTTAAAAATAAGAGGCTTTACATGAAAGAGCCAAGAAGAGATAGAAAAATCATTTAGTCCAGTTAACTTAGATTATATATTTCATGAAGATGATGTTTTTGATCCTTGGTAAGAAGAATTAGAGGATCTTTTGCTCAATATTAGAGATAAAAATAGTCAAATATCTTCGTCGAATGGCTTGGATAATGATGATAAGTATAATGAAGTTCAAGGAGGCAGAGATAACTTTCAAGCACTGTAACTAGAAAAAGATCCTCTAATCCAGTTTGGTGTTGATTGTGACTCCCGCGCTACATATAAACCTAGTGGGGCTTCTCATGACGCTCATCTAAAGATGAGTGATGATGATGATGACAATGATGATAATGGTGGTGGTGGTGGTGGTATTGGAGGAGGGAGCTATGTATAGATATAATAATATTAGATCATATGGACAAAGCAACTCAGCTTTCAATGGAGATCGTGATAATTGACCGACCAGTGGTCACTATAGAAGAGGTTGTAGAAGCACTTATGATCGCTACTTAGCTCACTCTAGTAAGAGATTCCATCAATTCAATCATAGTGCCTATCAACCTTTTGAATCTATACCTCCTACTAGTGTGTAAGGAGACTATAGTTATTATTCTAACTTGACAGGTCATAGCACATTTAGTTGGTTAGAGAAAGAGATATCAAGGAAAAAATCCATATTATGGTTATCAATCTTTCTCCAGCTACGACAAATATAAAACATTAAGACACCACTAACACGACCACAAAATCCGTATCCAAAACTACTATTACCAGTATCCAATTCAAAATCGAAACCCAAAGCATTTGTCTCAACCTAGCGCAGCACCACCACAAGATGAGAGCTCTTCTTCTTCTTCAACATAGTATCCACAATTTCAACTATCATTTTCCAATTTTAGAGCACTTAACATAGGAGATGTTCACAATGACTAGTGTTTATTATGAATCGAACCAAGACCATTATAAAGATCATTCATGATATTATGTTTGGTGATAGTAATTATGTAATATTTTAGTTTGTAATAATTTTTTATTATTCATTTATTATATATATCTTAGACTAAGTGACTAGTGAATTGTAATAAAGTAGTGTTATTTATTAACTTCACATCCACCACTAAATAACATGTCTTTTTTAATTTAATGTTATTAGAATAATTTAACATACGATGATTTATTTAAATACTTATAATACAATATAAAAAACTAATTTATAGATGTACAAGTATTTAAATGATTAGTAAATAAGTTTTATAACACATTGTGGAAAAAAAAATTACATCGCGACGGCCGCAACATATAATTTATTATTCATGACGCACTAATACCGCAACATTACGAACGTGACCACAATTGTGACCGTGGTTTTATCGTATGGTTCAAACCTGAAAATGAGAAAGCCACAAACAATTGGCTGCAATAATGTACATGTCAAAGGAAACAAGTTTACAAAGAGAATATAAGTCCAAAAAGAATAATAGAGTTGAGTGCAATATGGGAAATCCAATGTCTCATCATCGCCATAAGAAGCACTTATGGAATTATAAATCAATCAACACATAAAATTGAAACATGCTATTTCTTACCCAACTGCTTTGGGCAATATTGAAATGAACAAATAAAATTATAAAACCATCAACTTGGCAAAGAAATAACAACTCATAGATAGAGTTCTTGACGACATAGTCAAAAGTTAGCACTAGGACAATGGAGATTGCAAGCAACAAATAGCCACACGAGCCACACATTTGATGTAAGCAAGAAGGTTTAGCTACACAGGAGGAGCGATCTTGGAAGGTTTCTTTATGAATCATGATATGTATATATATTATCATTCACTTCCATCATGGTCAACAAAAAATTTCACAAAATCTAGCAGACCTAACGAAGTTGAAATACATGTCATTAGTGTTATTGAAATTGATAATGATTATAAGAAGAATGAGAATGTAAGTAAGATCTTGATAAATAACAGTAAATAGCAGCAAAGCAAAGTACCTAATTGTGCAAGCTAAGCAATATACCAGGGACGGGGATTGAGGGGTTAAAGTCCAAATTTGAGATACAGTAGCATTTTCCAGTTGACTATTGTAAATTCATGGGGATAACCACTTGCATAATTGACTTGGAATATTCCTTAATCATCCTTCTGTGTTCTGACAGTTTTGTTTGCCACCATAACTTCTAAAAGCACCAAAATTTGTTCAAACATCAAAAGGTCACCAATGTAATTTTAAATGTAACAAGGATTGGATTCACTTTTACCTTCTTTTTTCCCACTTTGACAAAACATCAGAATACACAAATAGATTTTCTTTCTAGTCGTCCACCTCTTGACAAATTGAAGAAGTACCTGGCCAACTGCCTTTTAACAATAAAAGCACCAAGGTGGGCATATATCAGCCAGACAATTACACCTCATAAGTCTTAGCTCTATAACCAACATGATACAAGCTTTGTTGATGATTAAAACAAAATAAAGCAAGAAAATAAAAATATATTTATTAATTTCATGAATTCCAACTTCTAGCAAAATGTGTAGAACCAGCAGTACACCAATAATGCCTTTCACATACTCACCTAGTAGTAACATTGGGATTCTAATTCTCAGAAACCTTCCGCATGTGCTGAGATTCAAAGAAATAATGGATTGTTCTATAGCAAGGTCTATTTCACAGAAGAGTTAAGGAAAAGGTTCAGACCCTACTCTTTGACTAATCGCTGGCTTGTGCAGGAAAACAGTATCTAATTGCTCAACCAAACTTCAGACATTCTCTGCAAAATGGCCCCTGCGTCAGAAATGGAAGTCATCCACTTCTTGCACAGGTAAGAGTAAACAAAAAGTCAGAGTTGAAAGAGGGGAAAAGAAGCTTGTGATATACCTATATGTTATTAGATGGTACAAGTGCGATGCGTGAAACATGCAACACTCCATATTCCAGTTGTTAGGCAGACTCATTAAGGGGTATTCAATTGGGCCATTATTCTATAGCTTTGAAGCTCCGAGCAAGAAGGGCATCTAGTTGAAACCAAGAATTGTGGGAACGTTACCATTGCAACTTCAACCAAAAATCTCAGTAAACATTGAACATCCATTTGTTTCCAACAGAATAACTTTATATTGGCATGTGATTGGGAAATGGTCTGAAAATACATAAGCTAATATTCACTTGACAAGAGCTCACACTATGTGCCTAGAAAGCAAGCCCTGTCCTGCCGATGGCATAATTCTGATAGGCAGTATATAGCAAACAATATCAATTGCAAAGCTAGCCCATAATATCAATCCCGTCATTTCAAACGGGCACTATACAGCTTGCTGAGGGAAGGATGGAATGCGGTCAAGATGGAGACAATGGCATTCTAATAGAATGAGATGCCCAGGGATCTAAAGTGAAGATTATGAAAGAATCAAAACTAGAGATAGTGCATGAAAGCTTATGACTAAATTGCATCCAAACTCCAAATTGAGTATATAGGATTCTTTCAAGAAGTCTGATAAGAGAAAATCAAAACTGCAAAGAAGAGCACAAAGATAAAAGCATCGCAATTAATTCATGTTGCCCAAGCCACAAGTTGACACATGTCCTTACCATCATTTCAAAGGAGCACTCTATGTTGTTCAGTGAGGAAAGATGAAAGTCAGATAAGAAAAAATTATATCATAATATAAAGAAAGGAACGGGGTCATCCAACTTCTAGAGGGATCTGGAATGACAGATGATCACATAATCCCTGTTTTTAAATGAAATAGGATGTCGGTCATCAAGTTTTTCATACAGAGTAATAAAGCAATTTACACCTGCACTGGAGAGCTAAGAAATAGGCTCTTTATTTCTTTCCATAGCGAGAGAGAGAGAAAAAAAATAACACAATGAAATGATTCATTGCTTTCCAATTAGTGACTGCTAAGAAAGACATCCACTAAACATCCCTATGCACGTCTACATACACAATAGTGAAAGAAACCCCCATGTCTAAAGGTCAGAGGGCTTCTTCCTGACTCTGAAAAGAAGAAAAGAAATCAGATGTAGTGTAGGAAATCAATTTTTTAATGCATAAGGGTCACCTTCTTTGTTTACAAAGGCTCTAAAGTTCCTTTATTTCCAAATTGACCGCAATATTCCCAACAATATAGATGAAGGATTTGCTTCATTATAATTTCCAGAAAGTGATGAAATATGATTTGCTGCAATAAAAGGGGTCATTTTGACCAAGCATCCAGAAACTTCAAATTATTCCATAGCATGTGAGAAGCAAACAACAGAGTTCTGTACATTATATTCACCATCTCAAAACCAATAAAAGTGTGAACAGGGCAATTGATATTCCAATAAGTCGTTTGCAATGATTGCCAATTATTAAAAGGACAAAAAAAAAAGAAGCGAAAAGTTAACAGCAGCATAGTGAGAATGGTTTTGAGATCACTTCCATAATGCACAAAATTCGCCCGCTCCGCATTTTATATCGCGCTCACAGACAGAGTGGAAACACCGGCCGAAAGACAACCTCCGCCTTACTCAGGTTCTTCAGCTAAATATACAGGCAACACAAAACCTAAAATCAAAATGTGAACCTTTAAAAGAAATCCGTCACTATTTTGGATTGTCCCAAACTGCAACCTAGTTTGATTTTTAATTGAATTTCAATTGCAGCTGAAAGAGAAAATCGTAATCTTGGTGTTGGGGGGGGGGGGAAGCGAGATGAATAGATGTATAAGAGAGATAGCTAAACCTGTCAGAATGAAGAATGTCTTTAAGAATCTTTCAACACAAAAAATCAAAAGAAACGGAGGGAATGCCTCGGAGGAGTTTAGGGGGTTGTGCGTCACGTGAAAAATATTACCTCTTGTATCATTCCTTTTTCTGACAAGTGACAATTGAGATCATCTGCTCTAATACCAGACCTCTGAGATCCTCCTATCGTCATCAACGCTTCATGAATTCTTTCAAACCCAATCTTCGAGTCCACTGCGGACGCATAGGTACACCGGCTGGCTTAGCGGAATGAAAAAATCCGGCAGTTAAATGTCGCTGTTGGGGACGGAGGCAGATGAGTGGGAAGCCACTCAGTAGCGATCGAATTGCCATATTCATAGTCACTCGGTTTTTACCGCACTAGGCCGAAGCACTGGCCTCTCGCTAAGGACTGCTCACGGCCGGTTGAGTGATGGCGACTTGGTGAGTGATGAAGGTCGAATTGCCGGCCGTGCTGCTCCGCCTCCGGTATTTGAAACGACAGGAACGTGAAAGTAACAAGAGGATTGGCAAAGTACAATCATCTGATCGCGCGAAAAGGCTTGTAATTTGGATCATTGATCGTTTATGGGCTCCTTCCACGACCCATTCTCTAAGTTTACAAAAAAAAATTAAAATTAATAATTTAATTAAATAATTACTTTTAATAACTTCACACCTTTTTAAAACTCTATTATTTTTGTATTTGACAATTTTAGCCTTTTTATTTCTTTACTTATTTTCCCTCTTTTCTCTCTTCTTCTTTATCAATCTTCAAAATTTAATTTAATTAATATTTAATATAATAATTATGAAATAAGAGGATAATAATAATGATTATTTTAGTTAGGAATAGCTCAACAAAATAATGGTAAGTTATTTTTTTTTCTTGAAAAATTTGAACGCAACAGGCAAGTAATCTGAATACTTCCGCTTCATCTAGATAATTTATCCACTATAGGACAAGGTTGATGGGCAATTAACCCATTAGAAGTAAAGACTGATAATGATTTACTCGTCAAAGTATGTTTTTTTATAGATCATTCACCCATTGATTCTATACTCGTCAAAATATGTTTTTTATAGATCATTCACCCATTGATTTTATACTCTGGTAGGCAAATTACCTAGAGACCTTCATTTTGTAAATTTTTGTTATTTATTTTTATGTTTATGTATTCCTTATAATTTTATATATTTTTTAGTAATTGCATAATTAATATCCATTTAATACTTATTGGAGTGGATTGTTTACTACATATGAGATTTTTAATGACTATGGGTCATTAATTTAGTGGGTTAAAAAACTATAATATCACATAATATTGTTTTAGATATTGATAGGTTAAAAAAAGATAAGTTTTGGATATGTTGTGAGAGGGGATATGTAATGCCTCAAAAATTTAGGACTTAAAAATTTTATTTTAAAGAGTTAATGGGAATGCCAAAACATAAATTGCAAAGGTGTTATACTACATCCAACATAGAAGAAGCACTCCCTATACATAGTTTATGTCAGGTGTAAGGAAAAAGTAACATCGTACCTAAAAATTAGGTGTGGAAAGAATTTGATTCCACCACGACACATAATACGAAATAGAGAATAGGAACATATAAATGAAAATCAAGGACTAATAATTCATAGAGAGGTCAAGATACTCGAATAACCATCCCTATACCAATTCAATTATGCACTCACCGAAGGCAAGTACATTAAGAGTAGTAATCAATAATAATCTATAAAATAAGGTGGTATCTTCTCATAGGAATGATAAACACCTATGAAAATGACGATTAGTATACTACGTACTAAATAAGTTAATAATACAATTATAACAAGGTTATATATTGTTAAAATGTCAAATAGAAGCATAATCATACATATAGATTAACATGGTGTAATATAAGATAAGAACTTATTCTATATCTAATTACAAATATAATCACAATCCATAGCCTTATCTACATTGAGTTCAAGAACTCTATTCTTCTCAACCTATGGAATGGTACCAATAATATACAATCTGAGGGCAAAACACTTCTAGCCACCTGTTCTCGTCCAGTGGAAAGGACATGTACAATCCGTCCTGACTCACGTAGTCTTTCACTTTAAATCTTAATATATTATTAATGAATACGATCATTTTAATTACTTATTCTATATTAAGTTTATGAACCCAACTATTCTCAACCGGTAGAATGGTATCAATATTACATTACCCCAAGGTATAAATATCCTAACTACTATTCTTGTCTAGTGGAACAGATAGGTACAATGCCGAGAAAAAGACTAGGCCACCATTCTCGTATGATGGAAAAAATTGGTACAATCCCAAGACAAAACACTCCTGGCTACTATTAAGAATTAGTACAATTGATCCTGACTCATGTGATCATTCATTTTAAATATTAATATCTTATCAATGATTATGATCATCCAAATTATTTTTTATTGAGTTCAGGGACCCCACTATTCTCAAATGATGTAAAGATATCAATAATATGCAACTCTAGGGCATAAAGCTCCTAAACACTATTATCTTCTTGTGGAATAGATAAGTATAATAGGTAATTACTCGTATGATCTTTCACTTTTAATGATTAATATTTTATTAATAGTTATTTATCTCAAGTTCATCATAAAGGCACACATATAAACATGTAAGGCACATATTTCAACCTAGCATAGCTAGTCAAAACACATGAAATGTGAACCCCCATAATATCGAGACATTTTCCAAGGAAAAATGCCAAACCTCCTTTAAGAAACCCTAAGTCCTACAAATAAGCAAAACTTCTATCGCAATAGTCATTTACCCATCAAATATAATATATATTCCTAAAATATCATTATTGACATCATATCCATAAATTATGGTGTAACTCCAATGTCTTACATATGTGATAATAGCTTACCATTAGAGTTACTATTTATTAATCCCTATAAAACCTAAATTTTACTAGTTAGGCATATATTTTTCCACAAGATTCATATTACTTCCTAATTTAATACCCATTCCTAAAATATAAATATTAATAACATATCCAAAATTCAAGGTCAAACTCTAAAATTTCACACATGTGATAACGTCTTGCCTTTAGGGTTAATATTTTCAATTTAAGTTATTTTCTCATTTTCTTAGACTTGGGTCATCCATAATTTCTCCAACTATTATATATAATATATTTATCATATTTTTACCCAATAATATGTTAAAATACCAAAAATTCCATATTTTATCTATATTGACAAAATTTCACTCAAGATGCCCGTGTTTTCTCAAAAATATACGAGTCCCAACATGAATATGCTTTCAACTTCCAACATATATTCCCATAAAATGCTCAACCAAAAATATATGTATATGAGCTAATCCCTATAGCTCTAATTTAGACAATAATTTAAACCAGCTCACTTAACTTGTAAAAGTCAGGCTTAACTAAACATATATATATATATAATTGCATGATTTCCCATTTTCTAGCTTTTTTCATCATAAAACACATCATATAACAATACCATTATCCATATAACAATACCAAGATGATATTTCATACAAATATACACATTGTACATAAAAAGTCCCAACTGTGGCATATATCCTTATCGAAAATATCATCAGTCTCTAAGCACGTAAGATTCCCTATCTAAAAACACACACAAAATCACCTATAAGTGAAATATAAACTAATATTAAAACTTAGGAAAAATAGCCAAAGAGAAACTAAGGAAAAGGAGGGTGAAAATGGACAAAAACCAAAACAAATTGAAGAGCTCGAGTAGCCTGGGAGTGTGGTGCGCTTTGGTGCTGCAAAGGAGGTGCTAGATGGTGAGGTTATGTAGCAAGATCGAGGGTGACGAGAAAATATTGGTGCTAGGTAGTGTGATGGGTGGTGCATGGAAGGTGGTAAGGGGAATGGTGGTGCAAGGGAGTCGCATGGTTGTGCTAAGGAGAGTGTGCACGGAGTGTGTATGGTTGTGCCAAGGAAAAAACACAATTATGCCACATAAAAAGTAGGGTTGTGCTAGGGGAAAATGCACAATTGTGCTAGGGAAAAGGGCATGGTTGTTCTATGGAAAAGGCATGAACTGTGAGTGGGACAAAAACTAAAATAGGGCCTTTAATAAAGAGGGAGAAAGAAAGATTTGGATGGTGATGGTTGGGAAACGACGAGGGGGATTCATGAGAGGCGTGGTTATTGGTTATTGGGGTAAAATGGTGGTACTTGGTGGTGATGAATGATTGGGTGGTGATGTAAATAAGAGCATGGTTGTGTAAGGAATGGTGCATGGTTGTGCAAGGCGTATGCATGGTTGTGTAAGGAATGGTGCATGGTTGTGCAAGGCGTATGCATGGTTGTGGAGGGGTGTGTGTGAATGGTTGTGTGAAGGGTGTGCATGGTTGTGCGTAATACGTGTGCATGGTTGTGCATACGATGTGTGCATGGTTATGCAAGGGGCATGTATAGATGTGTGCATACATGGCTATATAAGAGCGTTCATGTTTACGCGCGTGAGTTCATGGCTATTCGAGGGAGGTGTATAGTTGTGCTCCTTGGCAAAAACAGAAATATAGCAATTTGGGACAGGGAAAAAGAGGATGATTGGGGTTGGTATTTCTCAATGACAGTGAGAGGGAAAGAGAGGAGAAGAGAAGAGGGGGATACATACATATATGTGTGTGTGCGCATGCACACACATAAGGTGAAGTGTGTCAATTGGTGCAAGGATTGGCAAGGTGGTCATGGCATATGTTTGGATTGACAGAGGCATGGGGCTATTACAATTGGGATGTGGGAAGTTAGTAGAGGTGTAGGGAGTAGGGGTGCAGGGGTGGTAAGTGCATGGGTGGGAAAGGAAAGGAGAAGAAGAAGGAGGCCATGTGAGTAAGGGATGTGCATGGCCCAAAAGGGAAAAGGGTGGATGGGTTGGGGAGGAAGAAAGGGAAAGGAAAAAGAAAAAGACAAAGGGAAAAAAGAGACAAAAAGGATAATGAAAAGGAAAAGGGAAATATGAGATTCTAGGATTAGGATTAATATTATGTTTAAATTTATAATTAGGGAAGTTGGGAAAAAGTAATTTATCAATCATCCGAGTTTAGAGTTAGGCTAAACTATAAATGACCCAAAATTAGGATTAAATTAAAATATTAATTACCTAGGATTAAAATTAGGGTAAAACTAGTAATTAATTAAGATTAGTATTAGATAAAATTTAGGGGTATTAGATGTGATGTATATAGTAGATAAAATTTAGTGAATTTGGAAAGTATTCAATCTACCGAATCCAAAAACAATGTGGTTGAAAATTCAAAATATGTGGAAGGAAAGATGCTTCTGGTCGTTGGATAATGGTGGTAGAATGTGGTGAGCATATTTGTAGATTTAGAAAGTATTTGTAGGAGAATTCATTTGCTTGGCAACTATTGCCTAAATAATGTAGATTGGTGCATTAACTAACCCTAATAAATATCAAAATAAAAGAGATTATAGACAAGTTGAAACAAAGTGATATGGATAATGCTATAATGCTTAGGAAAATCTACAATGGTAGACATAAGTTCAAGGTATAGAGTTTGATGGCACGTACAATCGTGTAAAAATTATTGCACTTCATGTAAACTAACAAATATTATTCATGGCATCGTCAATTGCCTCATTATAATATGGTTAGTGATATTGTATTTGCACACTCGAATTACACTGCTTTATAGCATAAATTTCCATATGTCAGTTGTTTAGATTGCACATACAAAACTAATAAACACAACCTTTATTTATTGGAGGCCATAGTTGTGTGTCTAGTGGTAAGAATTTAGGCATTTGTGATGAAGGAAAATAAAGTTAACTATGAATCGGTGCTTGGTAAGGTGAAGAGACTGATGGAGCCCCACGAACCAAATGTGTTCATCACTAATAGGTAATTGAAGTTGACACAAATAGTTCCCAAAGTCTTTTCTAATGCAATACCCTTCTTGTGTAGATGAATCATTGTAAGAATGTTATTTTTCATGCTACAAAAAAGATGAAGGAAGATTATACAAGTAACTACAATTGAGGCATATGATAATGAGATTCTAATTATGCACCACATATAATATGTGTATAAGACCTAGTCGAAACCATATAAGGAGAGGTTTGTTTTCATGTGGGATGACAAAATTCTTCACTTTATCACTCATACAATCAACAAGTATAATTTTTCTATTATAATATCTAATGTCATTTATATTATTCCTAAATAACCATTACTTATAATTTGAAATTCTAATCGTAGGGTGGAAAGTGAACATGGTAAGCTAAAGAAATATATATCATCATAGCGGATGAGTTTTAACACATTATGATTGAAGATCAACACACTAATAAGACTCCAAATTAATGAGGTGAAAATTAGTTTGAAGTAGTCATTGGTTATTATTCCACATTACCTTACATATGGTATATTGTTCATGAATCTCACATCTATTATATGTTGTAGATCATTGGGCTTGATTGAAGAAGAGAGAAAGAGGTCAAATACAATTAGTTCTTACCCCTTGGATTGTGGGTGTTACTTTAAGTTGACACATGATCTACCATATGAACATGAGATATTTTGTTACAAATAATATTATCAACCTATTCTCGTATCGATACTGCATCAATTATGGATGAGTTGACTCGTCCATGATTTTTCTAGTCTTATGATATTGAGGCAGTTATGCTCTTATGGGTGGAATCATGGTGTAATGTTGTGGGTGATGGAAATTGTGGATCTAGAATAGTTGCACTACAACTCTTGGGTAGCGAGGAAGAATGGTCAAAATTTAGATCCTTGATGTATAGGGAATCAGTGCCTTATTGAGGGTTATATGAGTACATTATTATAGGTTCTATTGTTAAAAGCATGTAGTGCCTGATATATTGGAGGGGATTAGCTTCAATGGATAACTGATGGTAACAGTCTTACTTTGGATTTCTCTTCACGACAACATACAATGTGTTATTCATTTGCTTGAGTCGTCTAGTGTCAATTATATATTTACCAAAAAGAGATCTATCAAATAGCTAATAACCTAATCAGATCATTACCATATTAAGTGTAAACAATTTGTTGCATTATATATCGGTATGTTTGTTAGTCACACTAATATTATTTATGCTATATACTAATCATACTCATGTTATAATACTTTATATACTCTTAGTTTACCTTAATGGAAAAAACAATGTTACCTCATGTATCTATTTAGTGGTACATACATGTTGATCTAAGTGTTTCTGGATGGGACAAGCTATACCGTAATCACATTCAAAAATATTAGAATGGAATGGGTATGGGTGTTAGGGGACTTTAGGTAATGATCAGATGTACTCTTCTTATTGATGAATTATTAACTACACATATGTTATCTATATTATCTATATTGATCAACTATAATAGTGTACCTATAAAATTAGTAAAAAGATTTCGGTGCATAAAAATAAATTAGTAACACAAGAAAAGTTATAATAGTCCATACAAATTTAAAATGACATACAAGCAAAAAAAATAAAAGAAGAACTACTAAGCATCCTCAACACCAACATGAGCAAGGGGTTTATTAACCTCTTCTTCACTAGAGGAGAGTGTTAGGCTACCCATCTGGAAGTTTATATCTATAAGCCTTTCAAAACAATATGATCTATCCATGCACCTCTTTTCTTATTTGAACCAATAATGATACCTACCCAATAGTTGGTTATTGATTTCCACTTCTGATATAAGGTAATCATTGTTGAAGCTTATATATAATCGATGATTGGGTGGGTTTCTATAAAAGCATGAAAAACATAGCTAAATATTTTTCAAAAATTTGACTATAATTAAAAATGGTCTACTTGACTAAATTGTTTCACCCCCAGCATGTTAAGACGCCTCTAGTATCTCATTTATTTTCCGAATGACTCAAGATCACCACTCTAACAAGTAGTACTATAATTACCTGACCATGTGTGATGAAAGCAAGGAAAATATTCATAGATCCATGCCTATGCACATTTACAAAACTCAATTTATAAATAACACCAATAATTTAAAAAAATACATGAATGACAAATAATTAATTGTGTTGGTAGATACTAGTACTTCTAAAAGTGTAATGCAACCCTTATTCACCTACACTCAGTCCTAGACATTATACCAAGCTGCCCATATAGAAACACTAAAATACCAACTTTGATAACCATCCCACACAATCTATCAATATCTAATACTAATCTCAAACCCAATAAAGAAACATGATTTACTAACTTGTCTATGAAAAGTGTACAAGATAATCAATACCACAAATACAATCAGACATATGACTCATCATCATCAACCTAATTTTTCATAATCTTATAAAGTATATCATCTAAACCAATTGATGAAGCCTTTAAATAAGCCCTCCTAACCACCACCTTAGACTAATTAAATAAATGAGCAACTATAGAGATCATGTCACTATCAGTAGGAAACACCTCACTTGTACACTCAACACTACTACAATTAAGACCCAATATATAAATGATGTCATATGGGGAAATTGTAACATCACCAAATGGAAAGCGGAAGGTATTTTTCTCTTAGTGCCACCTCTCAATGAAAGCAAATATAAATAGGCAATTATTGTGGCAAAAGTAAGTGTCTCGTAGGTATCTCAACCTAGAACACCCAATGTAATCAAAGAAATCCCCCATATTTGCATTATCATAAGGTAGTTTTTCAAGTCTTTTCTTCCTTAACTGAATCCTTATGACAAATCTTAGTTCCTCTAACAAAGAGAAGATTAGAATTATCAATGACATGATAAATAAATATTATTTCATGCATACAATTATTTAAGTCACCTCATCATTATTCCATAAGGCATATGACACTTGGCCTTTGAAGCTAATTAGTAGGTTAGGAATATGTGGACCACCACCTAAAGGTACAATCAATTGCCAATCATCAGTAGTAGATGAAGAAAATCTTGATACTTAGATAGAGGTACTTGTGTGAACATCAAAACCCATTTCAAAAGCATCATGATCCTCTTTTTGATGTGTATGATTTATATTTGAAGTATGAATAGCTTTACCATATGTTGCCACTATAGATGCTTGGGAACTAGCAGTGACCATTTGTTTTTCCACACTCCTAGTAGTAAGACTAACAAGCCTGAGATCCTTGCCCTTACTAGCATATGCAACTTATTATGATAACATCTTTAATACATATTCCATTATAATAAATCAAATTATAATATTACACTCTACTATAATATAATACAATATTATGATCTACTCTACTATAATGTAAATTATGCTCTACTATTCCTAAAATAAAGATATTATGTTTAGGCTTACGATAAAGGGGTTAGGATTTGGGGTTTATGGTTGGTGGATAATGGTTTAAGGGTTAGAGGGTTTGAGGACAAGGGTTTTGGGTTTATGGTTTAATGTGTAGGGTTTGGGGTTAATGGTTTTGGATATAAAGGGTTGGGTTAAGGGTTTAGTGTTTGGGGTTTGGGGTTTAGGGCTAAGGGTTTTGGGTTAATAGGTTAAGGGTTTAACGGGTTATTAACCTATTAAAGAGAAGGGTGAATGGTTTAACCATGAATGGGAGCGGGAGGATGTGAGCAAGTCACCCACGGAGAAGGATTCCTATTAGACAATATGTTGGTAGGGGTGCCTTATGGGTGATCTACCAACCGACTGAAAGGGTTTTTCAGCCCCAATCTCCATTATTTCAATTCAAAGATCTGATGTGAACTAAAAATACTATAAAATTACTAACCTAAGTTTTATCTATGCATATAAATATTAATTTTAAGAAAATAATATATCAAATTTGAAAAATCAATCACCAAATCTTACATACTCCTTTAATTTGAAAATAAGGAATTTTAACAAAACAAATTACAATTGAGGAGTATATCATATATATATTAGTACCTTTAGGTGTAAATTTGATTGAAATCTTGATTATTGTCTTCAATATATATTTTTTTGCTGATTTGGGGTGGAAAGAGGAGAGATGAGGGAGGGTTTAGAATTGGGAGTAGATAACGGAAACATTGGAAAGGGAAGATTTATTTGGGGTATATGGGTGTGAGTTTAGAAATTGGAGTATGTAAGGAGATGAGAGGTTTTTAACTTTACCCTTTTCATCTTTCACCCCAATTGAAAAACTTTCATCCATGGAGGGAAATAATCAAGATTGCAATCAAAATCACACCCAAAGGTACTAATATATATGATATACTTATAAATTATTAATTAATATTTTTTGTTAAATTTCCTTATTTATTTATTTTATGTTTTATATATGATTTGATGCTTGATTTTTCAAATTTGTTATGTTATTTTCTTGATATAATTGTTTATATGCATAAATCAAACTTATGTTTGTAGTTTAATAGTATTTGTTTTCTTGAAATTAGATCTTCGAATCATAATAGTGGAGATAGTGGATGACGAACTAGTGTAACCAACAGGTGGCTCAACCGTATATCTCCCCTACCAATGGATGAATTGAATAGTAGATCTCCTTTCCAGTGGTTGGCTTGCTAACAAAGGGTAAGATGCTAGTCATACTCCCCTGCAATGGGTGATTTACTTGTAGGCCCCCATTAGTCCATTCCCATGCATGAATCACTTGTTAACCCATTTACCTACCAAACCCTTAACCTCCAAAATCCCAAACCCTAAACCATTAACCCACTAACCCTATAAACACTAAAAACTTAAACCCTTATCCTTGACCATTAACCCTTAAAGCCCAAACCATTAACCCTCTAAACTATAAACCCCAAACACTAACCCTCAAACTCTAAACCCTAAAACCTTACCTATAACATCTAACCCATAAACCCTAGACCCTAGACCCTAAATCCCTAAGGGTTAATGATTACCCTAAACCCTTACACCAAACCCCTTTACCATAAACCCTAAACATAATATCCTTATTTTTAGTAGAGTAGGTCATGTAATTATATTATAGTAGAGTAGAGTATAATATTATATTAACAATTTGCATACCATAATATGTATCAATAATATTTTTATTATAATTTAAATATGGATAGTAAGGGTAAGGATCCCAGACTTGTTCCTCTTACTACCATGAGGGTGGCAAAGTAGACAATCATAGCCAACTCTCAAGTGGCTATAGCAACAACACATAGGGAACATCTTGTATTCAAATTTAGATCGTGCATAATAGGGGGAGGATTATGACGATGCTAACACAAGATTTGATTTTAAAATAAGTACATCTAGCCATGTAGCTAAATCTTATTCTTCATCTTCTGACTATTGGCGATTTATTAGACCTAAAGGTGGTGGTACAAAGATTCTCGACCTACTAACAAGCTTCAAAGGTCACGTGTTACATATCATGTGAAATAATGATAAGGTAGCTTATATTATTGTGTATATCAAACAATATTTGTTTGTCATGTTAGTGATAATTCTAATATTCTTTTTGTTATAGGAACCAAGGTATATCATAAGGATTCAGTTAAGAACAAAGAGTCTAGGAAAACTACCTTATTATGATGTCGATATGAGGTATGCCTTCGATGACATTGAGTGTCCCAAGTTGAGATACCTACAAGACACTTACTTCCACCACCATAATTACCTATTGATATATGCTTTTGTTGTGAGGTAGCACCTCGATACAATCAAATTTTGATTTCCTTTTGGTGAGGTTACAACTACCCTACACAATGCCATTTATATATTAGGTCTTAATTTTAATGATGTCGAGTGTATGAGCGAGATGTTTCCTATTGATAACAAAGTGGTCTCTATAGGTGCTCATATATTTGATGAATCCAAGGTGGTCATTAGGATGGATTATTTAAAGGTTTCATCAATTGGTTTATATGATATACCTTATAAGCTTACAATGGAATAGGTTGATGATGATGAGTCATATGCCTGACTATATTTGTGGTAAGTTTTTCCTTGCATGATTTTTAGAGACAAATATGGCAATTGTGCTCCTTTTTAGGTCTAGAGATTATTAGCATATGGATAAACTTGGTGAGATGGCTATTAGAGTTAGAGTTTTAGCAATTTTAATAGGAAACTTGGGATAGCGTCCAAGACTAGGTGTAGACAACTAGGGCTTGTGTTACACTTTTGTAGGTAATAATATCTACTGGTGCATCTAATAAATATTCATTTATATACCTTTTTTATTATTAGTGTTGTTTATTACTTATGTGTTGTAAATGTGCATAAGCATGGATCTATGAATATTTTCCCTACTTTCATTGGATATTATCGCATAACTAGAGTACATTAGATATCAATGGAGTGATGAGAGGGGATATTACCTGTCAGACTGATGATCCTAAGTCATTTGAAGTCCAAATTGGATACCAGAGGTGTCACACCCTCAAATTTACTACAAAAAATTTTCATTTTAAGTGGAAGCATATAATCAAATATTTGGGTATTACTGCCGTAATTGACATAAGTCTGGCTTACCCCACCATCCTTACGTCAACCACAAGGCAAAACGATGAGAAATTTTAAAACATGATTAGAAAGAGATGAGACAACTTTTAATAAAATCAAATAAGTATTTAGAAATCAACTCCAATTACAATATCAAAATATAACAAAATCCTATGGAATTAAGAGTCTAAAAAGAAATTCGGGTAAAACTATCATCTAGATAACATGACTCTACGCCCAAACCCTGATGTGATTAAATCACTCCTCTACATATATTGCATCAAAGGATATGAAATCATCCACCTAGTCCTCATCGACCTGCATAGAAACATCTGGGTCGTCTACTCGTTAGATTGAGCAACACCTATGAAACGAATGATCAGTACGCTACGTACTGAGCAAAGAAATAATACAGTCAAGCAGGGTTACAAGAATTCTCATAAACAAATCATACATGCATAAATCAAATAATGTCATATCACTACTGATTCCAAGTCTTTCATTAGATATACCATATTCTAATCTTGTATTTACGTTGAGTTCAGGGACCCCACTATTCTTAAACCGGTGGAACGGTCTGAAGCACCTCTCGGGAACAACACACTCAAGTCACTATTATCCGGTAGAACGGAGCCAACATCTCTCAGAGTAAAATACTCTTGAGCCACTATTATTAAACCTGTGGAACGATCTAAAGCACCTCTCAGGAACATCACACCCGAGCCACTATTATTATCCGGTGGAACATACTCAATACCTCGGTCCCAACTCACATAGTCTTTCATTTTAAGTGATTAGTATCTTTCCATTTATACTTTAACTTCTTAATTGTATTTTCATTCACGTTGAGTATTGATCCTCACTATTCTTAATCCGATGGAATGGATTGAAGCACCTATCGGGGACAACACACCCGAGCCACTATTATTATGCGGTGGAACGGAGCCATATAAATACCTTGGCCTGACTCAAGTGATCTTTCACTTTAAATGATTAGTATCTTATTCATAGTTGATTATATATTATCATGCCAAACTCAAGACATACAATTAAACAACATAAGCATGACCACGTAATTATCCTCAAATGGCCATAATACCCTTAGGGTAGGTAAGACAATCGTTTTCTCCCAAATTCTTATAAAACCCAAAGCATATACATTTTCAATCATTATTCAAAGTACATATTATTATTTTTCCATAGATATCTTGTATCCAATATTATACCCAAACATGTACTTACATAATTTCATTACTCTCAAAATATTATTTCCTAGTATTTTCTTAATGAAATTATTTAATATAACATACTCAACACAAAAGGCATATACAAAGATACAAGTATCATATAAATCCTTAGCTACGACATATTCCTTACTGACAAGGACACTAGGCTCTATGCACGTAAATCCTAAACCTCCTCCGAGATCACTAGAGTTAAATGGAAGCTTGAATTGTATAGAAGTGTAGAAGAATGTGTGGTGGAGCTATTATTAAATTTTGGTGGTGTTTGGACAAGATTTGGGTTGAAAATAGGGTTGCACGGATAAAATGGGAAGTTACACGGCTAGATGGTGCAAGAGTTGCACGATTGTGCAGTAGAGGATCTAAGCATTGCACGACCATACAGCAGGTTGTGCACAGACAATACACTATGAAACTTTGCAAAAAATAATGGAAAATAGAAGGAAAAGGAGGCGGCAGTCGGCGACAATGGCCGACAATGGCAAGGGAGAAGGTTGGGGCAACCTTGGTGGTCGGTCCACCGGCCAAAGGGTAGCTAGTGGTGGCTTGGGTGGTGCTCGGTGGTGGATTGGGTGTTTTGAATGCCAAAAATAGGGAAGAAGGAGGAAGAAGAAGGAGGAAGGGGAAGGAAGAAGAGAAGAAGGTCGGGTAGCTAATGGATGACAATAAAATGGAGGGATGGAGGGGTATATATACTAGTAAGGTGGCGTGCCTTGGAGGAGAAAAATGGCAGGGTGACGACGACGACGACGATGATCTGCCGAGAAAAATAAGAAAGAAGAAAGAAAAGGATAGTGGGGATGGTGATGGTTGAGATGGATGGGAGTCAGGCAGAGGCACGAGGGGGTGATGATGAAGAAGAAGACGTGCATGGGAGGAGAAGGTAGGGAGTGATGGTGATGGTGATGGTAATGGTGGCTACGAAACAAAACAGTAGCAAGGATAAGAAGAAAGAAGAAGTGATGGAGAAGAAGAAGGAGGATGAGGTAGCATGAGGGATGGCAGGGCTAGTAGGGATGGTGTCATGGTGCCTGTGAGAGGCAAACGGGCTGTGGTGCAGAGGAAGCAAAACTCCTCACGCCACAAAATCGGCGCAGGAGAAGAACGTAAAATAAAAGAAAAGAAAAGGAAGAAAAGGGAATAAGTGGAGAAAAGAAAAAGGAGAAAGAAAAGGAAAAAGATAGAAGGGTTAGGGAATTAGGATTAGATTAGGAAATTTTGGATTAGCCAAGTAATTTGGATTAGCGGAAATTTTAGCGGGTTTTGGTTTCGGTTAAAGTTTTGGGATCAAGAAATTTGATTAAGGCTAACAATAAGATTTCTTGAGATTAGAATCAAATTATGGCATTAATGACGTAGGATTAGGCTAAGAAAATTTTCAGGGTATTACAAGAGACATCTTAACATGATCTAGTTGCAAAAACTTAGTCAAATGTTATACACAATTTTCAATTATAGTAAACTTTTTGAATAATAAATAACTGTATTTTACATGTTTTTGTAGGTTGACTTTAGTCCCTTCCATAATGATTTAGCATATCCTGAGATAATATACCAAGGTGGCATATGCTATATGGATATTGTGGAGTTATACATGCTGGATTGAGTAGCCTGATAGTTTGGTTTCCATCACTTCAATCCTAATTGTAATACTACTAAATTTTTCTAATCTAATTACTATGTAATTCACCTCATAATTCACTTTAAAAATTTTAATATGGTTTTTCAATCCGTTTATATAAAATACGAGATTTTCAACACTTACTTCATTCATTATGAAAAATCGTACTTTCATGCGAATTCTCTAATAGTATAATTTTCACTTATTTTGGTCCATTCTAAACTTTTCACTCATTTTCAAAAAATATTTCCAAACATATTTTCTTACTTTGATACTTTCCACATCATTTTTAGTCTTGCACTAATTATTTATTCATTTATAGAAATATTTTTTAGTTGTTTGCAAAAAATTATAATTTATACGATTTTTTGATCTAATTATTTTCCCACTCACTTACACTCACCCAAAAATTATTATTTCTTCTAAAAATATTATAATCTTAGACGAGACTCCCAAACATTTTTTTTAAGTTGTCTCGTTCCTTTTGAATTGCACAATTGCATAAACTTCCATTTCCCGTGACGAACATTTTCGTCAAATTCTCTATATTAATCTATTTGAGCTCTGTAATAATTCCAAAGTCAAGTATTATTACATATTTAACTTTCTAAAATGATTCCACATCCATGTTTACCCTTTTGGAGCCTTTGTTAATTGTTTCTCTCATTCACGACATTTCCATAGATTTTCCAATTATGTCATTTTTGCTCATCTTTTATCTGTCAAGCTTCAAACCAAATCTAATATCCAATAGTATTATATATTTATATTTTTAAACTTACTTTTCACCTTTCCAAAAATTTTATTAATTTTTAGAGTTCGTTTGTTTGTTTTCCTTAGAAAATATCAATTTTAGACCTTGTTTACAATTTAATTTAGTAAATTAATAGTAACTTAACTTCAAACTATCTCTTTTGATCCCAACAAACACCTAACTAGATTCAAATTATATTTGTATCTTATTTACATTCATTAAATACTAATCTTGGTTAAAATTACATTAGTCATAAAATTCTTTCGTTAGCTGATACACCCCATCATAATATGATTTACACAAGTGTGTAAAAAGTTATTAACCCTCTCTTCCATAAATCAATGCAACATCTCAACAACCCCTTTGTGCCCAATAATCATGCCCCTCAATCCTATTTCAATTCCATATATTTCTATGTTCACCCCCATTTTAGGATTTATCATTTTTGGTGTGCAAAAATGATTGGGTTGACACCTTCCACCACCTCTTACTCCTTTGTTTCTCCTCCATTTTCTTTCATTTTTTATCGCATTAGATTACTTTCAATGCATACTTCAAGAACCTCCCCCTTTTTTTGTTGGTAATCACTAACCTTTTGTGACCTTCTAACCCCCTTTTTTTCCTCTTCCCATGTTATTTCATGTTGATGCTCTTGGGCAGGCTAATAGTAGATCCCACTTTTGATACTTACAAACGCTTCGTTTCTCAACTGTTTCTCATATATATATTTGTATTAGATTCCTCTAATTGCATACTACAAGAACCACCCAACTTTTCTCTTGAAACGATAGCTTTGGTACCCCACTATAGCCTCAACTTTCCCTTTCCATTTAGCTAAAAATTGAGCAAATCGAGCTGCATTCAACGGTCGATTTGTGTGACCTTGATTTAAATATGTGAGCTTTCTTCCACCCTCTTTATCCTTGGTTTTGTGTCCTTCAACCTCCCCTATAATAACCCATTTCCTATCTCTCCTTTCTTAGCTTGTGGCGGTGAGTTAAGGGTGATGTTTGGGATGGTTTTGTATTTCATTTTTCCATCCCCCCAACATCATCTCATTTATTCTCTCTTGCTCCTTATTGTTTCTATTGTTAATTTCAATATTCTTAAGATTTTGTTTTAATTTTTTGAAGGTGATTGAGAGGTGATAAAAGGAGGAAGTGGACAGGACATTATTTGGCTTGCTAGAAGATTAGCATTCGAGTTAGATTTGCTTACTCTTAATATATAGAAATTATGTGTTGTTTTTTAATAAAATAATATTATATACAAGCATGTAATAATTTATGATATTTTATATTACCAAGTGGGGCATTTTTTATGTTTTAGCAAGATTTTATTTTTTATGCCTATATTCATGGTTTATGTGTTCTTACCATTTTATGTGAAAATGGTAAGTAGAAAGTATGTTAAAATGTTAATTGCATATTCATGAATGGCATTATGTTGTTAAAATATTACATGACATGCTCAATATATTTGTATTCGTATTTAGTGATGTTGGCATGTGTTTGGGCTAAAATAGAGTTAAGGGCATGTTTGGTAATTTTAAATTTGTACACTGCCAGTGGTAAAATGGTCATAATAGTGAGTTTTTGTAAAATCAGAGGTCACTATTATGTTCTTCAAATCCTTTGCATACAATTTCATACATTATAAGTCTTAATTTGGAGTTATATAACTTAAGTTATGATTAAAATAATTTTTAAGAAGTTTTAAGTAAATCAAAGGCTATGTTGGTATTTTTCACATTTTTATGTCCCTTGGGAATGTTTAAATTGTTCCTATGATAGCAAGGTCATTATGATGTTGAATGGTTAGCTTTGTTTAGTGTTATTTAGCCTAAAATAATTGATTAAATTAAAAAGGGCTTAAAATGAACATAGAAAACCTTAAGGGTGAAGTTATTATTTTATATTTTTTATGTTGATTTTTACTCCAATTTTTGGATTAATCATATTTAATATGTGGTGTTTAGGTGTTGTCTTGAATTTAGTTAATTAATCAGCTTAATTTGTGGTTAATTGGTTTGAGTAAAGATTTAGAGTTATTAAGGATAAGTTTGTTGTTTTATCTTTAATATAATTTTCTTAGGCCTTTAAGGATTTAGGATAACCATTAGGGCCTTGTGAGGTGAAACAAACTACATGGCATATTTTATTTATTAATGTTAATTATCATTTTAGTGTATGTATGAAATCCTTATTTATTATTTTATGTGGAGTTTTCATTAATCAGCCTTAGTGTAGTCCTAATTTCATGGTAATAACATGAGTGTTGGAATGAATTCACATAAGTAATAAATGGATAATAATGATAAAAGTGTTATGTATTTTGTGAATATTTCATATAATAAGTGATAAGATGGTTGCCCGTGTGATAAGGATTGAAAAATAAGGGGAAGTACGATGATGACAAGTAAGACAAGTGATGCAATGATATGTGCTAATTGATGTGTAATGAATGAATAAAAAATTAATAATTAAAGTGGAAGATCACATAGGTTGGGACCAAGTTGCTTTATCTTATACTTTTCATAGTTTTTGTGATAACTAAAGTAACTCTAGATTTTCTCTACAGTGTTTGTTTCCTTAGCTCATAGGGTTATACATACTTAAGGATTAGGAGTCTAGAATTATCATTTTTCAAGTGCATTCTACCTTGAATGATTCATTATGCTTGTGTAACCACTCCACCAGTTATAGAATATTGGGGTCTCTGAACTCAAGTGACTAAGTAACTAAAAGTGTTTAATCATGTAACTATGAGATTTAATATGGTTACATCCTTAGGTTATCCCGTATCATGTGTAGACTGCATATTTAGTATCTATCTTGCCATTAGGATGTTTATGTCATATATGCCCTCTTCATATGATGTGTATTAATTCCTTATTGGTTTCTATTTAATGTTATCTTTCGATAATGTGTTTAGTGACCACATGATTTTAAGCACGAGTATGATATATCATATACATTCATACTTTAATTTATGTATGTCACGATCAACCTACAACATGATATGTCTTTTAAGTAACTATGCTTACCAATACATCTTTTACTAACATTGTTTGTAGCATTGTGTTGATTATGTTGATTTTGGTTGAGAAGGTTGTGTTGTTTGTAGGTTGTTGATTCTTTGCTCTTTTCTTGTGGTGAGTGTTTATTACATATAACTTGTAGAGTGCTTTATGTTTTTTTTTCTTGTTGATCTATTTTGGGAGTTCCATCTAGTTATGCAATGAATTGATGGATGGGGGCTACAAGGTTTTGCCATACAATTTTCCACCAGCCTACTCTTGGGCTTTTATACCTTAAATAATCATAGAATCGCTTGATACTATAAAATGTATCTTGTGGAAAATTGGAAAATAAAGGTAAGAGTATGGTTCTTAAACTTAATATTCACCTCAAGAGCCACATCATCGGTATCTCCATATCCCATACCATACCACTTTTGATAAACCTACCATGGATCCACTTGATCCACAATATATCCTTCTTCCTAGCTAAGTTCCATAGGTGTTTCCCAAGTGTTACCTCATTCCATATACCAATGTCTATGATACCAAGTCCCCGTCATTATTTAGTAAGAAGTAGGCTACTAGGGCTTTTTGGCTCTGTGTTGTGTTGTCTGTCTAAAGGAAAGTGAAATGAGTAGGAATAAGGTGGGACAAAATATTTTTAGTTTGCAAGAAGACATGGCTCCAATACATTTGGATGCCAAAAATAACTGACTTCAGCATCTGAAGCTACCTTGTATATGTGAGTAGCTTGGCAGCCCAATAATTTATATGATAGAGGAATTTATCAGTGAGAATGGCCATATTATGAGCATTAAAATATATATCTACCATCGATATCCTTAGTTACTTAAATGGAAGATAAACTTGTGAAAAAATTTAGATAGTGGATAATATCATTCCGTACAAATGGGGATGCACCTCCAAAATACACTGAGCTTTTTTGTGGGCTGATAGTAAGACCTGATAGTTCAGTGAAGTGGTGAAATGTTTTCGTAAGGAGTTGAACTGAACTAAGTTCACCCTAGAAAAAAAACAACATTTCATCTGTAAATGACAAGTTCACAATTTTCAACTTTTTACATTGAGGATGATCCTTGAAACCTTGTTCTTGCCAAAGAGTTTTCATCATGCGATTAAAGTATCCTATGAGTGTCACAAATAATTAAGGAGAGAGAGGGAATCCCTTTGCCTTAGTATCCGTATGAGCATAACTGAAATTTGCATAAAAGGACATCCAATTTGTATTAGATGCTTTCACTAACATACCTTGAGAACAATATGATATGAGAGTCACTTGCCATCTTGTTGGATCCCACGAGAACCATATACAACCACTTTTATGGTAAGCATAAATGCATAATTATTTAAAAATCTCCAACTATTACATACCCATTTTTTAATTATATTAGCTTTATCTAACTTTATTTGATTTTATAGAATTCTAAAAAATGGTAAATGGTTATTTTATACACTTTATAATTTCACATTGCTTATGATGTTTGTTTAAACCTCTAAAATTAAGATGGGAAATCATTTAGATCAATTATAATGGTATGTTGCATCTAGATCCTCTTCTCAGTCCCATGGTGGTTATTCCTCTGCCTCAAGTGACAATGTAGCAAACTAATTATTTTTTTGTAGAGTCCCACTGCATACTCCTCCCTCCTCATATGTATAAGAGGAGGATACGCCTCTAGTGTGTTGTTAGTCTAGTTTATCAACCCTATTCCATGTGGTATTAGGTTTTCTATTTGGGATACAACCACTAGTTTCAATTGATGGTTACTATAAGGTAATAGCAAATTTCTAGGTGCGTTCTCTTGAGTTTAGGATATTGGTTTATTTTCTTAGGGCATGAATAAATAGTATAACAAAGGTAGTCACATTCTATGCAGTAAGGTGGCCTCCATCCATATTCTATAGGTTGATTGAGTATGTCAAAGTTGGGGTCAAGAATTTCTACATTCTCCAAACATTTTTTTTTATAACATACACCTTCACTAAGAGCCTTGCAAATGATATTATTTCTCAATGAAGGGTGATGACATCCATATGAAGGGGATGACCAATAACATTGTCAATTCTGTAGAGGGAGTTGACATCCTAATAATCTAATGGGAGGTTTGAAAGTTTAATCCAAAATGGTAAGAACTAAAACTTTTTCTTTATAAATTGGAATTTCTAATGCCAAGGTTTGAGTATAAAAATTCTGTTGGCATAAGTCCAACACAAGCAAGAAAGGATCCAATCATGATCCTTAACAGAAAAACATTTGAATATCACAAAACCATTATCGAGTGTTAGGATTTTAGGAGGTTTCACTTTGAACCATTGAGAAAGGGAAAAGCATTACATCTACCCTAAGGATGGCTGAAATCCAATTATATAGCCAGAAATGACAAATTGTCAATCCTTAAACGATTGCTGAATTTCCTCCTTCTAAAGATTTATGCGCTATGAGTTTCTTCCCAATGCTGGGGAGGAAAATGAAAGTGAGGAACTCAATTAGGAATTTTGATTTCCAATTACTAATTCCCTCTTATTATCGTGGAGGCATTGATGTGAGGAATGGGTGCCTCATTCATAGAATCTTGTAGAGGGTTTTGGTTATTTGCAATTGGTTGGGATTTATTAGATTCCAGATGAATGAGGATTCTAGTAATTTCATTGCCCTTGACATGATGCATGAAATTATCATAGGTTCATGTAAGTCTAGTGGTATATACACATTAGCATTCACATCTATTTGAAGATTTAATGAAGTAGAGGTTGTCCCACCCTCAAGCATATTCGAGATTGTCTTACCAGTGCTATAGTATGTATTATGAGACTCTGAAACATCAAATTAAGGAGATTTGGCTGTTAAAGTTTGGCCATTGACTCTTTTCTTTGCCAAATTTGCTTCTCTCCTTGTTTGAGCCATGAGGAGAGAGGAAAGAGTGACGACAAACTATTCCAAGATTAAATAGTTGAATGATGGAAACCTTTTGTTAATAATAATAATAATATTCTAGTTAATAATAGTAATAATAATATTCTTATTATAACTTTTCTTAAAAATAGAAATAATATTAATATAATAAAAAATATTATTATAATTATGATTATTATAATTTTATCAATAATAATAATAATATCAATAATATCATTTTTTAACATTAATATTGTTGTTCTTAGTAATATTAATAAAATACTATTATTATTATTATTAATGAAAATAATAATTTTACTAATATTATGGTTATTATCCTTATTATCACAAACAATATTAATAATAATAATAATAATAATAATAAATTTTAAGTATTAATAAAATAAGAATAATACTATTATTAATAATATTAACAATAATAACAATGTTTTCATTAGCACTAATTTTATTCTTTATTAATATTAATAAAAAATAATGATAATGATAATAAATATATTCTCATTAATTATATTATTATTATTATTATTATTATTATTATTATTATTATTATTATTATTATTATTATTATTATTATAGCTTAGGGTTAGGGGTTAAGGGTGAAAAGTTTAGTGTTTGGGGACAAGGGTTGAGGGTTTGGGGGTTAAGGCTTGGCATTAATTAAGCCAGATTAACTTAAATTAAAAATAATTTTATATTTGTTAATTTATTTAAATATTAAAAGTTAATATTTTATAACAATTATTAAAAAATAAATGATATAATAATTAATTAAAATATATATGCTAATATGTGTAAAACTAGTTAATGAAAAATCAACAACATTATGATTTATTTATTTTATTAATATAGAAAAAATTAGCATTCAATGAATAAAATTAATATTTCAATAACAAGAATTAACATTTATTGAATGACAAATTTCATATTTTACTAACAAACAAAAACACAAAGAAAAAAAAGTGGGGATGGAAAATGAGTGGCCGATGAGTTAAGTATAAAACTTAATAGATGAGTTGCACCATCATAGCGGGTGAGTAACGGGTGTTTAATCTGACAGGAGGGGTTTAATCTAGATGAATTGCCCATTAAGGGAAGCTTTCCATGGTTTGGAGTTAATACAGGTGATTCACATGCAAAGAATAAAAATTAAACAAACAAACAAAAAACAATTCAAAATTTTATCTTGTGTAGTCTTGATTATTGAATGGGGGTTAATTATTAATTATTGAATTTGATCTTACATATTATGTATTGAAGATTGATGGGTTAATTATTGAATTTGATCTTATATATTATGTATTTAAGATTGAATAGGGGTTAATTTATAAGTGTTTATGATTGAATATCGAAAGAAGAAAAGAGAGAAAAGAAAAGACGAAGGGTGTGAAATCACAGGGGTAAATTTATCAAACAAACAAAAAAAACCATTTTAAGTGGTTGAAGTCATAAAAATAGTGTGTATATAACACCTTCATTGATTATGATATAATGAAGTTGAACGCAGATGCTCTAATGCTCTGTGTTTGGTAGTTCAAGCTACTAGTTTGGATTACTAAAAGTGCGGAAGTCGACTACTCCATCTATATTTAAAAAATTATCATTCTGTATTTTAATAATAAAATATGATCATTAATTTTTTCTCAAAGTATAATATATAATGACATAAAAATATAATTATTATATCCTAATAAAGTGAGTATTTTCTATAATTTTACCTCTCTTTGCCTTCACTTTGGGACTTCATTTAATCTCTTTTACTTGTTTTTCTATGGTTCTAGTATTTGATTTGCACTATTGCTTTCTTGAGCTTTGTGTTGTAGGAATTTTTGCAAAAACGCCAAATCCGAGAAAGAATTACATGTGTTTAGAGCAAAGGACCTAGCATGGAAAGTTTTAAAGGAGAGTACATCGACCTAACATATTTATGGAAGTGTATTGAAACTAAGAGATCCAAAGATGTGCCAAGAATGCCTTCAGAAACAAGAAAAGGGAGCTGCATGGTTGGCTGCACACCCAGCTGCACAATAGTGCATCACTCCCCTGTTAATATTGAAGAAAACAGAACCGCGCAGCTAGGCAGTGCATGGATCGCACGACTGTGCGGATTTCATTGCTAAAAAGTCAAGGCTTAAAATCTTGCACGGTCAAACCATGCCAAAACTGCATGGTCGTGTAAGATCCAAAATTTCAAAAAGCTGAGAGTTGAGAAATTGCACAGCTAGGCCCTGCAAAGGCTGCACTACCGTGTAGCGACGGTCTTCCCCACGATCTACATGCGCGACATGGCCAACACGATGGGATTTTTTATGGCATGCCTCGGGACTTCTTAAGGAGAGAGAGGGGAGGTTTTAGAGCATCATTAGACCCCTCATCACCGTGCTTTAGCTTCATGTAATTTGTTTTTCCATTAGTTTTGATTTTTTTTGGAGATTCTAGTGTGTAATACGTGTATGATCAACTCGGAATCAACATTATTTTCTTTCGGATTACGATTAGTTCAATCTAATTCTTCTTCTTCGTATCTTTGTATTGTTATTATGATTATCATGCTATTTATTTCGTTAATTTTATTTGAAGATATGAGTGAGTAATCTTCTTTTCTAGGATTGAACTAGGTACCGTTTTAGTGATCAATATGATGAATTAAATTATTGTGTCATATGTTTGATTCATTTATACTATTGCATATGCTAGGTTTAATTGTTGTAAAGTGGATTTGACGAAATTGGACCTCTTTAGATGTAATCTGCAATTGAAAGGCTGAGATTATTATCGAAAATTAGCATGTGCACGGGAATTCAAGCAATCACGAAAATAGATGTTTAATTATTAGGGACTTTAGAATTGGTGATGCTTAATGGGTTTAGTTTAATTTGTGAGTCACAAAAGTAGTCCGCAAATTATATTAAATACTTTCTTAGACCTTGAAAGAGGCTAATGAATATAATAAGACTAATTGTCCACAATTAGCGAATTAATCTACAACATATTTGTTATTTCATTATTGATTATTAATTTGGAGACCGAAGTTCGATCCTAAATTTCATTCCTATTGTTTAGCATTTGCAATTAGAAAGCTTTTCGTAATTATTCTTTTTATCCACTAGCATATCTCTGATTTATATAAGTTTAGATAGTTAAAATAGTAAAGAGGTATACTCAATTACGAAGTCTCTATGATATATGATATTGAAATGCTATAACGAATCCGTACGCTTGCGAAAATAGTACAACATATCCATATTAAAAAAGTATATAATATTATAGTTTTGTAAATTTTATTATTATTTATTAGAATATATTAATCAAAATTTATTATCAAAATAAATAGTAATATTTATCTTATGGGAGTCTTTGTTGATAGGGATTCAATAGCTGCCATTGCCACAAAGACTTTGGTTGTGTTTGGATAATTTTTAAAATTTATGATTGGATTTTTTATTTTAAATTTATTTAGATGTTCTTTTCATCCTTCTTATTCATACCAATAATATCTTGTTTTTTTTATATATATCTTTTAGCCTTTTCGTAGTCACTAGCACTAAATGAGGTGACGGGTGATTATATACAATTAGACCTCCGTGAACCTAGTTTCTAATTGAATTTCTATTGGACTATGCTTCTTGTTGTTGCTATTTTAAAATTTATTATGAAAAGAAAATTTTTACTGATAAAGAAGGATTGTTTTTTTTTTCTTTTAAATAGCATGTAATGATAATGTTATTTGTGATTAAAAAAATCACTGTCGTAATTCTTATTGTTATGATTCTGATTTTATTTCCTATACCACATATACACATTCTAGAAGTCGTATCAAATATTATATACTCTATCCCCCCCCCCCCCTCTAACCCTGTCAACATCTAAATATCCAAAGGCAAGACAACCGGCATTAGACCGAAAGGCAGAACTGGTTTTCTATTCCTGGAGCTAGGGACCGCTAATTGAAGAAGTTGGACGTGCCCGTGTTAGCTTATATTGACCGCCGCCTATAGCCAAGTCTCGTTAATGCGTATTCCCGTTTCCAAATTTGAAAATCAAGTGCAAGATGAACCTTCCTAAATTGTGTTCTTCAGCTTTGTGGTTGGATATATGCATGTATGTACGTATATATGTATGTATATATGCATATGTATATGTATATTCTTGCTAGCTTTCATTGCTGGAACTTGTTAGTTTGATCATGCATATCAGTAACTGAAAGGTAGAAATAACATGATTTCTACCACCGATGGTATGATCACTGATGGTATCATCAACAACCACAAGACTCATCTGTTAAAACCCCCTTAAAAGCGTATGGATATTAGTGAACGCCTAATTGCTATGATATATTCCGGCATCATCACACGAGTATACATAGACAAGGGTATTTATTTTTAATTACAAGCATTAAACCTTTTGGTACAAAAACTAGCTTATACCTCTCATTATTTTTATAACTCATACTCTAAAATTTATTGGTAATTCCTTTATTCTAGAAGAGGAGGCCGTTTTCAACATTTTACTCATTTTTTAAACAACTAATAGAATTAACCTTAATATAGCACTTGTATTTTTGTTAATTAAAAGCTAATCAATTATTTAATACAAGGATAATGACTAAAAAACTAAGGTTAAAGTTAAAAGTAGGTTTTAATTTATTTATTTTTAAATAATTGTTTAAACAAAAGTCCAATTCTAGAATGACTTTCTTGTTTGTAGAGTAGTATATTAAAATGTGTATGATTAGAGCTGAGAAGTGTATGGACGTAGAATTAGAGAAATGACATGAATAATTAGTGTTTCCTTCTACGTCAAAAGGCGATTCCCTCGCCCCAGGGCCTCCGTCAGCCGGTCCGACAGCACCGGAAGAGGTAAACTACGGTGACCCAGCGGCTGAGCACATGGTGGTATGGCTCCAGGGCGCCCACAAGGAGTCACCCCCACAAACAGAGGATTGAAACTCCCAGACTGCAGCTTGTCCTCCGAAAGTTTCGAATCCGGGACCTCCTACGCCAACAACCATGCCCCAACCAACTAGGATACGCCCGCACGGGCAATTAGTGTTCCCTCAACCCTCGTAGGGTTGTACGACCAAAATGATTAGAATATATTTTTAATAGTGCATTTATTAAATTATGGTCGTGATATTTCAAACACCCCTCTCCTTCTATACTTATAAATAAAATTAGTCTAGTAAAAAATGCTCTGACTCCTTTTTATAAAATTCTTTAATTAAATTATACTATTTTTGGCATATATTTTAAAAGTAAAAGAATATATATATTTTTTTTAAATAAAATTAATATATTAATTTTGATAGTCATTGTGTATAAATTTGATTTTAATTATTGATCGGAAAGCCCATCCTCGTAAAAATCCATAATTAAAATTATGTATTTTGTTTTACTTTTAATACACAAGCCGTAATTTATTTCCATCTATATAAAATAAGGTCGGCAACAACGAGTAAAAAAACCGCAGAAATAAAATTGGTCCATGTTTGGTGCGAAGGATGAGAAAGTAAGGTGAATTTTATTCTAGAAGGAAGCCAAATCACGGCGTTAACGTGAGCTTCCTGCTTTCTCCTTATCTTGAATAGTATACAATGGATCAGCCAAGCTTTACCTTGCTTCCCGCATGCAATCTCTGAATACGTGTCCCACAGCATAAGCCAATAAACTTATTCTTTATGTATTACGTATAACATTTGTCCGCCGTTGTTTGGCTGAATCAAAGTATGAGTACGGGAGACTGCGACCCATTTTACACTACAAGAACGGGCCTCCGTTACTAAAAGTCTAACGTGTCTTGGAAAGTGTCTTTATGTACGAAAAATCAGGTGCTCAAATGCAAATCCTCTTGCGCGGCTGGAATTAAGTATGGGTTCGAAAATTTATGGTTGTTGTTTGGGGGTTTTATTTTAATTAGATTATAAATTTATTAAATTTTATATGAACTTTTAAAATTGTGATCGAAAAGTTATAATTGCTAATTAAAATATCTTTACAAACCAAAAGTGTTGTTAAATGAAACTAAAGAATTGATGTACGGAACAAAAGTCTATGACTCCTTCAAGATGCATTATGGTGAGAGGAATCATAAATACTTTGTTGAACATACGAAGGAGAGATGGTACATAACACCCCTAAAATTTAGAATTAAAAAATTTTATTTATAGAGTTAATTATAAAATCTAAAATAGTAAAAATATAAAGCGTCGCCGCCATAATTAGTATAAATCTAATTTTCTCCATCATTTTTATACTAAGTAGTAAGACTAAAAATATTACTTTACTTAAATCAATAGCATAATTGTAAAAATTAGAATAGAGAAAAATCAACGCATAGATTAATATCATTCTAAATAAAACAAACTGTTAATGGTTACAAAATTTAGTAAAAATAAAATACAGAAGAATATAAGAGTACAAAAACAATTGGATCAAAAGATATCAGACGGAAAACCGTAAATCCCTATCTTTAAAATCACACACAAATAAAATGAAAAATCACACCTAAATAAAAATAAATAATAAAAAATAAAAAAATAAAACTAAAACCATATACCTAACACCCTTAACCATATTTGTCTCAGAATCTTTTACTTTCAAATATCAAGATTAGCGATCAATCAAAATTCAGCATTGGGAGATTTAAAGAATCAATTTCAACATATGTTTCACACATAAACATGATAGGTATGAACAGATCAATATTATGGATAAAAATCTACCACGCCTTAGTCACATCAAGATCCATCCTCACTATGGATACCCTCTATTTTTTTCTCTCTTAGATTCATGGCTACAAATGTTTAGAAACACTCATGTATGTGAGATAAGATGATAAAGATAACAAACGACTCACATATATAAACAAAGAAGGCTCATATTCTTGTGGATAAAACCTCATGAAAGATATCAAATATTTGCCAAATGGACCGAACCATATGCTTAACTCTTGTGACTAATCTCCATCAGATCAAAGGTTGCTCATCTCAAGAATCAAATAGGACTTACTTATTGGTTGTAACGGGGTTTAAGGTAAAGAAGGGTATGGAGTATTTTAGGAGTGTGGTGCTAAAAAGATAAAGAGCTAGTGGAATCTAATAATTAGATGAAATATAAGCATAACTCCACATCAATGATTAATGATACGCCTCTCCATCTTTACAATAAAATGTAACATGAATAGAACTTCCTCAATATCGTCTCCATAACTCCCTCTCTTCCTTATATCCTAACATTTTTTTCTTTTCTTTTTCATTTTTTTTTTCATTTTTTTTTCAAAAATTTTTTTATCTCCACCAAACATAACCAATCCCCTTTCTTAGCATAAATACATATATTTCTTTCACACACACATTTACAACTATTCTTTATATCCATAACGATTTGATTTCCTTCTACTAGCTTTAAGCAAAGGTAAGGAGATTAAAGCCCAACGGTTATTCAATGTGGGTAATGAAGAAAAATATATAATCCATGTATAGGCTCAAAAGGGTTTCTATAGGGTGTACACCATGTATACACAAATCAGGTTAAGCTATTTGGTCATGTGATGGAAAATTCCTAAGCTGCCTTTATCATTTTCTCAATCAGAGCATGTTTTGACTATAAGCTTTGACTAGCACAAGAGTAAGATCTAGTAATCTCTATAGTCCATTACAAGATCTATGGCAAATAATTTGATCAAAACAATTAAATATATATGAGGTTTACAAAGAAAAATTTTGAAGCCAAGAAAAGTAGATGATTTTGTGTAAATTCGCTCAGAAAAAGAATGTACATATGGTTCAAAAACTCACTAAGGAATGTGATGAATCTCAACATGCCATTTCGGTGATTAGACAATCATACATATTCTTTCTCCATTCAAACTTAGGCACGTAGATATGTGTTCCCTATATCGAAATCAACACAAAAAATCTCCACTAGCTTTATCTCAATTTCATGATCATCTTTTCGTTAGATTTCAAAGATATATTCCTCATTAACTAGTTAAGGGTTCCTACGACTCTAAAAACACCAGACACTCTAAAAAAAAATTAAACACTCTAAAAAAAATCAAAACAATTTTTTTTTCTTTTCATACATAAAACACACGCACCCCCACACTTAAATCACACATTGTCCTCAATGTGTAAACAACTAAGGAAACATGAAATTTCATGTATGGAGAAAACAAACTAAATAAATACATAACTAAAGGATAGAAAACTCCCTTATGACTTTGGGTTGCCTCCCAAGTAGCGCTTGTTTTTACGTCTTCAGCCTGACGTTGTATTGGTCTACTCATTTGGTGTGGGTCCATCTTGTAGGTGCACTTCTTCAACGTTATGCTCCACAAATGACTCATAATAGGGCTTAAGCCTGTGACCGTTTACCTTGAACTCATTCCCCGTCTTCTCGCTTTTGATCTGTATTGCTCCATAAGGGAAAACATGAGTAACAATGAAAGGACCAACCCATCTAGAATGCAACTTACCTGGAAATAAGCGAAGACGCGAATGGTAGAGTAGCACTTTTTGCCCCACAACAAATGACTTTCCACGAATCATCTTATTATGAAAAGCTTTTGTCTTCTCCTTGTATACCATAACACTTTCAAAAGCATCATCCCTTATTTCTTCTAATTCATGAAGTTGTAGCTTCCTATGCGTTCCAGCTGAATCGATACTCATGTTCAAATTCTTAACAGCCCACCATGCCTTGTATTCAAGCTCCACCGGTAGATGGCATGCCTTTCCATAAACGAGTCAAAAGGGAGACATGCCTATGGAAGTTTTATAGGCTGTCCTATAAGCCCATAAAGCATCATTTAGCCTTTGGCTCCAGTCCTTTCGATTTGGACTCACAGTTCTCTCTAGTATCTTCTTTATTTCTCGATTGAAAACTTCGGCTTGCCCGCTAGTTTGAGGACGGTAAGGTGTAGAGACTTTATGTGTCACCCCATACTTACGTAGCAATGCTTCAATTGTCCTATTGCAAAAATATGATCCTCCATCACTAATGATTACTCTAGGCATACCAAACCTAGAGAAAATGTGAGATTGAAGGAATCCTGCAACTACACGAGAATCGTTAGTTCGGGTGGCAATTGCTTCCACCCATTTTGATACATAGTCTACTGCAAGAAGAATATAGAGGAAACCTTTAGAAGATGGAAAAGGTCCCATAAAGTCAATGCCCCATACGTCAAAAATTTCTACAGCTATAATAGAAGTTAAGGGCATTTGGTCTCTAGGACCAATATTACCTGATCTCTGACATCTATCACATCGCCTACAGTAATCATTGGCATCGCTGAATAGTGTTGGCCAATAAAAACCTGCTTCAAGGACCTTGAAGGCAGTCTTTTTAGCACCAAAATGTCCCCCACAATGCAATATATGACAATGTGCTAGAATATGCTCGAATTCTGAATCAGGGACACATCTCCTAATTATACCATCATTACCGAATTTCCACAAATAGGGATCATCCCAAACATATTGGGATGCCTCTTTTCTAATTTTAGTTCTTATAGATCGTGGCATGTCATTAGGCAACTTGTTTGTTACTAAATAATTTACGATATCAGCAAACCATGGTGTACTTACCTGTATCCCGAAGAGCTGCTCGTCTGGAAAGTTCTCGATCAATGGTATAGGTTCACCATCTTGAATCATTCGGCTCAGATGATCTGCCACTACGTTCGCACTACCTCTCTTGTCCTTAATTTCCACATCAAATTCTTGTAACAAGAGTACCCATCGTATCAATCGTGACTTTGCGTCTTTCTTAGACAACAGATACTTCAAAGCTGCATGGTCAGTAAATATGGTAACTTTAGTTTGAAGCAAATATGACCTAAATTTCTCAAGAGCAAATACCACAGCCAATAGTTCTTTCTCGGTAGTTGAGTAATTCAACTGAGCATCATTTAGAGTCCTTGAAGCGTAGTAGATGGCGTATGGCTTTTTATCCTTTCGTTGTCCCAAAACTGCCCCAATTGCATAGTCAGAGGCATCACACATGATTTCAAATGGTAGGGACCAATCTGGCGGTAATATCACTGGAGCAGTAGTCAAAAGCCTTTTTAGCTCGTCGAATGCTTGTTGGCATTCTTTATTCCACTCAAATATCACATCTTTCTGTAAAAGGCGTGTCAATGGTCGTCCAATGCTGGAGAAATCTTTTATAAACCTGCGATAGAAACCTGCATGTCCAAGGAAAGAACGCACCTCTCTCACGCAAGTGGGAGAGGGTAAGTAACGCACAGTATCTATTTTAGCCTTATCAACCTCTAGCCCTCTAGATGATACAACATGACCAAGTACAATTCCTTGTGTCACCATGAAATGACACTTTTCCCAATTAAGTACAAGGTTAGTTTATTTGCATCGTTTCAAAATTAAATTCAGATTTTCAAGACAAGATTCAAAAGTGTCACCAAAGACACTAAAGTCATCCATGAAAACCTCAATAATTTTCTCAATGTAGTCAGAAAAAATACTAACCATACATCTTTGGAAAGTACCAGGGGCATTGCATAGCCCGAAGGGCATGCGTCGGTAGGCAAATGTGCCAAATGGACATGTGAAAGTCGTCTTCTCTTGATCCTCCTCCGCTATGTGAATTTGGTTGTAACCGGAGTACCCATCAAGAAAGCAATAGTAGGAATGACCAGCCAATCTCTCGAGCATTTGATCAATGAATGGTAGTGGGAAGTGGTCTTTCCTTGTCGTGGCATTAAGCTTCCTGTAGTCAATGCATACTCTGTATCCCGTCACTGTCCTTTGAGGGACAAGTTCGTTCTCCTCGTTCTTCACCACTGTAACCCCTGACTTCTTAGGCACCACATGTATAGGTGCCACCCATTTAGAATCTGAGATAGGGTAGATAACTCCACAATCCAATAACTTGATGATCTCTTTCTTCACTACTTCCATCATAGGAGGATTAAGCCTACGTTGAGCTTCTCTAGTTGGCTTTGCTCCATCCTCAAGAAGTATGTGATGAACACACTTAGTAGGGCTTATTCCCTTGATGTCTGCTAGCGTCCATCCAATAGCAGTCTTGTGATTATTGAGAACTCCTAAGAGCTTCCTCTCTTCTTCATCTGTTAACTTTGAAGATATAATCACCGGAAGGGTTTCATCATCTCCTAAGTAAGCATACTTCAAGTGGTCCGGTAATGGTTTGAGTTCTAATATGGGGGCTTGAATCACAGAAGTTATGGGTTTGTTAGTAGATAAAGGAATTGAAAAAGGAGGGAATCCATACCGATATGGAGGGTTTGCCTCCATGTGAGATACCACATGCACAAGATGTGGTGCAAGTATTGCTTCTATTTCCTCCAATGGAATCATTTCCCCATTTTCATCCAATCCTAAACTTTTCACAAGAGTGGTATCTAATGGGTCCTCCTTGTCCTCCTCAAAATAATCCTGTACTAACAAATCAATAGTGTTAATAGTAAAACAAGAATGATCATCCACGGGGTATCTCATAGTGTTAAAAATGTTGAAGCTTATGACTTCCCCATCAAATTCCATGGTAAGAGAACCAGTATGAACATCTATTTTTGTGCGAGTAGTTCTCATGAAAGGTCTTCCCAATAGCAATGGCATTGGACTTGAGATGCTATCGTCCATATCCAGCACATAAAAGTATGCTGGGAAAATAAGTGTATCAACCTGCACAAGAGCGTCTTCTACAAGTCCCTTAGGGAATGCGTTAGAACGATCAGCAAGTTGAATGATCACATTATCTTTCTTAAGCTCTCATAAACCTAAAGATGCATAAATAGAATATGGCATAACATTAATAGATGCACCTAGGTCTAGCATAGCATTTTCAAACTTATTGTTACCAATTACGCATGGAACTGTGAAACTTCCAGGATCCTTGCATTTTGGAGGTAGCTTCCTTTGTATCACCGCAGACAATTGCTCACTCATCTTCACTACTTCCTTTTCCCGTAGTCTTTTCCTTGTGGTGCACAATTCCTTTAAGAATTTTGCATATTTAGGCACTTATTTGATAGCCGCTAGGAGTGGAATGTTAACTTGCACCTTCTTAAATGTATCCAAAATTGCTTGATCACTCTCATCTTTCTTTGATTTGGATAACCTGCTAGGAAAAGGAGCTGCAAAAATAGGATTAGTTATAACATTTTTAGGAATGGTAGAGGATTTACCATATAAAGAACTTTCAGCTTGCAGTTCATTGTTTGTTTGATCACTCGTTTGTCGATTTCTGCTTTTATTTTCTTGTTTCTCCATGCTTTCCCCCTCTTTTATGGCAGGATCTTCTTCCACTTGCTCAATATTCTCCTTGACTTTATTAGAATTATCTTCACTTGATTTACCACTTCTGGTTACCACTGCATTTGCTGATTCAAAATTACCCTTTGGATTTGGTATAGTGCTACTTGGCAATTTTCCCGGATCATGCGATTGATTGAAACTAGTAACCAATTCTCCAATTTGCCTCTCAATATTCATCACTCTCTTTTCCATGTTGAGTTGACTTTGATTCAGCTGATTCAGTCCATCTCTCAGCAGTTTTTTATCATTTATCAGTTCTTCAAGAATCTTATCATATTTATCATTAGTCTGAGAGAATCCTCCTTGCTGTTTTTGATAATAACCTGCTGCTACTTGGTTGAAACCTGGAGGATTAAGAACATTATTATTATCTTTCCAACGAAAGTTTGGATGGTTACGCATACCTGGATGGTACGTATTTGAAAATCCGATGGCATTAGCTTGTGCATGGTTCTCTCCTCCTATTATCTGTGGACATTTCTCACTTGGATGTCCTATTGCTGAACACACTCCGCATGTTGTAACAATTCCAGTAGCTGTTGCAATCTGCGAAACAAGAGTGGAGAATTGGTGAAGTTTATCATCAAATTTATTCACACTCACCTCATTTACTCTTTCACGAATAGAAAGACCATCATATTGTTGTGCAATGGAGGCTCGATTTTTCAATAGCGCTTGTGCTGAAATAAGATCTTTGTCCATAAATGAACCACCACTTTCTGCATCCAACATATTCCTTTCAAGTGGAGTGAGACCTTCATAGAAATATTGCAATAAATTCTCTTCCCTCATCCCGTGTTGTAGGCATTGTGAAAGCAAAACCTTATACCTATTGTAGTATGCATGAAATGACTCGTCAGGCTCTTGCTGGATCCCGGTGATCCTCTTTCGGAGTACCGTGACACGTGATGCTGGAAAATATTTGTCTAAGAAAGCACTTGCTAAGTTATCCCATGAATATGTATGTCCTATTGATAACTCATAAAGCCAGTCTTTCGCACCATCCATCAAGGCAAATGGAAATGCCTTGAGTTTCAAGATTTGAAGATCTGCCTCTTTGGGGCACATGGAGACACACACAAATTGAAATTCCTTTAGGAATTTATTTGGATCTTCACTTGGGAGACCATGGAATGTTGGAAGACGATGAAGTAGGCTGGACTTTAACTCGAAATCCCTTTCTTTCCCTTCAGCTGGCTCAGGATAGCCTATACATGTAGGTACAGCTTCAGCTATGTTATGGGCTGCTAGCTCCCGTAAACTTCTATTACCTTCCATTTGAGTGAAATAGACAGAATCGGTTGATGATGATGGAGAACCAGAAACTCTTGACTTTCTAATCGCTCGAATGAACTTTTCTATCTCAAGATTCACTGGTATCAACTCTCCTTGTGCTTTTCTTCTCGTGTGCATTCACCAGTGGATAGCTGAAATAAGAGAAACACTTTACCCGAGTAAACCGTACTAAAAAGAAACAAAATAAAAATAAATAAATAAATAAAAACAAACTAAGAAAATCTTGCTAGTATAATATAGGCAATGTTACCAATCCCCGGCAACGGCGCCAAAAATTGGTGCGACCGTAGCCGGCACGCAATTTAAACCCTCTTGTTGTCAATTGTAGCACTGGTAAATAAGGGTATTGTTCTAAACCGGGGATTGAGATGGCTCACCTCTATTTAACTAGCTTAAACTATAAATAAAAGAAAAACACTAAATAACCTAAAATAAATAAATAAGAAAAATACTAATGGGGGTTTATCAAAATAATAATAAAATAATAAAAGTATTAAATAGAATAAAGTAAACTAATAATGAAAATAATGGGAAATAATGGGAAACGCAGATATGAGAAATATGTTAGGGAAATAAAAATCCACCACTAGATTAGGTTGAAAATATAATATTTATTTCTAAGTCATCTTTTAATCGTGAGAAAGAGATCGACCAAGTTGCACACCAAAAGCAGGTCTATACACCTTATATTACTTCCCTTAATTAAATTAATACGACAAAGCCCCAATATTAACCCTATTAAATACTAGCAGTATAGCAGCAACAAGCGGCTCCTATATTTAACTAGATTTAATGCATTAAGTGTAAGTGGAAGGCTGTCAATCTAAGTACCCAGACTAGTACAAAACGCATGTCTAGCTGTATTTCCTATCCTTGACCCACACGTATCGAAACGTTTTACCACTTCGGTTAGAATCACAAAACGATTAGGTGAATTGTTATCTAACCTAGCTGCAATTTATACATATAAATTCTAGTATATTTAGATGGCCACCTAGCAAGCAATTAATCCTACATACTGTCACTTATGAGGTACCAGAACAAGGCATGCACCAAATAAACTATACTTGACAGAATCATACATATAAACGATAGCAATTAACAAAGAGTCAAGAAACAATCTCACGAAACAAAGAAAATAAAATTATAATTCAAATCATAATCTAGGGTTTCAAATTATTCCCTAACAATAAATAATCAGCCACTCATAATTAAAGAATTAATTACACAGAAATATATATCTAAAATATAAATTAAAAATAAGAGAAAGAAATAACCGGAATTAATTTTGGATAAAAGATCAAGAATTTATTTAGATAAAAATTAATTTTATCTGAAATAAATTCTACCGGATAAATTCTTCCCTATTTTTTTTTCTTCTCTCTCGGCACCTCAATTTCCGTGTAAAAATTCTTTTTCTTTTTTCTTCTTTCCGGCTGGCGGCTGATGGCGCACGCCTCGGTTCCCGTGCGGCGTCCTTCGTCTGGCGCACCAGTCTAGCTTCCTGGCGCTGAAGGCTCTGTCGAGTCTCGCGTCGAAGTCTGTGCCGTGCTCTTATTTCTTCGTCCGACGCTCCTCCTCCTTTACACGTCAGCCCTTTCGGTTGACTCTCTATCTATCGCACGCCCCCTCTCTGCCCTGCACGTCTGAGCCTACCCTGCGGCTGCTGCACTCCCACCTCTTCTCTCTGCTCTCTTTTTTTCTGCGCCGCACGCCCTTCTTATAACTTTTTTTTTGTTTCTCCACGTCAGCCCTTGCAGCTGACTTTTCTTCTCCTTTTCGCCTCAGAGCCTGTGCGGCGTCGTTTTGTGTTCCAGGCCTTTGGGCCTTCGGCCTTTGGCCGTTGGTCCAAATGTCTTATTTCTTTTTTTCTTTTTTTTAATTTTCTTTTATTTAAATACAAAACCTGCAAAATAAAATTCAATAAATATTAATAAATAATATTTTATTCTAAATTTACTTAATTTATATCATTTTAGCTCAAATAATAAAATTTATGCAATTTTTACCACTTAAGCATAAAACAATAATTATTCCCCTATATTAGTTAAATAAACTACCAAAAACTAAGATTATAAGGGTATAAAATGTGTCAAAATATGAACTCATCACTCCTTCAAGATGCATTATGGTGAGAGGAATCATAAATACTTTGTTGAACATACGAAGGAGAGATGGTACATAACACCCCTAAAATTTAGAATTAAAAAGTTTTATTTATAGAGTTAATTATAAAATCTAAAATAGTAAAAATATAAAGCGTCACCGCCGTAATTAGTATAAATCTAATTTTCTCTATCATTTTTATACTAAGTAGTAAGACTAAAAATATTACTTTACTTAAATCGATAGCATAATTGTAAAAATTAGAATAGAGAAAAATCAACGCATAGATTAATATCATTCTAAATAAAACAAACTATTAATGGTTACAAAATTTAGTAAAAATAAAATACAGAAGAATATAAGAGTACAAGAACAATTGGATAAAAAGATATCAGACGGAAAACCGTAAATCCCTATCTTTAAACCCAAAATACTAACCTTCAACTAATCTTACAAACTAACATACAAAGACTATTACTCATTAAATAAACAAAGACCCGTGAAAAATGAATCCTTCGGTACAACGGTACCAAGTAACTCATTATATAAAACCACATGAAAAGCCTACAAGGAACCTGTAAAAGACATCATAGTAGAACATGGTATAATGTATTTAAATACCCATGCGATAATAAAAATATAATAATTATATCAGATAAACAATAATCATCAAAGCATCATACTACTCATACTCATTCTTTTAAAACATCATAAAACTTACCAACTAAGTATTCAAGAGATGTTCTCTAAAATAATGATTAAAGCAAATCTCAACATAATAGCCATAGCCTTCATAACTCATCTCATACTCAACATCCATAATATCCATAACATCATATTTAGGGCTAGAAGGCACAATGCCAAATAAAGTTCATAATATTAAAAGTAAGACTCAAAGGCATAATACCAAACACAGGTAGGCTACTACCGAACCATAGATAGATACGAAGGCTACTACTGAACTACAAGTTAGCACGAAGGCTACTACCATACCAATCCAATAGTCATTTTGATTAAACAATAATCATTTTTAATTTTATTTTTTTAGGGGTGATCATATTAAACCTAGAGACACTAAGGTAGTCTGATCATATCAGCGCACCAAAGCAATACGGTATCCTACCGACTATCAATCCAATGACATTAAGGTATCCTTATCGTATTAGCATATGAAGATAGCATAATACCCTACTAATAATAACACTTGATCCATAAGTATGCATACCCTCTATAAGTCTATAGAGGTAAAAAAAAAAGATATAGGGCTTGGTTGGGGCACTAAGGTATATCAGCAAAAATCTATAATTAACCGTGGGTTAAACAATGCCTTTAGTTTAATGATCTCTAAAGAGTCACTATTTCCAAACTCGATGTTTTTCACTTGAAATATTAGTATTTTATTAAAGTGACCACGAAATCACATAATACCAAACTAGTCCATCTTCCATACTTAACCATTTTTACTCATTTTTAATTACTCAAGATAATCATTTTCAAATACAACACCAATGTCAACATTAGGTACCTATTAAGGCCATTCTAGGTTCAATTATTTACATTTGGGCACATGAGGCAGAAAATGACCAAGATACCTATGAGGCCATACTTACCACAATATCATCTATTTTAAACAATAATTATGTTTTATTTATTTATTTTTCATGAAAAGGATAAAAATAATAAATAAATTATTTAACATGTAAATAAATTGCCAGACATGTTAAATGTCTATTTTACCTTTATACATGATTTTGCACGTAAAGCCTAAACATACATTTCTAGAATACCAAATCACATATTTCCATGCTAAAAACTAAATAACACATAGTAGGTATACTTATCGGGATAAATATCATGACATGCTTAAAATAACCAAAATACTCATAGGGTATATAATAATATTAATAATGCTAAAATATGTATTTCTAAAACATCAAACTACACACCTCCATACTTAACAATAATTAAGACATATTAGGCATTCTTCTCAATATAAGTGTTATGATATGTTTAAATGACCTAATCGTTTTTAGGGCACAAAATAATAATATTTATACTAAAATACGCCTACTCAACCTATCATATTGGACGTACATGACATATATAAATTTATTTCTAGCATTTAAACTATTTTAGCATACTTTCATGCACATATTAATTTACACAAGTTTACATGCTCCATTTTACCAAGTTCTATATTAACATTATCAAGCAAATAATTTCAGCAGAAAAAACGTGCTTAATAAATTTTATATATCAAAAATCCTAATGTGCTCTCATGAGATATCTCATATTTTAGTATATTATAAGAATTATCTAATTTTCAGCAAACCACAATTTATAGGTAACCTACTAGAATTTATTAGGCTCTGCTAAACAAAATTTTGTACCTAACTATAATCCCATATTAAACATATTAATATTTAACCAATAAAATAATATTTTGTATTAAAATATTTATAAAATCAAAAATTACCAAAATACCTCTAATGTTGAAAAGTAATAAATGAAAACCTCACGCCACTCATATAGTGTGAGTTTGGGGGAAATGGAGAGAGGCTTCGAGGGGTGGTTGGCTAGGTAAGGGTGACAATTAAGGGGTACATGATGGGTGGCATTGGCTACGATGAGTGAGGCAGGTGGTGGTAAGATGGAGGAGGTACTTGGTTACTTTCTCAATTGTGCAGGGAAAGTGAGGGTTGTGGAGTTGACTAGTGGTTGTTGTCGTGGGGAGGGCAAGGTAGGTTGGTGGTGGCGAAGGATGAAGGAGAAGGTAACGCAGGCTGGGAAGGATCTATGGTAGTGGATGGCGTTGGAGGGAGGAGGGAAAAAATTTTGGGTGTCGTTGTATGGAGGATGACAATAATGGTGAACTTCAATGGTGTGTAGAGGGTTGCGGTGATATGAGGTAATGTACGTGCATGGAATGGGTAATGCAGGGAGACAATGGTGGTGGTGGTGGTGGTATTTGGTGAAAATATAGGGGAATGGAGATAAGGCACGATGCATAGGGGAATAGGAACAATGGGGAGTATGCGAGAAGTGTACAAGAATAGGAAAGGCACAAGTTAGATGTGTGATGGGTAACATGGTTGTGTGTGGGTGGTGCATGGTTGTGAGATGCCCATCAAAACAGAGCATAGCTGGGAGGAGAGAAAGATGAGAAAGAAGAAGATATGGAGGTCACCAATAGAGGTAAAGGAGGAAGAAGAAGGGAGTAAGGAAAGGAAGAAATGAAGGTAGGGGCTTGTGTTCAAACCAAAAAAAGAGGAGGGTGCATGTTTATACCGATGGTTAGGGGAAAATGGTTCCAATGTAGGGAGGGGTGAGGATGTAGGGATATAGTAGGCATATTTGGACTACAAGGAGTTGGTGGTGTGCATGTAAGGATGGCGAGGAGTGTATGGGAAAGGGTAAGGCATACGAGGGGGAGGCAGGGAGATTGTTTAGCTAGAAGAAGAAAGAAAAGCAATCAGGGTGTAGGGGTTGGGATATGTTTGGATAGACAGGAAGGAGGAAGAATAAAGGAGAAGGAAATAAAAGGAAAAAGAAAGAAGGGTGGGCTGAGCTAGCAAGCCAGAGAGAATAAAAAGAAAGAAAGATGAGGTGAGATGGGCTAGTAGGACAAGGAGGATGGGGAAAAAGAAAGAAAAGGGAAAAGTGAACAAAGAAAAGGGAAAATAAATTTTAGGGTTACAATTAGAATCATGTTAGATTTAGGATTAAGATAAAACCAATTTAAATAGGTTTAGAGTATTTGATTAGGAAAAATAAATTAGGGTAAAATTTATTAATTTAAGGTGAGTTTAAATAAGAATAAATAAAATAAAATAATTAGGAAAATTTTATTTAATAATTTATCTAGGTTTTTGGGGCAAGGGTTAAAAATAATAATTAAGCTCAGATTTAAGGTTTAGGTTTCAAATAAAGGCCTAAACATTCAAATTTTATATAGGTTTGTAGGCCCCACTATTCTTAATCCGGTAGAATAGACTTATGCACCTCTTGGGGATAGCACACTCGAGACACTATTATTATTTAGTAAAACAGACCTATATAAATACCTTAGTCCAACTCACGTGGTCTTTCACTTTAAATGATTAGTACCTTATTTAAAGTTTATTGTATATTATAATGCTGAACTCATATGAATGCATAAGACATACAATTGAACAACATAAGTACGACCACGTAATTATCCTCAAATGATCATAATACCCTCAGGGTAGCCAAGACAATCGTATTATCCCAAAGTCTTATGAAACCCAAAACATATAAATTTACAATTGTTATCCGAAGTACATATCTTTAATTTTCCATAGAATCTTGTATTCGACATTATACCCAAATATGAACTTACATAATTTCATTACTCTCAAGAATATCATTTTATAGCATTTCCATAAATAAATTTTTCAATACAACATACTCAATACAAAAGAACATACAAGAATAAAAGTATCACATAAATCCCTAACTATGACATGTATCCTTACCAACAAGGACACCGGGCTCTATGCACTTAAATCCTATACCTCCTCTAAGATCCCTAGAATATCGCCTACAAAAAATAAGATAAAATACAATTAGGATTGAAGATTAAAGTTGAGAGGGAAGTTAAGATAAAGGAGGGTAAAATGGAAATAACTAGTGTCAAATGGAATATTAAATTGTATAAAAGAGTAGAAGAATGTGTGGTGGAGCTATGGTTAAATTTTGGTAGTGTTTGGACAAGGTTTGGGGGTGAAAATAGGGGTGCATGGCCAAAAATGAGAAGATGCACAACTATGCAGTAGGCGATGCAGCTTCTAGTCGAGAAAACAAACCAGGCAGTACAAGAGTTGCATGGTTGTGTAATAATAGTGCACAACAGGTCGAGAGGAGAAAAGACGCACAACTAAGTGGTGTAAGAGTTGCACAGCCATGTAGTAGAAGATTTAAGTGTTGCACGGCCATACAACAGTTGGTGCACAGGTCGTGCACTTTGTAACACTGCAACAAACAAAGGTAATAAGAAGGGAACAGAGGCGGTGGTCGGCAGCAGGCAATGACTAGCAACGGTGAGGGGGGAGGTTGGGGTGACCTTAGTGGTCGGTCCACCGACCAAAGAGTAGAGAGTGGTGGTTGAGGTAGTGCAAGGTGGTAGATTAGGTGGTGCACAAGTTGAAACAAGGCAGCAACAGGGAGGAAGAAGAAGAAGGAAGGAAGAAGAAACGAGAGGGAAGAGGGAGCTTGGGTAATGGATTTTTGAAACAAAAAGGGTATATTGGAGGCTAAACAAAGAGAAAAAAAGGAGAGTATGGGTGTGTGTGTGTGTGTGTGTGGTGCTAATCAGGAAAGAAGAAAATAGAGGAGAAACGAGACTTGCGATGGGTGTGTAGGGCCAAAATTGGTGACAGTGGAGGTGACGGTTGAGTGTGGTGATTAAAATGCAGGTGATGACAATGGTTATAAGAGTGGGTTGCATAAGGATAAGATAAAGAAGAAGAAGAATGATAGGGGAAGTGATGGTGTTGTAGATCAGCAGAGATGGGATGAGAAGAAGGAAGAAGATAGGCATGAGGGATGGCGGGTATGATGGTGTCATGGTGCATGTGGGAGGTAGGGTTATGTTGAGATGATGGTGTTGCATGAGGGTGACAAAGGCAGCAGAGGAAGAGAACTCCTTCACGCCACAAAGTCGGTATAGGTGAAGAAGGAAAAGAAAAGAAAATAAAATAAAAAGGAAGAAGAGGTTAGGGGTTAGGATTAGATTAGGTGATTTTGAATTAGCCAAGATAGTTAGGATTAGTGGAAATTTTAGCGGGTTTTGATTCTAGTTTACGAATTACGATTTATTCAAGTCAAGGTTTCGGATTTTGTTAAAGTTTTGGGATTAAGAAATTAGGTTAGGGCTAAAAATAAGATTTCTTGATATTAAAATCAAATTAGGGATTTAACGACACGGGATTAGGCTAAGTAATTTTTTAGGGTATTACACTTACTCACAATCAAACTCTTCAAGCTTTACTCAATCAACCCAAACATAAATCATGGGATGCATAAGGTTCTTAACAAGCAATATTCATTGATTAATATGTGAAATACCAAATTCATGCTTAAAATCTTGGTAACATATTGAAATCATGCTTAAACCTTATCAAAATTAATAAAAGATCTAAGGAGGCATATGTCATGTATTTTCATGCTATAACTTCATCTTAAATAATCTATACATCTTATTACACAGGGTACTATTGTTGAGATTCTCAAAATTCCAAAGATAGCCATAAAATCCAAACCATACCCATGAGGTTAATACACACAAGATTTCAAGTTAGACATCATACCAATTCTCTCATTTATTCAACATTTACATGCTCAAACACATTTTCATCTTTAAAACTCATGATTTTGCAAAAATATGAAGCATATACTTCACTTGCGCATACCATTTTTCACAATATAGGGAAGAACATGGTTTACCTCAAGAAAACTTATCAAAGCTTACCAAAGCAAGCAAAAGTCTTTAAAAACCCAAACCCCTCAAACACTTTAAAAACTTAAAAATAATGAGATTAATTCTTATTAAAGTCCTTAAAATCTCACAAGAAACAAAATAAAATAAGAGATTAGAGAAAAAAAGTAGAGAAAATCAACCTCCTTAAGAGAAACAGAGAACCTAAGAATATAAGAGCTAATCCCTCACTCTTTTTCCAAATATAACCCCATCTTGTTTATGAAAAAAACAAGGATTTAGGTGAAGGATTATACAAGGAGTTAAATATCGTAATTGGAGTCCAAAGATATAATGTGGGTAAATCAAGTATGGAGAAAAATCTCTAGCTTACAATTGTTGAAGGTTTCTAGTGGAAATAAAAGGGTAATGGGGTTTATAAACTAAGACCCTAAATCCTAGCTAGAATCCAAGCCTATAAATATAGATTTTGGAGGTTTAAGTCTGACCTTAACCCTTAAGCTCAAATGGTGATAGTTGAAATATTTCAAAGCAATGTGCCTCAACAAATTAGGATAGAAGAAGGGAAAAGGGGAAAAAAAAAGAGGGAATCGAAGTTAGCAAATCTTCAGAGGTTGTAGGATAGAAATTATCCATCCTATGATTGCACAGAATAGAAAGAAAAAAGAGAAGAAGAACTGAGGAGTGCACATCTCATGTACACAAAGATGGGGTACAAGGCTATTTAGTTATGTGGTGGTAAATTGTAAGGCGCCTTTATCATTTTTCTCAATTAAAGTGATTATGAATTTAAAACTTCAATTAGCAAATGAACATGTTCTTTTAATATCTATGGTCCATTAAAGGATTGATGTTAAGTAATTTGATTAAAATAACATATTGTGAGTGAGTTTTGTAATGAAAAATGAAGCAAAAAAAATATAAATTATTTTATGCATGACATTTTAAATAGAAGTCAAAATAAATGACTTAAAAGCTCAGTATGGAACATGATAAATCTCAATATGACATATTGATAGTTAGAAAATAATTCATATTCCTACATCAAAATTAGTACAAAAAATCTCTACTAGACCTCATCTTACTTTTATGATCCTCTTTTAGTATGATTTTAAATATGATGTCATCATTGACTAGTTAAGGGCTCCTAAGACTCAAGAAAAAAAAGACTTAATTAAACACACATCATGCAAAATGATCAAAATAAGTAAAGGAAATAAAAATATATAAATACACACATAGTAGATCAATAAATCACAAGAAAAAAGGAAAAAAAATCCCCCACACTTATTATGAACATTGCCCTCAATAGTTAAAGAAATCTATACAAAAAAAAATTGATAGGAAAAAGAAAAATGAGTAGCATATTACTATGGATAAAAAAAATAGTATAGAGAAGTGAAAGATAATTGGTAATTTGGTAATTGTTAGAGCATACATAAGGTACTAGAAAGGTGAAGAGAACAATGTAAAAATATTGGGAGAGGTTCATATCTTTAAGCTAAAATGACTTGTGTTGATAAACAAGCCCATACCAGTGTCACTTTTTAGGTGCTACATTCAGCTTGAAATTTTCTGGATGCTATGTTTCCTTCTTGTAACTCTTCATAGCTACAATTCTTCAAACTTTTAAAGTTTGTATACCCTATTATTCCTTTGTAAATGTGTTATACTACTATGCATTTGTATACGAAAAATCAAACTATCTAGTAATTCAAAACAAAAATCAAATAAGTATCAAAACATAAAAGGAAATAAACACACACGCTTGGGTTGCCTCCCAAGAAATGCTTATCTATAGTCATTAGCTTTATTGTAGTTTTAGTTAACTATAACATAAAATGTGTATAATGAATTTGTGATTATCAAGCTCTCCACCCTCATTCATCTTTAACCAATGCCTATGAAATTTTCTAAAGTCAATATAAACACACATTCTCATAAATGTTCTAGAGGAAAACAATTCATCATCATTATCAAAGGTATGATAAATCATACCTACACCAACCAATTTAGTTACCTATTCCTTTATACCTTTTTTTAAGGTAGTTTTAAGCAAATTTTTAGTTTAATCACTTCAGCCCCTTCTTTGACTTCATTTTCAATTAAATACTTCAAACATCATTACCAAAGCTCCTACACTACATTAGCTTGAAAACAATCATCAACCACATCATCTAATATATTAATGATATAACAAGTATCATCCTCCATTAGTTATTTCATGTTTTTAAAGATATTTAATGTAACTTCCTCACATTGGAATTGAAGAATCAGCATACCTTCTTGGATATTAATTAAACTCTTTATTGTGGCTAAAAATGGTCTACTGAAAATGAGATGAATCTTATGATCCTCTTCTATATCAAGCACAAAAAAGTAAAAAAGAAATATAAATTTGTCCATTTTTACCAAAACATCTTCTATTATGCATCTAGGATATTTATACTATTATCAACTTACTATAGAGATATATGAGTGTATTTTAGATATCCTAAACCTAAGCAATTAAAGATAGAAAAATGCAACCAATTTATGCTAGCATATAAGTCACACAACACCTTATCAAATTTTAAATTCCCAATCACATAAGGGATAGTAAAACTTTCTAGGTAGGAAACAAGTTATTTTTCAAATTAGTATAACACTTATCATTCAAACTAATAGTATCACAATCATCTACTTTCTTTTTAAGAGTAAGAATATCCTTAAGAAATTTAGCATAGCAAGGCATTTTTTCTCATGATATCAATGAATGAAAAATTAATATGTATTTTTTTTTCAAAATATCAAAAAATTTAGTAAATTTTGCATCTAGCTTACTTTGGAATATTCTACCAGGAAATATAGGAAGAGGGACATAGGGTTTTACCTCTTGTGCTAGATTCTTAGTTACATTTTCTTGTGGCTTAGACACTTCTTCATGCCTTTTCTCCTCTTATTTCTTTACCTCTTAAGGTTGAATTTCAAATAGTGTCTTCACACTCCTTGAAGTTATAGCTTTAATTTGCACCTTTGGGTTTTGTAACCATGCTTCTTGGTAATGTGTTAGACAACCTTCTAGAAATTGCATTATCCAATTTTTCAATTTGTGATTCCAAGTTCTTAATCGAGGCCTCTAGATTCTAAAATTGCATCTCAACACTACTTATGGATTCGCTCATTGTATCTTCTAGGGGAAATTTCTAAATCTATTGAGGTGGAACTAGAGACAACGGAATAGGTCTTTGTGTGGAAATCTAGGTGACCCCGCCGAGTTTTTATTCCTCTAATTAAAGTTCAGATGATTCCTGCACTACAAATTATATACATTCAAGTGTGGACCAATTTGCTTGCCAACATCATTTGCGAAATAATTAACTTGATCAAGAGATGGTTGGAAAGGATTATCTACTTGACACTCTATTCTATCACATCGTCCACTACATAAATTACACATAGACACGTTCCCTTGGACTTATATACATGAAGAACAACACAAATGATCTAAAAGCTAGTAATTAAATCTATCTTAACCTATAATATTATGATGAAATTGATAGAACGATTATTTTCTTTCCTCTGTATCAAAGCACCTTCAGAATGCCATTGATTGGAATTAGATGTTAATTTAGTAGCAAAGTCATAAACTTGCTCAGGAGTCTTATTTATAATAGTATCCCCTCTAATTACATCTAGTATAAAGTGGTTAGTAATAGATATACCATTATAGAAAGTTTGTATTTGTAGCCATACATGTATAAATATTTCCCATGCATCATAGAGTGATTCTAAGTCATTTTGCACAAAAATGGTGATGTCATTTCTTACTTTAGTAGTAACTGAAAATAATTTAGAAAGGAAAAACTTCACCAAATCATCCTAAGCTAAAATATAACCTGGTATTAGAGAATTTAACCAACTCTTAGCCTTATCACATAATGAGAATATAAATAATCTAAAACTAATAGTATCACTAGAAACACCATTCAATTTGAAAGCATCAAATATTTCAATAAAATTATCAATATGAGTATAAGGGTTATTAATATATGTAACTTCAAATTGGAGCGAAGTTTGTATCATCTAAATGATAGTAGGTTTGATCTTAAAATTATATACTTCAACCATCGGTCTTCTCAATGCTTGATCTAGAATATGCTTTGCTAAGGATAATATAATCTTTTAAGGATCTTCCAAGTTGTTATTGCTAATATTACTCCCTTTAAGCCATTTGTTGATTTTATTTCTTAGTAGCTATAACGAGTTTCAAATGTGCCCCTTAGCTTTTCAATTTTTCTACCAATATATGGGGTCCAATGTTTCCAATTCACTAGGATTAATTTTAGTCATGTACTAGTGACCTACAATGATACACGAATACTAAAGACCAAGACAATCAAGTAAACCTAAAAATAAAAATAAAGTAAAATAATAAAAATAAAAATTTCCTAGATTAAGATTTAAAACTTCAAGTTAAGAGCTATTAAGTTATCTCAACAATGACACCAAAAATTTGATAGCGATTGAATATACTTATCAACAAGTATACTGATCTTAAGTAATATATGACACCAAAAGTATCAAATAATCGTTCCTATAAAGAGTAAATAATATCTCAAAGACTCTAACCACTTTAATTAGGATTACTAATTTAAACTAATAATTTCACATAAAAATCCCTATAAAAATAGATAATTAAAATCTAATGAATATCAGTTCATTTAATTTTAACTATCAAGAAATCCAAATCCACCTCTATCTAACTATAAAATTTGATTAACCAATTACTTGACTATTTCAATCACCAACTATATGTCAACTGTGATATATAACTAAGACACCCTCTCAGTTTATGCAATCTTATTAACAATTATTAGTCTCACTATCTATAGACGAAGGATTTTAATAAAGGACAATACTTTAGGTTCCATTAATTAATTATTATTTTCTATTGTTGTAGAAATCATGTAGTTATTCTCATAACCCAATCATTATATATTTATCATATTCAAACTAAAGTGAAAAATTATTTTTCACTCTCAACTTGAATTACTAAATGTTAATTAAATATGGTCATACTATTAATTATATAATTAATAAAAATATAATAAAACACATAGGGTAATTTATAAATCAAGCAATCAATTGATTAGACAATATAAAGAATATGATTTCACCATATCATTAGTAAAAAGAAAGTTAGAACATACCAATAATTGAATAAAACATATTCAATTTGAATAGAAGTCTTGAATCTTACATAAATCAACAATCTTGAATCAAAATCTAATAGTCTTAAACGTAATTGATAAAAACTCTAAGCTTGCGAGATGAAGGTTAGTTTTTTATGTTTTTTATGTGTGTCTTGGGGCTCTTGAATTTATAGGTGATGGAGATGGTTTAGTTTTGGTCTAAAATTATGTATTAATTTATTCATAAGATTATATATTAGGTTGGAAAGATTTAAATCAAAGATTTTACATGTCAAGAAGATTCAGGATTCATTGTGGTCGTGTTCAGCTTTGTTTAAGCATTTTTCTTCTACTCTGTCAACTTTTGGTATTTTGAGCATAACTTCTTCGTTCAAGCTTAGAACGAGATGAATTTTAACATATTTGAAATATAATGAAGACATATACAACTTTCATCTTTGACATTTTTCCAAATTATGAATATATCATGCTCAAAATTATTATTCTTATTAGCCATATATTATTGTTCTTCATAGACCATGCATTCTCAACCCATTGTTGCTTATATTTCTCTCTAAAGCATCTCATTTTAGCTCCTTTTAGTAATATTGGATCCCAAATGAGTACTTAACCTAACTTGACTTCTTTATTCCAATGCCATCCACAATCCTCTATTTGCTTTATTTAGCCTCAAAATAATAAAACCTACAACACGTAGCCAATAAATTATATCTCAAACAAAAGGGCATATAAAGCATAGCATATGCCATACGTTTGTATAAAAACACTTGTATAAATATATAAGAAATCATGTAATAATAGAATACATCATATACCTCTTAGCTAATAGTTGAACCAATTACCAAAATAAACTATTTGAGTTTAACAAACACCAAAATAGTCTCTCTTAAAAAAAACCAAAATAGACCCCTTGGTAAGGTCTAACTAATGAATTTACTTTCCTTCTTTATTTATTATTCTTTTTTTTCTTTGAATTTTTAGAGAGAATAAATCAGATAGCCAAGTGTGCTTATTTTTGCCATAAAAGAAATGCCCTCAATCTCTCTAAACTTGCCTACTAGGGCAATGTCTTCCATTAGATCTTAATTCATATTACATCTTCATCACTGCACTTCAATCTTACATCTACATTCTACTAATTAAAGGTATCTCTTTTCATGTAAATTTATTTTTCTAATTTTTCTTGCTTAAATTTTATAAGGATTTTGTAAATATGTTGGATTGTAGTATTTTTTTAAAAATATATATATATATATAATGACTTTGTTTAATAATTTGAACATCACTTTCGTTCACAAGTACACCACACCCAATTATTTGAACACCATGTACAATCACTAAAATACCTCGATCACTAGAATGCCATGAACGATTAATATAACACCACACCCGATTACTAAAATACCACACATGCTCATGCGAACCCTAATATGTAAGTCATAGGTTCTAACCTTAAACTATTTATTGTAAATCCTAACCCTATGCCTTAAGAGCCACTTTAATAGGGTAACATTTTGAAGATTTTTATGGTTAAAATCTCTACAACTAAAATCCCTTCTACTAACAAGATTGTTTTGATTGGGTGCGTGTATGTGTGTGAGAGAGAGAGAGAGATGAAAAAGTAAGTGATGGAAGAGTGAGAAGAGAATACACATAGTTAGTTTTTTTATTAAATTAAATAAAAATAACATGGTGCATATGAAATGTTCTAAACTAAAACCTTTCCACTAGAGTATGGGGGAGTTTTATTGTATAACATTGGAAAAAGTAGGATAGAGGATTTTTTTTAAATATAAAATATTGTACATTTAAATCAACTGCATTGTAAATGATGTAGTATGTTGGCCCAAAACCCTAACCGTAAAACTAAGTAATGAACAAACCACTTAGAGTTTTTTTTTGTTGGCTAACACAAAGGCACCAGCTTATAAGGTGTGTTTAGTAGGTTGTAAAAAAATATACATTTTTTTGGCACAAAAACCCATATCACCTTATCAAACATATGGCCATTTTTATTTTAGATTTGCAAAAACAAAGTGCCTCATTGGCAGGCATTTTCATAAGGCTAAGAGCATTTGTTGGCAAAAATAAGCACGTCAAACTACCTTGTATAGTCTCTCTAGATTTTTTTTAATTTAAAAAAGGTCTGTTAGTTATACCTAATGAACGTGGCTATTTTGTTTATTTTTAGACAATAGGCTGTTTCGATGTTTGTTAAGCTTAAATAGGATATTTTAGTAATTGGTTCCTAATAGGTTTTGCCTTGAATTATAAAACCTTATTTTGTAAACTGAACTATTATGTTTGAAAACATAATTGAAATTGTTATAGGTTAGAAAAATAAACTTATCAAAGTATATATAAAAAAGGTTACATTTAAAATATTACAAATGTCCAAAAAACTATGTCACATAGTTTGAGGAAATATATATTTGCTATGAATAAGTAATTGTAGTTCACTTATGGAAAAAAAGGAAAGCCTATGTTTTTGTTGCACCCATTTTTATGTGTATTACAAATGGCCAAAAAATTTAAAAGGTCGCTGAGTTTGAGGACAAATGTTTTTGCTACAAGTAACAATAGTAATATTTTTCTCATCTTATTTTCATATCGGATCAAATCACTAGAATTTTAATAATAATATAAAATAAATAATAAAATTAATGATAAGTAAAAAATATTAATCATTGCAATGATAATTATAAAATAATAATAATAATAATAATAATAATATAACTTATTAAAAATTATATTAGATTAGAAAAAAATAAGGCCAATCAAACAAGACCTAAGGTGTCCATTTCATTATTAAGTTGTAATAATGATACTAGTATTGAAAAGTATTTGTGCTCGTTTGGTATGAGAGTAATAAGAGTGAAAAAAAATTTATTCATATTTTACATATCTTATATAATAAAACTAAAATAATTTATTTATAAGAATATACAAGCTCTTAATTTGATTTAAAATAAATATTTTATTAAAAATATTTTTTAATTAAATACTTAGTATAAAAGATATAAAATAGAAATAAAAATTTACACTTTATTATTTTCATACTAAACAAGCTCTCATATTTTGTTAGGTAAAGGAAGCATGAAATCTTTTTTGAAGCAACTTGAACAGAACCATTACTAAATCAGAACAATTTATGCCTATATTGGATTGATTTGCCAACAAGTGCTAAACTGCAAATAAAAACTTTGACTATTTTGAATCACCAAAAAAAAATAGTGATAAACATAGTGTAATTTGTTGTTTGTCTTGTCACCGTAAGTATAAATTCAAACAGAGCTTAAGAATGTTATTGGTTCGAAAGCCGAACCGCAAAATTGGGGTCAATATAAACGGCAAAAAATGTAAAGAGCGCACGAGAAAATGATGCACTCGTCCACTTGTTATTATCCCCTCCTAGCTCTAGAGGCACAAGACTACGACCTTTCTTTTTGAGGGTTTCTACACCTGAATAACTCCTTATTTCGGAAGGGAAATTTCCAACAATAGGCTCCTTCATCGGCAACTCGTTCACACCCAGACAGAACAATCCAAGACGAGTTTCTTCTTCAAGTCTGCCCTCTGAACTTTCGCCTGAGAAGAAGAAGAACGTTACGGATTCATAGTTTCGCAAGCCATTTCCCTTTCTATAAGCTACCTCTTCCTCCTCCTTCACATACCTCCTTAGGATCTTCATAACTTTACACCGCCATCAATGGGCCAGTCATCTTCGACAGCGTCCATCCATCAAACTTCGAATCGTCTTCTGCTGCGGTCCAAAACCATGCCGGTTAGACCTAGTTCTTCGGTGATACATCCCGCCGACGAACCTCACCCTTCTGATTGCACCTTCGATTTACCCGATGAATGTTTAGCTTGCATATTTCAATTCCTCAGTTCCGGCGATCGGAAACGATGCTCCTTAGTCTGTCGACGGTGGTTGAAGGTAGATGGTCAGAGTCGTCACCGTATATCATTCAACGCCCAATCAGATCTAAGCCCAGCAATCACCTCGATCTTTTCGAGGTTTGATTCCATCACCAAATTGGCTTTGAAATGTGATCGGAGATCCGTTAGTATCGGCGACGACTCCCTGATTTTAATATCCAGCAAGTGCCGGAACCTCACGCGCTTGAAGCTTCGTACGTGTCGGGAGATTACTGATTTAGGTATGGAGGAATTTTCGAAGAACTGCAGGCTCTTGAAGAAGCTATCTTGCGGCTCTTGTACTTTTGGGGCGAAAGGCATGAATGCGGTGTTGGAGAATTGCTCCAAGCTGGAAGAGCTTTCGGTGAAGCGGCTGAGAGGGATAACGGATAGTAGTGCTGCCGTTGAATCCATAAGGCCTGGCGCTGCTGCTTCGTCGTTGAAGGTTATTTGCCTCAAGGAGCTGTACAACGGACAGTGTTTTGGACCGTTGATCGCGGGTTCGACATCATTGAGGACACTGAAGCTGTTTCGATGTTCGGGTGATTGGGATCCTCTGCTGCAGTTGGTGGCTGAGAAAACGACCAAATTGGTTGAGGTTCACCTGGAGAGGCTTCAGGTTAGTGACCTTGGTTTGTCTGCAATCTCTAATTGTCCAGATCTTAATATCTTGCATTTGGTTAAGACCCCTGAATGCACGAACGCTGGACTTACTGCTCTTGCTGATAGATGCAAGATGCTGAGGAAACTTCATATAGATGGGTGGAAGGCAAATAGGATAGGGGGCGAAGGGTTAATTGCTGTTGCTAGAAATTGCCCTAATCTTCAGGAGCTGGTATTGATTGGGGTCAATCCAACGCAGTTGAGTTTGGAAATGCTGGCTTCATATTGCCAGAACCTAGAGAGATTGGCCCTCTGCGGGAGTGATACTGTTGGGGATGCCGAGATTTCATGTATTGCGGCTAAGTGCACTGCTTTGAAAAAGCTATGTCTTAAGAATTGTCCTATTTCTGATCAAAGCATGGAAGCACTTGCTTCTGGGTTCCCTAACTTGGTTAAGGTTAAGGTTAAAAAGTGTAGGGCAGTCACTTGCGAGGGTGCGGATCGGTTGAAGGCAAGTCGGCCTTCTTTGGCTGTCATTTTGGACGCGGCTGAACCTGAAAATCAGGATGCTAGTGATGGGGTACAGGATACAGGTGGTGGAGATTATGGTCATGTGAATGGCCAAGTGGCTGGGGGAATTGCTGGGTCCAGCCGTCCTGCTCGATCATCATCTTTCAAGGCCAAGTTGAGCATGCTCACAGGAAGAAGTATTGTGGCTTGCACATTTAGAAGGTGGTCAAGTATTGGTCATTCTCCCGGTAGCTAGAAATATGCCGCCCTTCAGAAAGGGAAGCAAATAGAAACCTACTTGTCTCTTTGCCTTTTCGTGTAGTTTTATTTTTGGGTGTAATTACTTCCATTTGCGTTACTACTTGTCTTCCTAAGCCAATCCCGACGATTCAAGAGACGATTGCAAGTACAATTCCTTGTCCCGTCTTCTCTTATCTATATATTGTACTACTTTGTTGTCTCCTCAACATAATATGTTACTAGTTTGTGTCCGAGTGCATTCCCTGTGGGAGATCTATCATGTTATATCGACGTTTGAGGAACAGCGAGAAACCTTTCTTTACAGATGTGTCTTGAATCTTCTCAGTACATGATTGTGCAGCACCCAAAGGCTGTCATTCTACTTATTGAGAGTGGTCAGGGAAATATCCATCTGATAGGCATCGATGGTTTGCATGATAAAGTTTGCGATCTGACTTCACTTGGGTAAACTAAGTATGTTGTTCTGGATGATGAAATGATGTTATTTATGCAGTGGTTAAATGCAAAAACATTCATTTTGGGTACACCATTTCAGTCTAAAGATATGAAATGCGAGAAGAAACATTTTAAATTTGTTTCCGAAAGTTCCAGGGCGGTGCTTACAGTCATGCATTATTAATGAGGGTTCCTCTATCCTTGTTTAACTAATCCGGTATTTGGTAAATCAATATAATATTAAAATTTATTCAATCTAAAAATTTAAATAAATAACTCGATCTTTTTTGGAATGAAATGGTTGATCCGGTGAATAAAAAGTCAAATTAATCAAATATCTAATTCTACAAATATAAATAATATTTGATTTAATAAATTATATGTATATAATCATAAATATTCTAAAAACTAGTTGTTAGTAAAGTTTATAAACTTTTTAATTTAATTTTTTATTAAATATTTAAAACATTAACCTGATATTTTTTTCAAATAAAATAACCGATCTAATCAATAAAAAGTTAAAGTAATTAAATATGTGATTCAACAAATATAAATAATATTTAATTCAATAGATTATTTGCACATGATCATATAATTTATAAAAACTCGTTGTTAGTAAATTTTATGAACTTTTTAATTGAAATTTTTTATTAAATATTTAAATATTATTCAAATGTAGAATTACTCATGGAATATAATATAATTTAATACTTCAATTAAATAATTAGATTATATTGGTTTAAACATGATTAATTTATTATCTTTCGATCAAAAAAATCTTTATTTGATATTTTTTTTTATTGTGATATGGTCAAAAGTTTTAAATATCTAACGGATTATTAGTAATTTGATACGAAAATTTGAATATTTAAAATTATTTTTAGGATATCCAAAGCTTTTTTTTATCAAAAATTTAAAAATTAAATATCTGAAATATTAAATAGTTGATTATTGAACACTACTAATTCCATCCCTCATGAAAGTTGATTGAAGAAATTGTGTGTTGTTGTGGACTTTTGATGATGTATCTATGTCCACTTGAAGCTAATGGAAATGCCACCGACATGTTTCCTTGCTATGGAAATACGTCCGATGCTTGACCTTGTCATGTTCATCTGTGGTCATCTCTAGAAGCTATTCCTTTGGGATTTATTTTAAGTAATTTCATTTTATGGTTACTTTTTTTTATTAAAAGAGAAGTTATTCTGTTAATCTATACATTTTTTAAGAAATTAATCAAATTTGTCTTATAATTACACTTATATTCTTTATTAAAAAATAACAAAGTATTTAATATATAATTTATAGGAAAAAACCGAGGGTAAAAATAAAAAGAATTTTTTGAATTTTTTATATAAAAATTTAGTGATAGAATATATATATATATGCACACACACACTAGCGGAGTATTTTATTTGAGTTACTTCAAATTTGGAGTCTTACCTTAATAGTAGGTAACATCTGTCTAATCTAGTACACGTTAGGCTTATGATAACTTGATTCAATTCAATGTCCCTTTTTCAAAATATTTTTGGTTTGGTGCTATAAGTTTGAAAACATTTTTTAAATGGTATTATAATGCCTATGATCAAGATTTTACTCCATACCGCCCCACTGACATTCTTGTCCTTTTATCAATATAGAACAAACACATTCTTAATTACCAAATATTTTGATTACCCAATAACCTTCAGCTTAACGACTAATATTATTCTTTTAGATTTCAATGTTATGATTAACTGTTATAGTCTATACTAATGTATTGATTCTTTAAGGGTTTGATTCGTAACATTAATACACACTTTACCATAACTTAATTACCAATGATCTAATCCATCTAACCATTGCTATATAAACCCTAAGTTGGAGTGGTTCATAAATTATTTAACACAACAATACTACGTTCATCTTCTCATCTTCACCCTATTTCATTCTTTCTCAAATTTATTGAGTTTTCAATATTTATCAACTTTCTTTCAATGGAGTAGATCCTACTCTACCAATTGGAGTGCATTAATATGGTAGAGATAGATGTAAACCCTAAGATTCAGAGACCAACAATCCTTTTGCACCATAGTTGAATCCATGGCATCTCTATTTTGGTTGTGTATCTCAATTTATCAATTGGGTTATATAGATAATTTTGTAATACTAGCTTTAGTTTTATATTATAAATCTAAGAATCTAAGTTAGAAGTCTTATCACTTTACGATATCTCTTAGTTGTGATGTATATATAATATTATTTATGTATTTTTTTTCATGTCTCCATATCTACTTACTTATGTATCAATTTTTATAAGAAATTATAGGTATTCTACGCTTGCTTCAGTTTGATATCACACTTTGTAATGAGGCATGAGGGATGCCGATATATGTCAGTGTTGATCGTAGAGGTTAGTAATAATTATTGATGTTATTTCATTCTAACTTTAGTTACTTATTTCTTGTGCCAAACTATGATTTTAGCCTAACCACTTTGATTTGTTATTGTCTTCTACATATTAGTGCAGTTTCAAATGTGCCACTATTGGTGTTTTAAGTTTTGCTATATAACCTACATTCATTTTTGTTTTGTTCAATAAGTTCAATTTTTAGGTGGTTGATACATTCTACCATATTTGTTTTTCTAGTATCACTTGTTTGAGTGGGCATTCAAATTTGATGTGATAATATTCATGTGGAAAAATGTAAACTCTTTATTTATGAGCAATAGTATTAAATATTTGTCTTGAGGCAGCTATGATTAGTACCATATATATTATTAATTGAACTTTTATGATTTCCAACACAATTTTTCCTAAAATATAAAATTCATTATTTACATAAAATTAGAATTTTGATATTGTATAGAATTGTGCACTAACAATGATAATTGGGGTGATTTGATCAAGAGTGTGTGAATCATCATTTGATCAAGTGAAACTTGATTGATGAGCTAGAACATATTTGAAATTGGACTACTACTGATGCTTCAGTGATTATTCAATTGTAGACTATCACCATATTTGAATTTCATAGTGTGATATAAACCATCATATGTGTGCCATTTCATAAGAGGTTATATACACCACTTTACATGTCTATTACTTATAGGTCTTCAATTTTCTTTTAAAATACTCATTTGTGTTTTGCATATCTATTTTTGGTATTTGAATAACATTGATATTACTGACAATTGGCAATTAAGGGAAGATGTAGTTGATGGAAGATTACCAAATTGGTTATGGAAAATCTTACCTTGTGCATGACTCATTCTATTAAGCTCTGGGCTCATGATAGGGTGTTGTAAAGTGAGGGCTTTTGAGTCCTATTCATGATTAATTATGTATTTAGCCATGTCGGGAATGTGGTATGTCCTAACCAATCATTGTCTTCTTCTCTAATTTATTTTGGGATTATGAGGGAGCATATCTTCGTTCCTTTATGAAATATGTTTTCACTATTATCTATTGTTAACTTGTTTTATTTCCATATCTAAGAAACTCCCTTTTCTCCTTTTCCAGTTTCCTCAATAACAGAATGTATCACCTGTTGATTGCCTTAGGCATGACCCTTGAATTGATGTTATGGATTTTGAGTTATGGAGATCATGCCCATTTGATTAATGGAAATTTAAAAAATTATGTTTTTTTTTGTTATTTGAAAAAAAAAATCTAATGTAACTTGATACTAAAAATGCCTCTCGGCTAGAAATCTAGTAAAAAGAAAATATTAAATCGTTCAAACTTGATATGAATCAAAATACAAGCAAGGATTTCCTTTTAGTTGTTGTTTAAATCACAAGTCCGAGCCTATCAAACTTGTTAGGCTAGTTGGATTGATCATACTAGAGTCATACCTAATTAAATAACCAGTTAATTGACCTTTTTTATCCAATTGATGTAGGACCAATTGGATCGGTTGGATTGAGTACCTGCTACTACGTTGGGTCGGTTCCTAAGAAAATATTTAAAATAATCGCTAGAACTTTTATCCATCTGCATCACATGATTGCTTTAGGGTAACCGGTTAATTATTAAGATGAATCTCAATTAGGATTGCAGTCCACATTGTGCTTGTGTGTGTTAGGTTGTAACACCCCCAAAATCCACTAATTATAATTTTTATTTTATTTAAAAGACTCAGTGGAAGCAAATTACAAAACAGTGAATTCTTGGGATATTACCACCACACTTAGTACCAGACCGGTTCACTCCTACCGTTCTAGTACCAAGTGCTAAGGCTAAAAGTGTAAAATACAATTTACAGACCATATTTAAATCAGAGTAGCGTGACAAACCGTTTACAAGAATAAAATCCACCAGTGGTGGTTACAATAACATTAAAACCAGGAATTTAAAAGAGAAAGAGAGAAACCCTAACAGTTTCGGATAATTCCTTACTCTCTTTCCCATTGCCCACTTGAATAGCACCTGAAAAAGACCTACAAGGGACACTACCTATTGAATAGGCAAGGGCCCCACGAATGGAACCCTTCAGTACTATGGTACTGAGTAACCTTTTAAAAACACATTTAAAAGCAGACCCTCAATGCCACACATGAAACAAGGCTATATACTTATATAATAAGAAATACATGCACCACAATCACACACTTAACAAGACCATCAATTATTAATACGTCATAATGCAAAATCGATACGTTCGGACCTTAAGTCATGTCATAATGCAAAATCAATAAGTTTGGGCCTTAAGCCATTAGTCCATTATTATTCAATCATCTCTTAGATTTTATATCCATGTGAGTACGGGAACCCTACTATTATTCATCGGTGGACCGATCACGCAGGGCAAAACGCTCCTAGCCACTATTATTCGCCAGCGGACCTGTCATGCAGGGCAAAACGCTCTTGGCCACTATTATTCACCGGTGGACCGATGTGGCCCCGATTCACATGTTATTCCACTATAAGTGATTGGTATTTTTCCATAACTTTATTCACATCCATAATTGATTTTATTGAGCTCGGGACCCCCACTATTATTGCCGGTGGATCGAAATATATATCAACATCATCCAAGGCAACACGCTCCGGGGCCACTATTATATCCGGTGGATCGGTACTCATAATCACTTGCCAGGGCATCATGCTCCTGGGCCACTATTATATCCGGTGGATTAGTACTCATAATCAATTGCTAGGGCATCACACTCTTAGGCCACTATTATATCCGGTGAATTGGTACTCAATATCATAATTCAACTGGGTCCGACTCATTAATCTTTCACTTTTATGATTAATGTTTTTCCTTTTTTAATCAGTACAACAATTCCATTTATTTGCCTCGGATGGGAGATCAAGAAATCGGGACACAAAGGTACACCAGTCGTACTGGTGCATACAAGCTACTCAGCACCCTTCAACCATGAACCCAGGGACGCAAAGGTACCCTGATCGTGCTGGTGCATAAATCTACTCAGTACCCTACCGATAAGGACACCTAATTCATAAGTATGCATACCCCCTAAATAGGTCTGTAGAGCTAGATAGAGTAAGATATAGGGTCTGGCTAGGGCACAAAGGCACACCAGCAAATACCAGAATAATCGTGGACTAAACCACGTCTTTAGGGTAGCGACCCCTAAAGAGCCACCATACCCGATCTCGAGTTCTTTCACCTTAAGTATTAGTATCTTAATTAATGTGATTACGAAAAGCACAATCAGATACTTATTCACTTTCAATCGTTCTGATATCATTAGTCATTTCTTATTCAAACGGTTATCCAAGATAACATAGAGAAATCATTAAGGCTATCATAATCTCATCTAATTCCGAATTAGGATTCGTTCTCGTGATACTTACTAATTATCAAATACTCCTACCTTGCTAATCAACATTATTTGAGTCATATTATGAAGTTCCACAATTACAACGACATATTAGGTACAAATTACTCTTTTACCCCTTACTTATATAATTGCTAAGTCATCCCTTCCTTACTTGACAAATGACCCTATTACCCTCCTTGTTGTATAATTACCAAATTACCCCTTACTCAGTTTAGGTTGTCAAGTTATATCCTACGCTTTTTAGATCACCATTCACCCTTCATAATTGTTACACTTAACATATTTTCCATTTGGTTGGTTAAATTACTGTATTGTCCTTCTCCTTTGTTATAATTATTGAATTGCCCTTAAGTTGGATAAATTATCAAATCACCCTTCTTTATTATCGTAATTACCAATATACCCTTTAGTCGGTTAAATTACCAAATTACCCTTATTAATTATCATAATTACCAATTTTCCCTTTAGTTGGTTAAATTACTAAATTATCCTTCTATAATCTCATAATTGCCAGATTGCCCTTATCCATTATTATAATTACCATATTACCCTTATCTATTATCATAACTAACATATCACCCTTCGCAATTATTATAATTACCATTTTACCCTTCTCCATTATTATAATTATTAATTTACCCTTCTCCTTAATTATAATTACCAATTTACCCTTTTACTTATAAATTACCGTTTTACCCCTTTACTACCAAAATTACCATAATATCCTCTTATTTATAAAACTACCATTTTACCCCCTTACATCCAATTTTACCATATTACCCTTTTGCTTGCCAATTTACCATAATATCCTTTTAGATCCAAAATTACTATTTTACCCCTTACTTCCAAAATTACCATTCTTACCCTTCTCTTCCAAAATTACCATTTTACCCTTTAGTCCCAACATTACCATAATACTCCTTTACTTATAAAATTACCATTTTGCCATTTACTTATAAAATTACCATATTACCCTTTTGCCTCCAAAATTACCACTTGACCTCATTTATTACACCACTTTTATTAAATTAACATTACCACATAGAATAATAATATTAATACTCCATTAACAATATCCAACTCCACCAACTATTTTATTTTAATATAATACTTGTTAGCACCCACACATATTAGGCCACATTCTTGAACAAGAATTATTACTAAAATTCCCCTAGGGATCACAATAACATTATTCATGCATAAATGGTAACAATAATATAATATGACATGGATAAGTACTTAACACTTTAATTAATAATCAAACTCTTCCCTTAAGCAACATTTCCACACATGGCATATAAACTAGCATACTTTCCCTTTTTTATCAATCACTACAAAATATATATATATATATATATATATATATATATATATATATATTAGACCACAAATATCAAGCATAATAACATATTAAAAATCCTAATGTGCTAACATACGTTTATCCATGTGTTTAAGTGGGGTTTAATGATTACTTTAATTCCCACAAAAATTGAATCTTACCAGTATCTCGATTAAAGATTCAAGCCTTAAATAGCAAAATCAACACCTAAAAATAATATCAATATTTATTATATTAGAAATAAGAAAATCAAAGCACAAGACTTTATAAATTTTACTTAATGAAATAATTAATTTAAATATTATCATACCTGAAAATTATTACTAAAAATTGGCCAATAAATGCAGCAACTCATCCTACATATGCAACATGAGCTGCATGTAAAAATAAGGGTCGAAGGGTCGAAGGTTGCATGAAGAAGAGGGTGGAAGGGGTGTTTTCGGGTTATGGTCTTTAGGCTAGAAAAGAGGGAATGTGGGGGAGGATTAGAGGTAAGGAAAGGGTGCAGGAGTAAAGAAGGGTGTAGGTGGTGGCTGGGGATGGGTTGTTTCCTGCCAAGGGTGGCAGAGGCAGCGGTGGTGAGGCGGCGGAGATGGCTGCCGAGGTGGATCGGGCTGAGAAGGAAGGAAAAGACGGGGGAAAATGGAGGGGTGAGGGGGATTGTTTCGGCCAAACAAGGTATGGGGGTGGTAGAGGAGGTTATAGGGAGTTGACTGGTGGTTTGGGTGGCAGTAGAGGCCGCTAGAAGGCAGCGAACGGTGGGGTTGCAGGGAGGCTTCTAATAAGGGAGAAAAAGAAGTGGGGAGGAAGAAGGGGTTGCGGGATGGCTTGGGGTGGTCTTGTGGCGGTGCAGGGCGGTAATAGAAGGGTACAGAAGGTGGTTTAGGTGGTTGGTGAGGCGGAGGAAGCGGCGGAGCCAAACTGATGTGAAAATGGAAGGAGAAGAAAAGGGAGAAGAGGGAGGTCGGGGAAGGTATGGGGCTCAAAAAATGGGGCAGAAAAAGGGCTGAAGGGGAGAAGAAAAAGAAGAGGGAGGGTAAGGGGATAGGTGGCCATTCGGTGGCAGTGTTTAGGGTAACAGGGAGGTGGTAGGGTGGCAGGGAGAGGGAGACAAAGAAGAGGAAAGGGTGGCCATGCGGGATGGGGTGCCTGGCTACCCGGTTTCCAAAATGATGAAAAAAAGGGGCAGGGGAGAGAGAGAGGGAGAGAGGAAGGTGGTGGCAGTGCTTTCAGGAGGTGGCAGTGGGACACTGTAGGCAGTGGCAGTCATGGCGATGACGATCGGTCGGGGGGCTGTTGGGTCGAGGCAGAAGAAGAAGAAGAAGAAGAAGAAGAAGAAGAAAGGGAGAAGGAGGAAGCAGGCCGGTGTAGGGGGAAAAAATAAGTTGGGTCGACCCAGGCGTTGGGGGAGAAAGGAAAAGAAGAGGAGGACAGGGGCTAGGTCGACGTGCGCGGGAAAGAGGAGGGGAGAGGGGGAGATGGGCCGGCGGCCCAATCGCGTGGGGGAAAGGGGAGGCAGGTCTGGCGCGGCGGCCCGAAGGAGGGAAAAGGAAGAGAAAAGAAAAAAGAAAAGGAGAAAAAGGAGAAGGAAAAGAAAAGGAAAAAAGAAAATAAGGGAAAATAATTTAATTTAATTTTAAAAATATTAGAATGTAATATTTTTGATAAATTATTTAATTTAATAATTTAATTCAATATAATTTAAAATATTGGTTCAAAAAGGGTAATTTTAGTCAAATATTGGTTTAAAATATTATTTAAATAAAAATAATATGATAAAATAACAAAATATTTATTTTTAATTTATTAAATACTCCTATCTAAATTCATATACTTAAAAATCTATAAAATAATTAAACTAAATAATTTTAAAAGCTAATTTATTTCAAATAAAAGTTATTTATTAAATTATAGGTTTTCTAAAATTGTGAGGGATTACATTGGTGCATTAATCCATATGCGTAGATGATCAATATATTAAATTATTATAAATTTGTTTGATGTACTATGTTTGATGCATAGATAGTGTTGCAGAATAATGCTTATTGCAGTCTAATAAGACTATATCTATAAAATTATCACAACTAACAAGGCAATTGAAACAATTGAGAATTTATTCACAAAACATAAAAATAAGGGGAAAATTAGAGATCTTCATTCATGTAATTATGTAATTATGAGAGGATTAAACAAATCACACAATTAGTAATTCTCTAAAACAAATAGAACATAATAGTGGAGAAGAAGATTCACACGTTTGACTTAACAGGTAGGTTTTTATCATAACTTTTTTATATCAGATAAAATCCTACAAGGTAAAATAACGTATTTTATAGAAAACCCAAAACACACAAGGCCTCCATGTTAAATTCTCAACTCTCAACATTTATCCAAAGTTTAAAAAAACGTTCCATGAGCAAACGCTGTCCAAGTTAGTAAACTCGGGGCCCTTGTGTTTGTCGCATAATACACATGTCAAGCTATACTTCTTTAACAACTTGTATAGATTAACATCTTGTTATGAGGTGCATCAAGTATCCAATAAAAGCTTAAAATTCTCCATCTTGATAGAGTATTTGAGACGCGAGACATGGAAATACCAATGTAAAAAATCTTAGCCATATAAAGGGTCTCATGGCCTATAAACATCGATCAAATCCGAGAAATACTCAAACTTGCTCATAGTTGGTAGCTTCATTAGCATGTCATCCAGATTATCCAAAGCATCCATTTTATCTAATACAACTTTACTATCAACAATAATACCTTGAATAAAGTGATACCTTATATCGACGTGCTTTATTTAACGTTAAACAATGAAAATAATTATGATTCTTTGCTAAATAGGTAACACTCTTGCTATCACCTTGAATTAATGAAGTACCATAACCAAACCCCAAATCATGTACTAAACCACCAAGCCACATGACTTCCTGGAAAGCCCCTATCATAGCTATATACTCTACCTCAGTAGTGAAAAGGATCATCACCTCTTACAAAGAAGACCTCTAGCTAATAGCTGAACAACTAGGTTAAAAAATATATCCACTGGTGGATCGAACCTCATTTCATTAGGGTATCCACCATAATCAAAGTCCATGAACCCAACCAATGAATCACTCTAAACAAGTTGATGTTGTACTCTGCAAATACTTAAGGATCTACTTCATTGCTTGCCAGTGAACCTTCCTCGAATTTTCCATATACTGACTCATAAAGCTAGTAACTTAAGCAATACCTAGTTGGGTACACACCATATTATAATGATACAATCAACAATAAAATAATAAGGAACAATAGCTATGAATTCCCCTTCCTCTTTAGATTTGGGAAAATCTAAACCTAAAAAATTAAAGTGAGTAGTTAACTGAGTGCTCATTGACTTGGCATCAATCACATAAAACCTTTTAAGCAACTTGTTCACATATGCCTCTTTTGAAAAGTACAAAAGCTTGTGCTCATGGTCCCTTATGATCTGGATGCCATAGGTCCTCTTTGTAGCTTTAAGATCCTTCATCTCAAACTCACTCTTCAGTAGTGTCTTCACCTTATCAACATCATACATATCTTTTGCCGCTACAAGCATGTCATCAACATATAGCAAAAGATACACAAGTGAACCAAAATCCATCTCTTTCAAGTACACACATCCATCATACTTACTCATGGATAAACCTTGTTCAAGCATAAAATAATCATAAGTCTATATCACTATCTAGGAGATTGCATCATACCATACAATCACCTCTTTATAGGAATACATGATCACATATCCCCTCAACAATAAACCATTAGATTAATGTATGTAAATATCCTCTTCAATCTCACCATGCAAAAATATAGTTTTAACATTTAATTTCTCAAACTCTTAATCATGCATAATCAAAAGTGCAAGCAATGTATGAATAGAAGTATGTTTAACTATAGAAGAAAATACCTCGTTATAGTCCATACCTATAATATGATTGAATCCACATTCAACTAAATGGGCCTTGTACCTTGGTCTCTCAACCATTGGAACTCCCTATTTGAGCTTGTACACCCACTTACAATCACCTGTCTTATTCTTCCTGGGTGCCTTCACAAGTTCCTATATTTTATTCTTTAATAAGGACTACAACTCCTCATTTATAGCAATACACCATGCAATAGATTTAGAACTCATAATATCTTCTAATAATTATGGTGGCTCATACACATCAACAACTTTCTTTGTACTAGATAATACATAGTTAGCCAATTCTTCATAACTACTCCTAATTATAGGCTTAACAATCATTTGTGGTTTGCCAAAAGCAACGCCTCTTTGCTCCACCTACTACTTGGATTCACCCATTTCAAGAATAGTGGGTCTATAAGAAGGTTCTTTATCATCCAAGTCAACCTCAACCTCTACCTGGATTTCAGCACTAATCCTATTCCACATCCTTAACATAACATCACTAGACTCAACCTTTTGGAGGATTAGGAACTTATTGAAGGTAACATCTTTACTAGTTAAGAATTTGGATGTAGCCAAATGCCATAACATTTCAATCCATATTTCAAGCCAATAAATATATAATTTTTGCCTCTAGGCTCAAGTTTACCTTCATTCACATAAGCATAAGTAAGACAACAAAAAACATGCAAATTGGAGTAATTAGATGGTTTACCAAACCATAACTCCTCAGGTTTCTTTAACTCAATGGACTAGCTGGGTGACTGATTCACTAGTTATGTTTTCATGTGAACCACCTAAGCTAAAAATTCTTTGTTTAGCTCTCCCTGTGCTAACATACAATGAGCCTTATCTGATAGGCACCTATTCATCCACTCAACAACCCCATTTTGATAGGGTCTCTCAATACAAATTTGGTGTCTCGTTATCCCATGGCCCTAATATAAATAAGTGAAACACCAAATATATCATTATTATGCTTTAAAAATACACTTATACCTTTCTAGAGAAGTCATCAATAAATATAAGCAACCACCGTAAACCTCCTTTTGAGACCACTTTTGTTGGACCTCATAAATATTAATGAATTTACTAAATATGTGCTCTTGTACTATGCTTAGTTATTGAAAATCTAACCTCCTTCTACTTGCCAAACTCATGATGCATGCAGAAGTCCGTAATAATCATACTTTGTCCATCTATTAGCCCCCTCTTAGAGAGTCAGTTAGTCCTTTCACATGCATGTGCCAAAGTCTCTTAACATTTGAGTCTGTCAACCTCACCAATGTCATAACAGTTATCCCTACAATAGTAGAACTTATCAACTCATATAATATCCTGACCCATTTCCCTTTCATTGCCACATGAGCCTATTTTGTAACTTTTAAACTAACAACCTTGCAAGCATCACATCTTATTTTAGATAGTGTCTTGACCACATCATCATGCATTCTTGCCTTCATCATCACAATCCTAACAACCTTGCAAGCAACATCATTTCTCATCAAGACAACTTCAACTTAAGTTTCCTCAAAAGTATAAAACCAACTACAATTGAGACTAATATAGTAAGAACACCCAAAATCCAAGATCCATCTATCAATGATCTTAGTCAATCTATTAGTGGGCATCAACACATCTACATCACTATCATCACAAGCAATAACAACATCATCTTTCATATTAGATCACTCACCAAATTTAGCATTGAGCTTCCTATTAGAATGAAACTTCCTAATATGCCCATTCTTGTGACACTAATAGCGCATACAGTTCTTTTTTCAACTCTTCAACTTAGATTTAGACTTGTCATAGTCACTAAACCCTCGCTCTTGATTCCTCCCCTAGCTACAAGTCTCTTACTGTGTGAGTCCTCATAAGTATCACTACCAGTTAACTAACTATCAATCAAGTCCTATTATAGCAATACAAATTTCATATTCTCAAAGGCTAACTAATTATTCCCATACAACATAGTCTTAGAAAAATGTTTAAAGCTTGCAGCCAAAGAACATAAAAATATAATGACTAAATCTTTATCATTAAGCTTGACTTCTATGTTATGTAAATCAATCATAATAGAATCAAACTCATCTAAAGATCCATTCTCACCTAATTTCAAGTCATGAAGCCAACTCTTCAATAGTAGATGACTTGATATTAAATTTGCCATATACAAAGATTAAAACTTCAACCACAAGGTAATCACCATTGATTTGTTGCCCCTTCCCACAGTACTTTGTTGGACAAACATAATTGTATGGTTGAGAGGGATTTAAGATCTACCTCCTCAAAGCTATCATCTCTCATCAATTCTAGCTTATTTGAATGACCAGATAAAGCTTTTTTCAATCCATTTTGAACAAAAATCGCTTGTGTCTTTAATTTTCACAATCCTAAATGGATGGACAGATTAAACCTCTCAATATCAAATCTTATAGCCATCAAAAATACCATATCTCTTCAACATCCAAGATCTGATACCAAATTATTGAGAAGTAACACCGATTACAGTCTAATAATACTAGATCTTAAAAATTATCAAAACTAATAAAACAATTGAACCAATTGAGAATTAGATCATAAGACAAAATCTAATAAGACTACATCTAAAAAATTATCAAAAATAATAAAATAATTTAACCAAATGAGAATTAAATCATAAGACAAAACAATAAGGATATTTATATTTCTTTATTTGTGATTATGCAATTACAAGAGGTTTGAACAAATGATTTGATAAATCACACAATCCATAATTCTCTAAAACAAAGAGATAATAATATAGGATATGAAGATTCACACATATGACTTGATGACTAGGATTTTATCACAATTATTTTATATCAAATAAAATTCTATAGGGAAAACAGGGTGTTTCATAGAAGACTCAAGAAATACGGCCTGCAATTAGGAAACACGGGGCCCCTTATTAATTTATCTGCTCTTTACATTTGTCAAAAATTCAACCCCAAACATTCTATGAACAAAAATAGGGGCCCTTTTTTATCATAGAATGAACATGTCAAGCTATGCTTCTCCAACAACCTGCACGAACTAAAACCTCGTTATATTAGGCATTGATGAATAGATATTTGTATATATTTAGTACCATTTTATTACAAGTTTTTTCTCCATTTATTTAATTAATAAGTTATTTTATTTACATTATTTTTTCATTATATGATTAATTTGTAATAATATCATATATTAATTAATTTTGAGTTAAGTTAAAGTAAACTTCGTTGGAAATTTAACAACCTATGGTATTTTGACCATAATTTTTTCATATGAACTTGAATTTAGGTTATTAGAATTTCTGTGTAAAGATAAAAAAAAAATAAGATATATAACTTTTATTTATATATATATTTTTATTAACTTAGGTTGAATCAAAATGATAATTGAGTTTAAAGTAACAACTTAAAACATTTGGTAATATAAAGATTTGTTATTTACTAACTTTTTCTTTTGTTTCATGTAGTGGTCAATTCAAAAATTAGCAATAGAAGAAAAGGAAAAGATAAAAATATGAAAAGTAATAAAAGTTAAAAAAAATAGCAATAGTTCAGTTATAAAAGAAAGGGAGAAGATAGAAAAATTACAAAGGAACTGAAGATATACAAATGCGATATATATATATATATATATATAATTTTGGGATGAGAGAGAATGATTTACACGAGAAACAAATAGTGTCAAGAAGAAGAAGCCAAAGAAAAAAATTTCTATCACTACTGACCAATAAGAGCATGCAAATTATTATTTTTTGGTTTGATTTTAGATCTAAAGTTCTCAATTTTATATTTAAATTTTTATAGGATCAATATTTTATATATAATTTATTTTTTATTCAATCTTATTATGTTTATTTTAATTAATAGTATGTTCTAATTTTATTTTACTAGGAATATTGGGAATCCCTATTCTTTATATTATGCGATTAACTGATTGCTTGATTTATAAATTTTCATACATGTGTTTATGCTATTGTTGTTAATTATATCCAATTAATAGACCAGCCATATTTAATTAGTTTCTAACAAGTCGAGTTGAGAAAGGTAGTCAATTCTCCACTTTAGGTTGAATAGCATAAATAAAAATTGAATGAGTAGTGAAAATAATTATAGACTTTCTACAATGATAAAGAAGGATATTTAATTAATTGAACCTAAATCATCATCTTTTATTTAAATTATTTTACTAGAGATATCAGGACTAGTAATTGACAATAGGATTGGGTAGCTCGAGAGAATACATTGGCTATATATTCCTGTTGACACATAGTGAGTAATTGATAAAGGTAAGTAATTTGTTAGTTGAATTTTATAATTGAATAGATATGGATCTGGATTCCTTAGTAATTTTTATTAATTAATTTGATATCCATTAGATTGTATTTATTTTAGTTTAGATATTTTTAGTTAAAATTTTTAGTTTAGATTAATAACTATTTTTTTATTTTATTTTGATATTTTAAGCCTGATTTAATTTATTATAGTTTTTGAGTTATTGATTAGCTTATATTGGATAATAATTAGGTACTAACTATACCTTAACTACTTACAACTAGTATATTTGTCGACAGGTATATTATGTTTATTAGTTTGGTATGCATATGGATGAGGTAGTCCCAATAGTTTTTTGTTGTCTAAAAAAAACTAATAAAAATATGGATGATATGTCCTTTGAAATGTGGGTATTGCTATGTTAGATTTATTAAAATGTAAGGGTGGTTAATAAAATTTTATAAGAACCATATTCACTCCAAGGATATCGATGTTGCTTTCATTGAGCATGCTTGAAGTAGTATTGCAACACATATATAGATGTTGTGTTCTTTACTACGATCTAGATAGAATTGACCATATATTTATAATTATGAATGGTACTTATGATAATCATGGTACCTTTATGAAGAAAGTTATGTGGAAAAATATGATGGTTTTGTGATGCTTGGTTAATAAATACAACATATTTAGACTACTAAAGTAATTATATGGCCTTAAGTAGGCACTTAAGAAGGGGTTGAAAATTTTAATAGCTAAATATTATCTAATGTATACATATGATTTTGGGTTCATACCTTTGTGAGATCTCTGATTCTTCTTGATATGGTATCATTTCACTGTATGCGGATGATAGACTCATTTTGGGCATCAATATGTTAGTTGTTGATATGGCTAAGAGTATCCTTAAATATGAATTTGATGAATTGAATTTTACTTACCCTGGAAGTGGAAAAGATTGTTTCCTTTGTTGGAATTAACTAGCCACTCTATTTTATAAAAATCATAAAAAGGTTTAAAAACATTGATAAAGAGTTGATAAGAACACTATATGATGCAATCATGGTTGTAAAGAAGAATGACTATGAGAGCGTTGATCAGCTAAGGCATACTTAGATACTTGGAAGTGTTATGTATATAATGAGTTACTCTTGATCTAACATACTTTCTTTGTGAGTAGACTTAATAGGTATACACGCAATCTAAATTAAGAACATTAGAATGCCCTTACATTACTACTAAGGTATCTTAAGGGCACCATACATTATGAATTATCATTGTAACATCCCAATTTGTATCACCATAATATTTTATTGTTTTGTAAAAGAGAAGTAGAAGTTGAGACAAAATAGGGATAAAAATTCCCTATCCAACATCGATAAGGTATAAGAAATACCTAATCCATGTTGGGTGTAAGGTTAAAATTATCCTTATACCTCAAGGAATCCAATGTCATTGGAACTTAATTCTAAGATTGATATAAGAATTTCTAAAGCATGAATCCAAGTGTAGGAAAACTCTTTAAATGATAAAAGGTCAAAATATAAATAGAGAATCATCAAATGTTTAACTTTACATTGACACCATAAAAGTAAATACAAGGAAACATTGAATCAAAATAAGTGTGCCAACCTAAGCAAATATTAATGTCACTCTCCTATACAAGACTTCACAAGAGTGGGTTCCCTACAAAACAAGGATGATTTATCCTCTAAATGAGTCAGTTTCATCACACCACTACTAGGACATCATTAAGGTTAATTAATTAGTAAAATCTATCTTATATGAGCACTTAAAACACAAATTATAAAATCACATGTTCGTATATATCACGTACACATATGTTGGCACCTTTGAATAACCTAGTGCATATATTAACTTGTAATGTCCTAAATGAGTACACATGAAAAATGTTACACCCATCTAAAATATAATATATCAACAACATATTATTGTCAAATAATTTCATGACCACATAATTTCAATTACCAAAACAAAATAGGTGTTTATTATTTACAACAAACAATATGAGTCAAGGTTTAAGTAATTACACAAAATGAATGGGCATCAGAGTCAAGGGGATTTCAATATTATACCACACCCACCTTACTTGGTTTAATGTCATATAAATAAATATAAACATAGTTAAGAAGGTTTCAAATGATATATCATACCTACCTTACTTGGTTTAATGCCATACTAATAGGGATCATCAAAGCTAATAGGCATTCAAAGGGGCTAACACACCCACCATAATTGGCTTAATACCTATTCAAACTAGGAATTTATGAATAACATCAAACCATTAATGAGCATCAAATCCAAAAGGATTGCAAGGGGATATGACACCCACTTTACTTGGTTTGATTCCATATCTAACTGAGCATTTATAGATAACACAAAACCATCAATGAACACTAGAGCTAAGAGACTTTCAAGGGACTACCACAACCACACACTTGGTTTAATGCCACATCGATGGGAATTTATAGGGAACATCAAACTTAAGACAACACATCATAATATCGCATAATATAACATATATAATTAATACCATTTATCACATATTAAGTGCTTATAGATTACGCCGAACATTTATAAAAGTGTTTATAGATGCCACTAAACTGACGCAAGATTTTATAGGTGACACCAAACTTATCATATAATTACAATGTTTAAAATATGCCTAAAGAACCACTTTATGAATTATAAAGACCACTTTATGGAAACTAGGCCAAAATATAAAATAAATTTAGGTTTAAAATCATAAAATAATATTATATTCCATTTACAAAAACTATTTATGGTAAATAGTCAAAGTCAAATTTAATGCTACAACTTTGAATTTTACTATTTACATATTAATCATAAAATGTACATATTAATCATTTTACCCTTTGTATGATTAATATGTTCATTTTGGGGCCATTCATGATTAATTCTTAATTAACCTTCAAAAATAACTAAATCTTTATTAACCCTACTTATGGTGATTAGTGAGTAATTATTGAAAAATAATGTTCATGAAGAACATTCATACCCATTTTTACTAAATTTCCTCAAACTTTAGCCAATCATATATTAGGTTATATTAATCAAAATAATAACATATGATATACAAAATTTATACTTTAATGCCCATAAATATCATGAAATCAGTAGATTAACCAACAATTAACATTAACATTAAAATTTAGATTAAACTCGAGGTTAACGATCATAACTTTTTACATACCTAGCATTTTTTAGATCCAAAAGATATGTTAGAAACTAGAAACATTTTGGACCCAAAAGATGCATTAGAAACTAGAAACCCTAAGCTTGCATCTTATTTGCATAAAAACACTTGCCCCATTTTAGCAGTTTCTACATGCAAGTTACCCCAACATTAATGGTCTCAAAAACATCAATTTCATGCTTTTCTTAATCATTATTGTCTTAAAACCTTCATATGACAACTTATAATAAGTTATATGATTAAAAAACTTATTATTATACTAAATATTACTAATAAAAAATAACACCATATGACCCATTTTACAAAAGCAACATGATAAATATGACAAATCTAGAATAAAACACTAAGATTCAAAGATACACATGTGATAAAATGAAAAATAAATTTTTTGGCACAATAGAAGTAGATATTATTTACCTTAAAAGTTATCAAACTGATTTGAAAAATATGAGAATCCCATGCAAGGCTTAAAACCACAAAACCACCTTAAAAATTATCAAAACATAAGAGATTTAGAATATAACTTAAATTAAAAGAGATTAAAATTAATTGAAATGGAGGATAGGTCATATCCTTAGGGAGGATTTATAAATATCTATAATATTTTAATAATTAGGGTATATGGTGGGACTAATCTCACCCAAATTAAAGGCTTAACTCTCATTTATTTAAGCAAAATGTAAAAGAGCAAAACCATGGTTTGTTTTAGTTTTGAAGGTTTGATGAAGGTGAAACGGCGAAGGAATGAGTTGGACATATGAAGAAAAATAAGATGAATAACACGAAGAAAACTCTTAAGGAAATAGAGAAGGATATAAATTTTATTTGCGGTTTCTCATCACACGCCACACACACATACACAAACAAAATTCCTAAGACAACTTGTAAGATTTATGCACTCTAAAAATGATCACTTTGATGAATATTTGAAGCCAATGGGATATAAATAAAGCTTATGCACCATAATAAGAAATATTTTAGGGGAATTTTGATGTTCATGTAAGAAAAAGGGAATTGGGAGAAGGAACGTGTGTGGAAGAAGGATATTGGTTGAGTGATGTGTTGTGGTGATTTTATGGAATATGTGTAAGTATACTATCTTTCATGGTGGCTTGTGTTCGGGGAAAGGATAATGCAATAAAATATGGAGAAAAAATAAAATAATAAATGATATGCTAAGGCATAAAGAAAGGGAGCAAAATCATAGGCTTGACATACAATATAAGATAGGAAAATATGTTATTTAAGAACCTTTTAGGGAATATTCTTTATGATATTTCAAAATAATGAAACTTGTAATCATAGGATGACAATGGTCTAGATCAAGGTTTAGAACTAGATCTTGATATAATTCAAAGGCTTGTATTAGGTTTCACAAATGTTATATAGAATCAAAGTTAAGAAAGGTAAGTTTTGATAATTGATTATGCCAAAAAAATAAAAATACTAAAGGTATAATATTTTTAACCTATTTTTATATTATAAGCATAAGAATATAATGATCCCAAAATTTTTGTAATGATGTGATAAGGAGAAGACTAATTCAAGGCTTAAAATGCGAAAAACCATAAATAAAATGAAACTACTAGTTTTTTTTATCATAATCCCAATTCATAGCTTTGAACATGATTAAGAGACTAGGAAAAAAATCAAATATAGATAAATTATAGTGGTTCAAAAGAATTTGGATAGCTTACAATGGCTAAAAAATCTCTTGGGGCTTAACACTGCAAGAAAGGTTAAGAAAATGAGAAAAAAAAAACCTTTTGAAATGAAATTAGCGTTTTCAAAATCTTAAGACATGTAAATAAATCATGGCAACAAACTAATTTTATTTTGAAATAATATGGATCTTAAATGGATTAGGATTTCTGAAAGTTAGAGTATTACAATCATAATGTAATCATCCTTTAATGTTATAAAGATATTGTGATGCTAATTAGATTTCGGAGAGTGATGATGTAAAATCCACCAATGAATATATATCTACCTTGGTAGGTCCAGTAGTGTCATGAAAATTTTCCAAGTAGGCGTGTATAGCAATGTCAACTATGAAGTGAGAATTTGTTATACTAGAGCTAGCTAGACATGCAACTTCATGGTTGAGGCATGTGTTTGCTAACATTCCTTTGTGGCCAATGTTGATGGCTTCACTATCTTTTCATTGTAACTATCAATCAACTATGTAATAAAATCTACAATGGCAAGAGCATAAATATTCATTTAGGACCTACTAGTGTATATAGTCAACTAAAGTGTGGTGTTATTTCTTTTGACAGTGTCAGGTCAAGAAAAAATTGTAATAATTCATTGATAAAAAAATATTTGACAAGAAATTAGTTTATGAAAATACTAGTGAAATGGGGTTGTATCCACATGTGTAGAGGCTTATGAAAATACTCTATTAATTAAGGTCCAATGGGTCAAGTGAAGTCATATGCTTACTACCTCATATATTTGTGTTCATAAGTTTATCAATTATATTGTATTTCATAGCAATTATACTATAATTGTTGAGGTTGGATGTAGAGTCCTTAATGAGTTCCATAACCCAATTTTTGGTGTCATGAGCAAGACACACTTTATGGGCTTACCTATATAATTGTGAGGTCTAGTCACCTCCTATGAGAAGTATCATGAACATAGTCTTAATAGCGGTCACAAAATTAGGGTATGGTGGGCTATAGATTGCTTGCATGAGCTATCCTTTTTTTTTCTTTTATCAATTTTAAGACTTATTTCACCTAATAACAATGTTTTTAGAAAATTTTGAACATTTTCAAAAAAAATCAAGTTTGTATCAAGAAAGGTAGGTTTAGTGTTTCATTGGTTACTCTAAAATTAGAGTTTTATATTGGTAGTAGACAATGCTTGTTTGGTCTATTTCATATCTAGGTTTGGATAACTTGATTTGATTGATTATCCTTCCAAAGGCATGCCTATTTTGATGTTATAAGTTTTAAAATGGTTTTAATAGTGTTTTAATGTTTTTTTCTATATCTATGGCCAAGCTTTTACTCCACTATGACTGACCAAAAATCATTCCCTTTTATCACTGTATGAAAAACAAATTATCAATTCCCAAATGTTATAATTATTTAATGACCTTCTCCTTAATTACCAGCATTATTCTTTTAACTTTGAATGTTATGACTAGTCGGTATAGTCTATGCCAACATATCGATTCTTTAACAGTGTGACTACCAACATTAATATGCAATTTGGCACAATTTCATTGTTGTATAAACCCAAAGTTAGAGCATGTCAAAAATTATCCAACTCATTAACACTAGTTTTCATCTCCTCATCCTCACCCTACTTCATTCTCTCTCAATTTTATTACATTTTCATTATTTCTCAATTTTCATTCAATGGAATAGTTCTTACTTTGCCTATTGGAGTGCATTGAACTGGTAGAGAAAGATCATAACCTTAGGATTCTAAGTGTAATACTCTAATTTATATAACTCTAATTATCATTTAATTAGTCTTGTAATTGGTTTCTAATATTTCTAATATGGATGTTCAAGCCATTCCTATTAAATCAAACCTTCATGCAATTCATTTTAGTCATTTGTGAAAAAATATGTTTTCATGATAATTTTTTATTTAATCCTTTTCACATATTTTTAAATTTTCCAAAACTTGTAACTTATACTAATTTTTCTAAGCTTGATGTATGATTCCTTTCCATTCTAGATCACTAGTTTCTTCTGCATCCCTAAATCATGAAAATTTCTACATTAAATGATTTAGCTATCTTTATCCATTTTTAAATTTTGGACTCCAAACTAATTTCAAGATTAAATATTATTTTTTTACTTATTTGATTTTATAAAAACATTTTTGCATCATTCCTTACCTATTTAGACCATTCGTTGTTCATTTCGCACATTTGTAAAAAAATATGTTTACACGAATTATCCAAACTTATCATTTTTGATAGTTTTACATCCATTAAGCTTCAAACCAACATTGATACTAAATGGTTTTATATATTCAGGTTTCTAAAATATTTTACACCTTTCCATAAATGTTTATAATTTTTAGGATTTATTTGATATTTTCCCATACAAATTCCTAATTAACTACTTTCTACACATTTTAATTTCAAAAAAATATATTGAAAAGAACATCCTTGCCCTTCTCCATAATCATGTGACACACCCATAATCTTGCCAACTATATTTTTATTTTCCTAGATAGATTACCCAACTAAATCCTAACTATGATAAAAAAATTAATAATAATAATAATAATAACTCACTCAAACACTCACCTAATCTCTCACACTCAACCACCTATTTTACTCAATTAATTTACAATCCATCTCATTATATACTCCCTTCATTTCATGCCAAACATTTATAGACCCATACAACAGTTTTTTAGCCCTATATAACACACAAAAACCCAACCCTGCTTGTGTCTTCTTTCCTCAATTATTTCTCTAAGTTTTACTTGCTATTTTACACCCCTAATTCCCATATCCTCCTTGATATATCTATTTCCTTTTATTTTTTTGGTTGTGTTATATATATTTTTGGCCCCATATCTACTTGATATATGAGTTTTGTCCATTGCATGCATCTTTCAAGTGCAATTTTACCAACAATCCAATCCCACCTTCACCTCCCTTTTCCCTTGTAATTTTACAGCATTCAACGACCATAGCACAACCTCTCTTCTTTCTCCTTTTGTTGGCATGTTCTTGGCAGATTTAGGTTGTGTTTGTTACGAGTTTTGGCTTGGGAAAGTTGTTGCTACTACTACCAAGTTCCCTCACCACTTACATCCTTTTCTTCCTTTATTCATGCTCCTTAATATTTTATCTTCTCCTTTACTTGTTCCTTACTAATTTTATCAACTTTCCTTATGCCTTTTATAGTCTTATTAAAGGTAATCGAGCTTAGGAAGCCAAATGAATGTTTAGGAGTATTATTTTTTCTTGAAGATTAGCTTATTGGTAATGTGATATTTTCTTAAACAAAGGTTTTATAGGCTTTCGTTATGTTGTTTAATAGCATGCAAGCATGATATAATTCTAGTTTAAAAATAAGCATGACATAGGGAGTGTGTGCTATGCATAAATTAATGAAGTATGATTTTATGTGAGTATTACCATGTATTATTGTATGTTGGTTACAAAAGAAAAATGCCTAAGCCTATTTTGTGTATTTTGGCCCTATGATTTTATGTGGGTTATTTTGTATTACTTTTTATCAAGCATGTTATTATGTATGTTGTAATATGCTAGCATGTATGATTGATTACCTCAAGTTATAGTAGATAGGGCTGTAAATAAGCTAAGCCAAGTTGGGGTGAGCTTAAGCTCGACTTGTTTAATAGACAAGCCTAAAAATAAATATCGAGATCGAATTGTTTATAAATAAGCCAAGCTTTTGACGAGTCATCTTATGAGCTTATGTGGTAAACTAGTTAAGCTCGCAAAATTTTACACTATAAACGAGATTGAGCCTAAAATTTTCATGCTCAAACTCAGTATGTTTATTAAAAATAAATCTTGAACTCAACTCGTTTAGTTAAATAAATGCGCTAAGCCCAAAAACTTCACGAACGAGTTGTGTTCGTTTACAACTTTAACAGTGGATAATGGGTAGATTAGCATAGATGAATTTTTGTAGCCCTTTTCATTGTATGAAGTTTTATTTTTATTTTTAATATCTTTTGATAATGTGTGTGTGTGTGTCTATATATATATATTAGGGTATAGAAGCTTAGTTGTATACCTGTAGAGTTGAATTGAATTTTGGGTGTTAATGCTAATTTAAATCCAAGAGTAATTTTGGTTATTGTGAGTTTTGAATACACCAATGTGTTTATTAGGTATCTCACATAAAAAATTGATAGATTATACGATAAGGTTTGGAGTTGATTTGCTTTTGTTATGAATTTATTAAGTTTAGGTGATAATTAGTGTGATTAGGGATATAATGGCTTATTTGCATGAATTTTAAGATTTTGAGGTGAGTGGGTTATTAAGTGGGTTAAAAATGAGTTATGGATGTTAAGGGTAACATTTGAGTTAATTTAGTCTTTTGTTGCTTATCAAGGAGTTCTAAATTGGATTTGAATTAAGTGTGCTTAATAAAAGATGTTTAAGACTTGTTCTTGTTTTGCAGATTTTATGAGTTAATTTGCATAGTTTAAGTACCTAGCTAAGGATTTTGGTGTTTTAGGGGTAATTTATTTGTTCACTTACATACCCCTTCTTAGGTCATATTTAGCAAAGTGACCTTAAGGGTCTTCTAGGTGAAATCCTTAAGTTTAGCGGTTTGTTTGATTTATTCATGTTATCTTTAAGTGTCAATTTATTGTTTCTATAAATCCCTAATTATTTTATGTGAAATTTCTTTATTTGACCTTAGTGTAATCTTAATTAACTGTTGGTATGAATTTGTGTAAGTGATAAATTGATAGTAATGATTTAAGTGTTGACTCTTTTGTGCACCCTTGTTATTAAGTGTCTAGATAATATACTTTAAATAAAATATTAATATCCACGAGAAAGATCGCATGTTTCCTGGATCTACTCTATATTATTTTGTTCCATCAGCCTATATAGGGTATGCTTGCTTAAATATCAAGTGTTTAGTTTTGTAGTTCCTAGGTGCATTATGCCTCAGAAGATGCTTTATGTTGTTAACTGTTCCTAGTACTTAATGTGCATAAAATTTTAGTTGTGTGACAACTAAGTAAAGATAATAGCATGATTTATACTTTAAGTTTTACTTTATGTTATGAATGTGATTGTATAGTATATTATCGCATGCTTTATTTTATGTGTATCATGAGTTTATATGCATCATGCTATGTCAATTAAATTTATCATATTATTTCATATGCATGTATTAATTTGTTCCTTTTATGGATGTTACTCACTTTCATGAGCAGACAATCTCGTTAACATTGTGAAGGTCTTTAACGGCTGCCTTGATGAATTTAATGTGCTACTAGTGAGCTCTTAGAATCCATGTATCCCTTTATTGTATTTTGAGTGCTCATGTATCAAAGTGGCCTCCTAAACTCTCTTGTTTTTCCGCTATTATTTATATATGACCGGTTCTCTCTTTCTCATATTTAAAGTTTGATGTTTTTCCTTTGTATTTACTATGAGAATTGTATCTTAAATATGGCAATAACATTTATTTATTTTAATTGATAGTTTCTATAAAATAAAAATTTTGAATAGTAAATTTTGAAAATGTTATACGAAGATCTACAATCCTTTTATACCGTAGAGAGGTTCTTTTTGGCTTAAGCCAATATAATATGGATCGTCTTTATTTTAGTTTTGTATCTCAATTTATTAGTTGGTTTATCCATATAAGTTTCTAGTACTAACTTCAATTTTATAGTACAAATATAATGCATGGAGCCATTTACATAAAGGACCAACCTCCTATTTGTATAAGCTTACTTGTTTTGATGTTGATCTGCATCTATAAACATCAGTTGAAGCTAGTTTGAGATACTCACCCTGACATTAGATTTTCTTACAATTTATTTGATATGAAATAAATTGGAAATAAAAAAAGATAATATACCATAATTTCTATAATATGGAAATTTATTTTTATTAATTGGAACTTAATGGAAAATATGTTGAACTCAAAGGAATTCTATTTACTTTTATGTAACAAAGAAGGGAAATTCTATAAAATGGAATTTCATTTCTATTGTTTGGAGCATTAGTTCTGACTTTGGTTCACCTTCTGTATCGGCGAGAGCTACAATCGCAGACCCGGCGTTTCATTTGAGTCCGGAGGATATTATCTTTCGCTAAGGCTCCTCCAAGTTCTGGCTTCGTAGAAATGAAGAACATCCGAGGTACAGTTTATTGACAAGATCTGGTCTTTATAGAAATGTAGAAGGCCCGAGATCTTTTACAAATATTTATGGCCTATAATGTTACATTAAACATGTTCTAAGATTTTATTTATTTATTTTTAAACTGTTCACGCACTGCTTGCTGCTGGTTCATCCATAATCTGAAGAGGAAAGAGGGGGGGGGGGAGTCGGTTTGCGCCAGCCGTTAGAGAGGATCAAATGTGCACGCAGGTTATATTCCTTGGCTGCACGAAATGTACTTCTGGACATTGTTTGGTGCAGGTTTTAGTAGGTCCACCACCTCTACACCTGTCTATATCACCTGGTTGGGGAAGGAAAGATGCTGAAGACGCGGATTTCTTTAGAATCTAATCTCTGAGTGGCATAATGTTGGCATCTCTCTCCTGTTAAGTCAGTCGTGCTATTCTACTATCCTGCGCGCAGAATCTTTTAGGTTTGGGTATTACATAGTCTTGAGGAGGGCGGATGAGCATATATAACTGATGTAAAGATGGAGTACTTATATTCCTGGGATAGGGAGCTGATACAATACACAAATAAAAATATTCCTGCTTTTACGTGAGAATATGTAGTGGGAAGATATGTTCACTATGATTGCTCATATTTACTTAGCCTAAAATCTCATATTTAACAGAGATAATTCATCTTATATATCAAAATTTTCAAGTTTTATTTCTGATATTTTATTCCTTTGGTACAAAAAAAGAATGATTATACCAAATTGTATACTTTTTAAAAAAAATAATTTAAATTTTATATTTACATCATTTATTAAAAAATAACAAAATATTTAATATATATAATAAAAATATACTATAATTTTTAAAAATATTTTTTATATAAAAATTGAATAATAAAAGGATTTTTTATACAAAAAGAGTATTATATATTTATATTACAATAATAACGACCACCTATATAATTAATTAATTAATAAAATAACATAGGGTTTCATCCAAATAGAAACTAGCACGCCGTCGTTCGCTTCTTTCTAACCTTCACCGGGCGCGTTTCTTTCACCGCCTGCACACCTCTCGACATATCCTAAAATGCATCCTCTTTGACATTTGCAGTTACCCAAATCAAGGGCCCTTTGATTTAACCAACTGGAAAATACAAAGACGACAAGAAACCATCAGAGCAAAGGAACTCACAGTTTAGAAGCCTTTCTTCATCGTCAAAAGAGCATCATAATATTAGAATTACATCAACACTTGGCGAAGATATATGACCTAAAGGTACATATCCCACAATGTCTATCAATCCACAAGGTCCCCTCCCTCTCCCTCCGTCGCTGACAAGCAGAAAACGAAAGAGAGTGCTGTCCCGGCCCATCAGCTACATGAAAGTCGACCACACTCTGATAATCACGAATAAAAGCTAAGGTATGGTAACCAGACACGTAACCGTAGTCGATACCAAGCCTCTTGTAAGCATCACGTCTCGCTGCATCCTCTACTGCTCCTTCTTGTCTTTTTTCCCTGGTGGCTTTCGGTATAAGATAATTTGACTCAAGATAGTGCCGTTAGTTAAGACACCAATCACAGAGCCCATGACAACTTCGAAGAAATTAAGGAAAAATAAATACATTGTGAGCTAACTGGTCAGGCTCACCTGATGTATCATAACAAATGATGCAACTGGTTTATACTACCAGTTTAGAATGAATCGAAGTAAATTAATTAATTTATTTACATTTACTTTGTATAGATGTAAACATAGAAAATTCATATAAATTAATGAGGAATAAATTTTCTTCCTTCATTAACTCTGATTTCTCTAATTTGTATTAACTTTTAATTTAACGGGTCTAATAAGTGAAGGAAAAAAATCACCTAATTAGATAAAAATTTCCACCCTAAAATGTAATATTAAAATAATAATAATAATAATAACAAAAAAAAAACAAACCTTTCGATATAAATATCATTTATTTTAATTTTTAATCTCCATTCATTTCAATCTAAATGAAACTAAAACAATATACATTCCAATCTACCCAATTTAAATTACTTTTATTCAAATAATATTTTAAAGCATTCATCATAATTTAACTTTATATCCTTTACCTAAATTAATTTTCAATATTTATTCTAACTCTAATTCACCACCACATATAACTACAATGAATACAGTCTATGAGACCCGTCAGTAAAAATTCAGCAGCATGAAGAGCAGATGAGATATCTAACTACACACTTTTCATAACCTACATGCATTAGACACCGGTTGAAGTATCATCATTTTTTAAAACTTAGCGAACGCAGGTTTCATACATGTCATTTGTTTCTTCACCCACACTACACTAATGATTGAAAAGACAAGAGGTACACTTAGGGCCCTGAACACAAGGTAGAGGTGTACACCAACTGATTTTAATATTCCTAAAATATATAATCTCTACTCTTCAAAATCGTATCGTCTTCCACAACTTTTTCCCAACATAATATTTAGCTATTGTATTCATAAAAATAAAGCTCAAAAATAACTAGTCAGAATTTCTTTTCATACAAAATAAATTTGTTTCCTTCTCCATTCAAAATTCCATCTATAGATTTTTCTACGACCTTTTTTCCCTTCCTTTCTTTACCAATTAATAGTAGATTTTTTGAAGTAAAATTAAAATATAGAGGTAGTTAATTTTTAGTAAGGTGAACGCCTTAGAGCGGACGGCCTTGCCCAAGATGTTAAAAAAAAACAAAAAAAAACTCATGCCCCGCGCCTTAGGCAAACCTAAACAGTGACCCACACCAGCGTATTTCAATTCTGCTCAACACTGTATAACTAGTCCCTTATGTGCCACATACGAATATGTCAGAAAGGAGTGATTATCTTCACTCGCTATACAGCAAATTTTTGACATACATATGCCCTTCAAGGAAATAGTTTTGGTTGCAAGCACATCTATCTCCTTTGGCGGTGAAACATGATATCCTTCCACTTCATCAAGCATCAACGCCACACCCATTAGGTTGTTTGCAGATAAAATTCATGAATAGGAGCATTTGGCCACGATGAGGGTGCATATGATGTCATGGATCAAGTATGGTAGTAATTAAAAAAGCAGAAGCAGAACCACTATAAAGCTAATGATTGAATACACGCACACACAGAGACCACTCTGAATTGAATCCTGTAAGGGCGCCAACATATATACAAAAGGATACCGCTAGTTGGAGCTTTTTCTTGGAGGCTGGTGAAAACCCGTACTACAAACAAAGAAGATAGCTATTAAAGTCCAACTGTAATACAATATGAATGACCGGAAATCATTAGACAGGTAACTGACCCATGGAACCACCGAAGTTCATAAAGCATGTCAAAAAGCTCAGTTCCCCCGTGCTCTTGTTCTGTCCACAGAAAGATCGAAAATCATAAGCCACACATCTTGCAAACTATAGAAGACATCAAGCTCACACAGGTACAAAATAGATAAGCTCGAAGCCTGGAATCAGAAGCATTCATGGTGACAATATCTAAGCAAAGCATCAATGCACTACATGGTGCCCACATAGACAAGTACCTTAATAAACTTCAAAAGCTGATCCCACTATGTCATTTCAGGTCATGAAAGAGAGATATGGGTGACAGCATAGTTAATAGTGTTTTAACTAGCTATGGAACTGCAAAAATCGTTTCATGTGAAACAAGGTATAAAGTTCTTCCAATTAATATAAATGTAGTTGAAGATAGCAGTCTTAAATATCCTATCCCTTTGAGAGGAGGGAGGGTGGATGTGGAGGAGCATTGGCTTATGAAAGCTTCCAGCAGCCAAAGATGATGAGAGCAGTACCAGCCTAGTTTACTAGCTTACACCTTACGCCCACAACTACATGTTACCAATCAATCAGGAAGATGTAAACCTAAGACTAGGATCCTTTGACATCTGCAAACACATACACATACAGCACATTGTCTTAATTATCCAAATAAAGCCATGAAATTCCAACTTACACTGAAATTGGTCCATATCTGTGGGATCCTGGCGAAGAGAAATATAGCATGTTGAGATGCCTGCATACAAGGAAAGCTTTAAACTTACAGCCACATCAGTATTTCTATTTTTCTCAAAGAGAACAAAAGTGGCTGACAATTTTCCATCCTCTAAACAAAGTAATGGTAAAAATCATCCAGCCAGGAAGAAAAACAACAAAAGAAACTAGCACTTACATAAAGAGCTTCAAAGAGAAAGGGTTCAATCTGACCGGCCAAAATAGTAGGAGCTACTGCACAGTATCTAGATAACAAGAGTTAAGGTAACGGGGAGAGGGTATTCTTTTATATTTAACTTGAGATGTTTTTCATCAAACCAAACATGATGGATACAGTAACGCTCTTCCCCATGTTTTGACTCCAACTGGCCGTGAGTAGTAGTAGATTATAGATACTAAAATGATGGCTGCAGACATAAGTTAAGTGGCAGATCAGACGATGATGACAAAAGTGAGGGAAAAAATATTCATATAGCATAACAAACAACAAAACAAGACAAATAACTAATGAAGACAGTTAGGCAAGTACTATGCCTGTTGTGCCATATTTGACAACAAAGCGGAATATAGAGAATGGCAGGGGGGAAGGGGATGACTGCCCATTTAGTACATAAGATGAAAACCATACTGCTTTCCCATCGTGTTTGATAAATCTTAGACCAAAGAAAGGAAAACAGGCGAACATTTTTACTAAACTAAATCTATAGAACCTCATTTACTTTACAGATCTCCTGCCTGATTATGATCGACCCTAACTGTGAAGTTCCTTAAAACCAAGCACGTACTAGTTAATAAACCATGAGAAAGTTCACATCCTATGGAGATAACATAATTCCCGAATAGAAGAAGCATGGGTAAGGAGCACACTATGACTTAACGACAGTTACACCATAAGAAGCCTGACCAGGTATTAAATAACTGGTATTAAGAATCCCGGATTTGGCTTTTTTGACCTCCGTCATAGAAAACGAACAGATAAGTAGATATCTATGTATCCACCAAATGAATAGCCGCACTTGCAAAATGTCCTGAGGAGAAATGCATATAGATTTCTAGGATTTACCTTGAATCATTAAAAATGCGTATTCCCCAAAAGCTGAAAAGGGAAGACCTTTGTGAAGACAATAGGCAAGAGCAATGGTATAACCCACCACTTCCAGCTCAAAGGAAACAACACTAAGACCCCTAACACTTCCGTGCTTCAAAATTTTTAGAATCTGCAGCGGGCAAAGGTTGGTGTCAGAAGCCAGGTATGCATAATTGATAGCAACAGCAAGCATGGAAACACTATTTAGATAGCAACAGCATGCAAGATGCAACACATTGCTGGAAGGCACTGCCACATTGATCGGATGAGAAAAGAATTAGTCACTGCCAAGCTCCAGCCTGGAACTATAAAGGAGATTATGCATGTCATTCAATTGTTGAATTCATACTTGACCAAAACTCACAAGTTACTAGATTTCAGGATGAACCTAACTGGACTTAGATGTAGAGGGTCTCCATGAAGATGCATGAGCAATTATGCTACCTTATACACTGCACAAGGAAGAAGACTAAAAATCAGTCACCCGAGCATCAATTGAAGCGTAGAATAGGCTCATAACAAGAAGTTATGAATTCAATGAATATCATGTCAAATCACTGAACTAGCAGATAGATAGGTTCGATTTATATAGAACACTTTCGAAAACATACTCTTGCGAAAGCAAATACATGTTATATTCTTCTTTCAAATTGACAAATTAGGATCAAATTATTCTTCATTTTACCCTGTTCCTCGAAGAGAAAAGGAAAAAACCCTAAGCATTTTTTATTGAACCCTAAATGATCCAACTCAAGCTCAGTGCCATGAATTTCAGCAACCAAGCTAAGAATCAAGACCAACACAAGCAAAGAAGCTCGATGATGTAACATAAGAAGAAGATGAAAAAACGATGACCTGAGGGAGCTTGACGGTGGTGGAAGCGGCGACAATGCAATATCCAAGGAGCTTCGAGATGAGCGGAAGTAAACAATCCTTCTCTGGGATATGGCCCTCCCTCAGTGATCCCAAAGCGCAGGAGAAGTCCATCCCAAAAACTTCCATCTTCATCGTGTCTAATTAGTTGCCGATCGAATCAAACCATTCAGCGCCAAGACTATTGGTCGTGTATTATCGGGGCAAACTAATTAATGGTCTGTTTGTTTTGGGGTGGAAGGAGGTTAATGGAGGTGAATGAATTGATTCACCCCGTTTGGGTATCAGGTTAATAATTTTACCTGGGTGAATCGAGGTTAATGTTTCACCTCCATTCACCTCGATTAACCTCGTTTTTATTAACCTCCGATTTCGGGGGTAACGGAGGTGAAGGTGAAAGAATAAGTAAATTTTTGACTTGATAGGACCAAAATACCCCTCAATATGACTTATTTATTTAATATAAGGGTATAAATATCATTTATTTTATTATTATAATCTTTATTCATCTCAATTTAAACGAAAATCTTAAAACATTCACCCCGATTCACCCAGGTTAGGTTAATATCATCCAAACAGAATTTTAAAATATTCACCCCGATTCACCTCCATTCCCTTCACCTAGGTTAATTTTTAATGTTTACCCCTACCTCGATTCACCCCAATCCAAACGGAGCCTAAGAGTGAATTAAGGAAGTGAGTCAGCGACACCTCCACTATCGTGCAGGTAAATCGCAATGCGTTCGGTCAACACCTCATTATTTATATGGCTGAGCTATTTGGAAACACGTTGGTCACAATCAAACAAATTTTACCTAAAACTCAATATATTTTATTCATTAGATATACAAATAAATATAGATAAATGGATATAGATCTGGATATAGAGGAAAAGGAAAAATATCTATCGAGTTTTGGTATAGATATGAGTAAGGGATCATCAAATCTGTATTCGTACCCACAATCGTTTACCCGATATAAAATTATATTTTTACCTTCATTTATGTAATCTTAAGTAGATTTTTTAAGGCCAAAAGTGAAGATATGATTAAATTTTAACAATCTAAGTATATAATTCTAACCCAAAGGATAATTAAACGAATGTGAATATAGATATGGATGAGAAAAAAATACCTGTCGAATTTAGATACGGATATGAGTATAGGTTTTTTTTTATCAGGTTTGGATAACGAATAAGGGGTACCCAATCTATTGTCATCCCTAGTCACTGCATAAAAAAATTTGGGATGAAATATCTAACCTGCTCTTTTATTTGATTTCCCACCAGCTAGCCCTTGAACCACCTCCAACCCCTACTCTTACTTAAGTTGCAGCCGAGAACTTCACCATCGCCGCCAAAGCTTTTACGTCTCACCCCCATAAACAACTCGCAACTTCATGATGAAGTCTTCATCCTCCAAGCTAAATCTAGGCAGATTTGTATCCTCCTGTGCATCTTCAATATAAGGAATCGTGGGCTGGACATTAAGCCACACAAAAGCGCGGGCACACCTCCCACCCGTCTAGTCCGAGCTGGGCTGGGCGTGGGTGTGAGTCATCGATTAAAACAAGTCTATTATTCTGTTTGCTAATATTTTTATTTATTTTGCATTGTTTTGAATCGAAGAAAACCAAGTCTTCTTCTAATCTTCTTATTAAGGAACTTTGAACTCTTTTGAAAACGGTATTCCAATTCACGAGGAGTGGAAGCTGAATTTTTCGTGTCTTCATGTTGTTATCTTTACCCTATTTCCATTGAGTTCTTATAATTTAAAAGGGTGCTTTAGTTTTTATAGAAGAGGATAATAAAACCAATTTCTTTCTCTTCTCCAAGCTCTTTCGTGATTTACACAAAATATTTAGGCGAAGTTTTGTAATTCAATGCTCTTCATTCTTGAGTGCACAAGAATGAAGGTTAGTTGTGTTAACTTTGGGGGTGAGTCGGGACAATTGATTTTGCACTGCGGTCGAGCCGTTTTCGTTTCAAGGCAGTGAACATATTCATGGCACAACTGAAACTTATGAGTTTGCTTTTCTACTCTGCATTTTTGTTTGAGAGATAGTATGTGTACAGTTTTAATTTGATGCTCGATTACTACTATTGTTTTGTTTCTGTTAATCACTTTTAATGCTTGTTCTACTGCTATTGAGTGATTGATTCTATAAAATTTGTATTGCTGATTTCTACTGTGAGAATTTGTTGCCATCTGGTTCATAGAGCAACTTCGATCCAGTTCCAATTGAAGTCTGTTTTTGGTCTTTTATGCTTCAGATTCAACTTGTTGATTATTTGCTGAAATAAGGCTCGATTCTTGGTTTGTTGGTACTAATTTGATTTAGTATTGCTGATGCACGCCAATTGTTTGATATTATGCAACATAAGATCGGTTGTTTGGTTAGCCTTGCTATGTGATTAAAATTTTGGTTTCTGGATATTATTCTATTGCTGTGATATTCGTCTACTATTGGATCCTATTGTCATATTTAATTTGCTAGTGTGTGCTCGATTTGGTGCATCCACTGTTATCACAATCTAAGTTGGATAATTCATTCAAGTGCTATTGTTCATTATTGGATCATAATCTGTGGTTGAGATTGATTTGGCCATTACAGTATTTCACTACTACAGGATTGAGTTGGGTAGTGTGCTATAGTATATTCGCTACTACAGTGCTCCAATACTATAGTGTAGGAGTTTGGGTGTCGTTCATTCCAATTCTGGTTGATTGTGTTAGTATCGATGTTCTGTGATTTTACTATGGCTGCTAGTATTTCGAGGGTGATTCCGAATATGTCCAAGCTCGAGCCACTTGAAGGTGCTAATTACCATAGGTGGTCTCAAAGGATGTTGATCTTGTTTTAGGAGATAAAGGTCGATTATGTGTTGATGAGTGATCCACCTACTCAAAAGGATATCGATACTAAACTTGCCACTCCAACAACCACTCCCGCTCCTACTGCCGCTAAGAAAGATGATGACGCTGCCAAAGAAAAATATGATAGGGAAAATAAGACGGTTCGAGGTCACTTACTATCACACGTGAACAACAAGTTATTTGATATGTTCTTCAGCGTTGAATCCTCAAAGGATATTTGGGATACCCTGAAGAACAAGTATGGTTCAGATAAAGCAGAAAGAAAGAAGTATGTTGTTAGAAATTTGATGAAATTTTAGATGGTTGATGACTAATTTGTGATGGATCAAGGCCATGATCTTGAGCTTTTGGTTGCTGAAATCCTGGGCGAAGGGATGAAAATATGTGAGATGTTGCAGAACAACATGCTGATAAAGGAATTTCCACCATCTTAGAGTGATTTCAAGAACCACCTAAAGCATAAGAAGAAGAATGTGACTTTGCCAGAGCTGATAAGTCACAAGAGAATAGAGGAAATGAACCGTTTGAAGGACAACCATGTGCCTTATGCTTCTGGCTCTATAAGTGTTAACGCCATTGAGTTTGTTGTTGAAAATGACAAATTCAAGGATAAAGGCATGAAAATTAAGAAGCAGGGTATACAGAAAGGTCAACCTAAATTCAAGAAGGGTGACACTAAGATCTAAAAGAAGCAAGAGACTTGTTATGTCTGTGGTAAGACGGGTCACAAGGCATATCAGTGTTTCGAGAGAAAGGGCCTGCAAACTCAGAATCAGAACTCAATGGAAATAGGGTAAAGATAATAGCATGAAGACACAAAAAATTCAACTTCTACTCCTCATGAAATGGAATACCATTTTCGGAAGTGTTCAAAGTTCCTGAATAAGAGTATCAGAAGAAGACTTGGTTTTCTCTGATTCAAAACAGTGTAAAATAAATAAAAATATTAGCAAAAATAATAATAGACCTACCTGAATCGATGACCCACAACCACGCCCAGCCTAGCCCGGACCGGATGGGCAGGTTTCGTGTGTGTGGCCTAATATCTAGCCCACAACCAACCACCAAAACCAATCCAATCTTTTATCTCAAATAAGGAATCAGCTAGAGGGATATAAAAATTGAATTAAACAAGTGTACCCCACCAATGTGGGATGCTAAGAAAACACCTCAAGGAAAAACATATTTGGTTTTCCATTGTTTCCGACAATCCCCCACCAATGGTAAACAGAAAAACACAAAAGTTATCTGAGCAAAGATGGCATAACACTTAAGTATCAATATCACGATAATTGAATTAATACATAGTGAGGTGAGGCAACAATTGTGTCTAGGGAGTGAACGAATCTTGAACTCCCTCGATCTCAACTAAGACCCCCATAACACATGTCTTACCTTAAAATCTGTAAATTCCTCGATAGGAAAAAAACACTTTTAATGCCCATGCACACACCTTGGTTACTTATGACTACTCTAGAAAGACATCCTTGGTCTTCCATAAAAGACGGTCCACATTCACACTCACCTAGGCAAATCCATCAAGTGCATCTCTCAAGCACCACCATACTTGGCTATGGATTCATTAAGAGCATAAGTATACTCAACTTCATATGTATCAAGCAATGAATTCATCAAGTCTGTCTCACTAGGACCACCTAAGAATAGGGATATGAACTCATTAAGAGTCTAAGCTCAACCTATCCAAATAGCACTACCACACACCATAGGGATGGGAATGTAGTGCAATAAAATAATCATATGGCTTCATTTGACCACGAGTAGTATCCACCATACTTTCCTCAACTCAAAGGCTTAAGCCTCATCTCCCTCAATGATTCGAGGACAACTCTCCTCATTAGACCCTTTGTAAGAGGATCTACCAGATTTCTCTCTAATCTGACAAACTCTAAGGAGATCATATTGTTCCTCAATAGTTGTCTTATAGAACTATGTCTCACACGAATGTGTCTCCTCTTACCATTATATACACTATTCTTGTCAACACTTATGGCTGCCTGTGAATCATAGTGTAAGGAAACGCGCACACTAGATTTTCTCCACAAAGGCACATTTTCCAACAAGTTCCTCAACCACTCTGCCTCTTGACTAGCAAGCTCAAGGGCAATACACTCTGACTCTATAGTAGAGCGAGCTATACAAGTATGCTTAGCAAACTTCCACGAGACAGCTCCTCCACCCAAAGGACATAGGAAACCAGTAGTGGAACTGACCTCATCATTATCAGTAACCTAGTTCGCATCTATAAATCCCTATAATACAGTAGGAATTTGATAAAATGCAAACATCAATCCTTTTTACCCTTAAGGTATCTAAGTAAACGATGAAGTGTGGTCTAATGATCACTACCTGGGTTGTGAGTATACCTACTCAGTCTACTCACTGCACAAGCTATGTCAAGTCTAGTATAGTTCATGAGGAACATCACACTTCCTATGATTTTAGCATATTCATCTTGTGAAATACTAGAACCTTGGTTCTTTTTCAAATTCATTCTATGGTCATAGGGAGTTTTCATAGGCACATCATCAAAGCAATCAAACTTTTTCGATATTTTCTCAATATAATGCCAAGAATCACATCAACTTCTTCTAAATATTTCATATCAAAATAACAAGACAAAAAGGATTTGGTCTCATGAACCACAGTCACATTAGTGCCAAAAATCAACATGTCATCAACATATAGACGTATAATCACACACTCATGTTCAAACATCTTGGAGTAAACACATGAATCAGATGCATTCACTGCATAGCCATTACTTACTAAAGTGTGATCAAAATTTTCATACCATTGTTTAGGAGCTTGTTTAAGGTCATATAATGACTTTCTCAATCTACACACTTTGTTTTCCTGACCCTCAACCATGCAGCCCTCGGGCTACTCCACATAAATTTTTCTTTAAGGTCATCATTTAAAAATGTAGTTTTAACATCCATTTGATGAACTAAGAGTCCATGGATAACATCTAAGGCAACCAAAAAATGAATATTGGAAATCTTAGTCACAGGAGAATAAGTATCGAAAAAGTCAACATTTTTCTTTTGCTTACAGCCTACAGCTACCAATCGTGCCGTAAACCTATCAATAGTTCCATTAGTTCTCAATTTCTTTCTTAAAAACTCATTTGCATCTAATCAGTATACATCCTCTAGGTAAATCCACTAAGTCTCATGTGTGATTTGCCTTTATAGAATCTAATTCATTATTAATATCCTCTTTCCAAAAACTAGCATCAATAGATGTTACAGCTTCCTTATACGTTTTATGATCACCCTCAATCAAATAAGTAGACACAAATTCCAAAACAATATCATCAAGATCCTCATTCTCAACTAGGAAAGCAGTAACAAATTCAGGCCCAAAGCTAGTTTCTATCCTTCGTGTTTTACTTCTCCTAGGTTCATGCACATTATCAGATAAAGAAGGCATAGACAAAGGCACAGAAGAAGCATTGGAAGAACTAACAATATCACAATCTCCTCCACTTAGGGTTTTCATCCCAAACCCTAGCCAAGTTTCCCATGCACATTTATACCAACCTATGTATTATTCACCCATGGACTCCAATCACCCCAATAACTCTTCCCTCGCCTTACTTAAACCCCAAGTCAACTTTTTCCACATACGGATCATCCCCATGCAAACCCTAGATTCTCCATGCAAGATTCACTTCACTCTCTTATTTTTTCCATATTATTCTTTTAATTATCCACCTATAAGTCATGAGATCCATAGGTCATTCTTACTTCCCTCTTAGTCAATTCATTTTCCTTTTCACCCTTTCACCCCCACAATATATCATTAAAGTATCTTAGCATGCATGTCCTAAATGGTCACATCACATATGCACCACAAGCACAACATACATATCATTTTACACATGCCATAATGAGAACGCATAAACGTACTTTAGCTCTATGTTGCGCTATAAGTAAATGGTCATAATCATATAAGGTACACAAACATATCATAACACATGGCATACAAAGGACATAACACACATAATAGGCCTTAACTACATCATTACCTAAAATAACATTGGGCTTGTACATGCTCCTACACCTCCTTAGGAGTTTGGACTTGGTTCACCTATAAGAGGGAAATACTAGGGTTAGCTTCCATCTTACCAACATTATCATTATTTCCTACTTTACCTTTATCATAACCTAGTATTAGGGATATTGATAATAATGGTAACTTTATTAGTAAATATAAAGACATTATTCTTAAAATGGTTAATCATACTATTATTAGTTAAAATAGGGTTATATAGTTATATTGGTCCATGACAAGGTATTATTAACAATATTAATAATACTAAGGATAATAACCTTAATAATAATAATAATAACAACAACAACAACAAAAGTGATAATAATAATGATTTGAGTAATAATAATATTAGTAATAGTAAAAATAGTAACGATAATGATGATGATAATAATAATAATAGTAATAGTCATAATAATAATAATAATAATAATAATAATAATAGTAACAATATTGATAATAATAATAATAATAAGAAGAACAACAACAATAATAATAAGAGTAATAATGATAATAATGATGATGATGATGATGATGATGATGATGATGATGATGATGATGATGATGATGATGATAACACTAATAAAATAAAATAACAATTACACTAATTATACTTAGGGGCTAGGAAGGTTAGGGCACTACCTAGTGGTGGTGGCAACTAGGTGGCAACAGCAATAGCGGTGGTGATGAAGGAAGTGGGGGTTGGAGAAGTGGCTTTTTAGGCTAGAAGAGGGAGAGTGAGATGGTGGTTGTGGTGGTGGTGGATTCTCTAGGTTGAGAGGGTTGGAGTGGTGGTGGTGGTGCAGATGTGGTTGTTGTGGTGGCCAAGGGTGGCCGATAATAGTGGAGGAGGAGGAATGATGAAGGAGAGGGAGAAAGGGAGAAAGGGGAGGTAGGGGAGGATCTGTTCAGTGGTTTGGGTGGCAGGAAAGGTGGTGCTTGTGGCAGAGAAGGTAGCGCACGACAACGAGAGGGGTGGCGATGGGTGTAAAGTGGCAGGTCGGGCAGCCAAATTTACACAGTTTGGGTGGCTCGTGTAGGGGGGAACTAGGGGTGGTGAGTGGTATGGTTCGGGAGAGGGTAATGAATGGAAGCTTTTGGGCGACAGTGTTGAGCTACGGAGGCAGAGATGCCATCTGAAGCGACGATGGTGCAAGGAGGTTAGATTTTTTGGGCAGGGGAAAAGGGACCAAATAGGATCGGTTGACGGGTATTTAATGCCATTGGAAGGAGGAAAATACAAAGGGAGGATAGGAAAATAGGGCATGTGAGGCAAAGCTTGCCAACCAGAGGTGATAGGTCAGTACAAGCCTATGATTTTGCAAGGCAGGTTTGGTTGGGGAGGAGAAAAAAGAAAGGAGAAGGGGCACGCGTGAGGACAGGTGCAGGGGGTTGGCTTGATTTGGAAAGGAAAGGAAAGGGATAAGGGAGAGAGAGGAGAGTGGCCGGCTGGTAGTACGGTGGCAAGGTAGGTCAAGCGGTGCAGAGTTGCAGGCTTGACCAACAACTCATGGGAGGGAGGAAGATGAAGACAGGTGGGCCGGCTAGTCTGGGAGAAAAAGAAAAGAAAGAAAAAAGATGGGGAACCGAGCGAGTGAGGGAGAGAGGAGAAAGGACGGAGAGCTAGGCCGTGCTGGAGGTAAAAAGAAAAGGAGAATGGGAGTTGGGTTGTGACGGGGCACAGGCGGCAGGCTCGATCCGGGGGAGAAAGAAAGAAAAAGAAAAAGGAGAAAGGAGGAAAAGAGGAAAAGAGGAAAGAAAAGGGAAAAATAGGTTGGTTGGGGTATTTAGATTATTTTGGTATTTTTAAATATTTAAAAATAATAAAAATTAGTAAAATAATAATTAAATTTCTTTTATATTAATTTAGGATATTTTGGGTAATTTTTTCTAAATTCTATTTTAATTAGCAAAATACCCTAATCTTCCCTAATTAAGTTCTTTATTATTTTCCTCTTTTTTCTCTTAATTACTCCCCTTATTTTAATAAAATAATATATTTAATTAATTTCCTTAATAAATTTCTATTTTAACATAATTTTATAAATTAAGGTTTTGGGGAATTTCATACATCATCTAGAATATCTTTACAATATGAAATGATATTCCACAAAATTTCATTAGATCCTACATAACTCTAGGGTATTCTAGAACCTTCGGGACAAAAAGTTGAAGTAAAATTAAGCAGCTTATGATAGTAAGCTTCTAATGCTTCTACTCATGGTGAGCATGAGCTCTTTACACTACCAAGCATGGGCAACACGAGCTCGTCACACACCTAAAGAAGCCAGTGTATTTGAGTGCTTGAGTTTCGCAAGTGTATTTGAGTGTTCCATGATATTTTGTAGTTGAATTACTTTAAATTTGTGTACTATGTATAGTCTAGCTTGAGTATGATATCATCAAAAGGTTAATGGAAGCATATTAGGTCCCTCATGTTCTCTTGCCAATATTATAGAGTTAAGGCTTGCGGTTTTAATTTAAAATTTAACCAGGAAATATATGGGTATCTTTTGCAAGGCAACTTAAGATTATAATGCATCTTAGATTGTGGGTGCTAGATTCAATTTACTTTGAACTCAAGCTTGGATTACACATTGCTGAAATTATTTATTAGTTTTTTATTTATTCTTCATGCGTAAGTTACACATTGCTTGTTTATAGCATCTAAAAATTAAGAACAATTTGATATTCAAGTGTGGGGGAGTGTGCACATTTTTAGTGTATTTTTTCACTTTCTCATATTTTTGGTGAAAAATAAAAATCATGCATATTTTTGGTGTGTTTTGAGTCATAGGAGCCCTTAACCAGTCTATGACGATATTATATCTTCTAAAATCATGACTACTAGAGGATCACAAGATTAGGATGACACCAATAGAGTTTTCTAGATGTTAATTTTGCATAGGAAATACAAATTTATGTGTTGAGATATGAACAATATAAGAAAGGTCTATGAAGTTTGAGTATATTGAAACTTTTTGAGATTCATGGATAACCCTATATGAGCTTTTGAGATATAATGTCCTTTCTTTTCATGAATGATTCACATAAATATTCAATTGTTTCTTGTCTTCTTATCATTTCTAAACCTCATATATGCTTTGATTTGATCAATCAGTTGTCATAGATATATTAACGGACTCTAAAGAATACTAAATTTTATTCATGTGATAATTGAAGCTTTTAAGTCATAACTACCCTGATGGAGGAAATGATAAAGGAAACATTAGGATTTACCACCACATAGATAAATAGCCTTTTCCTTCATTTTTGTGTACACAAGATGTGTGCCCCCCAAGTTAACCCTTTTAAGCTTTTACATTAACATTATTCCTTTTATCAACCTTGTTATTGCTAGCCCATAACACATCCATACCCTTATTATAGAATATAACAGAAATATATATGAGACATATATATGTGACTCAATGTTGCAAGTAAAGGAAATATTGAATAACGTCCAAAAGAATAAGTGTGGGGGAGTTACACTAAAAATAAGAGTGACTTGAGGTATCGACGTGCAAAGTAAGGGTGGAGCATATGACCACTAAGTCTCTGTGTGAAGTAGGATGGAGCATAAAAAGCACCTACTTTGGTACCTCAAGGTTAAATATTTCTTTTCTCTTCCTTGATCATGTATAATTCAACAAAGTCAAATGTTTTGAGAAAAATATGGGGCACCTATGTTTTCTAACATATACCATGTGTTTTCCTAACTTACTTCCTCCATATCGTTTTTGTCAGTGTGCTTTTGTATAAATATAAATATTCATTTTGTAACCCTAATTCTGTCTTTGAACCCTTCTACACTCCTCTCTTCTTCTTCTCTTGTATTCACTTGCAGTTTTATGTGAGAATAGTTATGGTTAAGAGCAATTTAAGGAAAAGGGTTTGTGAGGTGAGAGGGTAAGGTGATTAAAAGCAAATCAAGTAATAAAAAAAGGTCGACATGATGCAAGCACAAGGGAGAGGATAAAGGGTCAGGTGATTAAGAGTAAATTGATGAAAATGGTGGGAAAATGTGCTTTATGGGTAAGAGATCATGTTAGGATAATTCAAATATGAAAAGATTTGTGATAAGAGTTCAAAACTCTGTAACAATAATTTATAATCAAACTCTAACAAACTCTTAAGGTTAAGTGATGATTAGAAAGATAATTAAATTCAAAGCAAAATAGATATCGCGTGTTCAAAAGACCTAGTTGGCAAACTTTGGTGTACAACTTAATTGATTCATTAGATCTAACAAAAAACTAGTACATATTTTATTGATATATTGCTTTGTCGTACCAGTCAACTCGTCTCCTAATTTAAACTCATTTTCACAATTCATTTTAAATTCATGTTCCCTTTAAATTTATAAAAATAGACTTATTATATATGGATTATTTCGAGCAACATATCACATAGGAATTTCAGTTCAATTAAGGCATTCAGGTAATCAATTATCTTCAGTCAATTTTTCCAACTATTGGGTTAGGAAATAATACTTCATAGATTTCTCAACTAAGTGAGAGTTATTGATGCATCTTGCCTTCATTTCCCTCTTCCACCTTGTACTTAGACAATCTCCTATATACTAATCAAAGAAGTATTATCTAACTAGGTTCACTTAACAAGGTAGTAGAAGATTCTAATTTATTAATCAACATACAAAGTAAATTCAACTACCTTCAAAGCAGACCAAGGCTCTTCGCCACATGCATGCCACTAAAACATGTTACAACCAACTTGTCAGATCCAAAAGGCTCTACAACAATTATCTAGGAGTTGATGATAGATCATCAATCAAATACATCAATTTAGGGTGAAATACCCTACAAAATGGGGTAACATAACCACTACCACCATCACCACTACTGCCACCTACATTGTGGTCACTCCCATCTACTTTCCCTACTTCAATGTCTTCATATATATGGTTTAGTTGTTTCATATCAAATTTGCCTTCATTTGCATCACCGGTGTGTAATGCAAATGCAATTAGTGGAGGATTGGGGTTTGGATTTGAACTTGATTCATAATAATAAGCTGTTTATAGTTGAGAGTCAAAAAGATAAAGATAGATGTTGTTTAAATTCTTCGAGTTTTGGATTAGGCAGGATTAAAATTGTTTGATCTAACACTCAAGGAAATAGGAGTCTAATGTTGTAAACATGGCTTAAGGATTGATCTTATTGGAAGAGTTGAAATGTTGAATATCAACATACAAGTGACGGATACTTAGTTGATGAGCTACTCATAATATGTATGGATATGTGTAGTGAAAGGAGCTTATCTATATTTATTTTCTTTGCTTTTGATCATGACTAATTACAATATTTCTCTTTGCTTTTTTAATCTCAATATATAACTAAATTTGTGGTCAACTGACCTAGCAATTTGGTCAATCTAAGACTCAAAAACACTAGCACTCATTTGCCAAATTTAAAAGTATATGACGTCTAGTTTCGCGTGTGTGTGTGTGTGTAATAAACTCCGAGGGAGAACGAATAAAAGGAATGATGGCAGTATGTCTTTGTACTATAATTATGAGTCTAGCAAGCCACCGAGGACCACTTACTACTACTACTACTACTATAATAATAATAATAAGCCAAGGGAGAATGAATAAAAGGGATGACAGCAATCCGTTTTTATACTATAATATGAATCTATGAGAGTCGATTTAGTTTTGCTTTTGTAAAATTACCCCTTTTTATTCTAATAAATACTGAAAAAGTATCTAGCAAGCCTCCAAGGACCACCTACTACTAAACATATGATAGATTGGGTTATCTAGCCCCATTAGTTACTTATAATCATTTATAATGTCAAAATTCCGATGACATTTGATCACGACAAATAGATAGAACAATCACAATTTGCTAAACGAACTCAAAGTACAACAGGTGACGGCCAATAACTTGATTTAGAGCGAAAGAGAGTTTGCATTAATATGTTTGCTTCTAAAGCTTCCACAGATAAATTGAAATACATCGATAAACTTATATACAGAATCAGAGCATCTGACGCATCATCGGACCAGCAATAATATATATATAAAATAATATTGAAGGTTTCCAATCCCCCAATGACAATAGCATATGCTGAAAGCAAGCAGGAGAACCTCGTGCACCTAGGCACCCCCACCCCTATTCTCTCTTGCCTGCCAACCAAACCATTAAAGGACTTCTTCCCTAAGCGCTGCTCTTCTGACCATGGCGACGCAAAGCCCAGTTGGGAATTGCAGGAGTACGCTTCAATGCCTTCACTTTCACCACTAGATTGTTCTTATCCTGTGCCACATCAAGATTTGAAAACAGTATCAATAATCAAAAGAAGATCAAGAACAAAATTCAACACTGTGGCGTCAATGTCATGCATACACACTGAGACGTACCATTAAGCAGGTTCCCTCATTGACATCGCAGACAGGGTAGTCTTGTGGGCAGCAGCTTTCATGGTCATCACAACATGTAGCACCCTCAAGAGGGCAGCAACCCCAAGAGAAGCAATAGTTGGCATATTCATAGACACAGCAACAGGTGCTGCTGTCAGGACAAGAGAAGTAGCTGTCACAGACACTGGGTGGCTTAACTGGACTTGGAGGAGACGGACCAGGGTTCGGTGGGTTCTGGCCCTCCTTGATAGGGTATGAAGCTTGCATGGCAATACCACATTTCCCGGTAGAAGAAGCAATGTTGCGTTCCATCTTAATGTACCCAGATTCTCCCCAGCTTTCACCCCACGAGTTCTTTACGATCCAATAGTCTATACCATCTTCTGAGCCGTAACCGACAGCTGCCACACCGTGGTCTAGTGCCGTCCCACATTTCCCAGAGAAGATACCCTGGCGAAGAGAGACACGGAATGATTATAGTTATAGAGCTATGTATAGAAAAGGCTACATGCATTCCATCGACCTATTAGCATACCGATTGGTATAGTTGGAATTCGCGGCCACCGGCTTCGATGGCAACACTAACTGGTTGGTTAGCCACAGCCTTCTGTAAAGCCTTCTCGTCGTTTACGGGAACATCCTCGTAGTCATCAATCGCGACGACCCTGGCATTTTTCTGCACAAACAAAATAATCAACCAGACCATAAATGAATACGAATAAACTAACATATTACTTGCGATCGAACTTCCTTTCTATAAAAGTATTTGCTGAGCATTATAAATAATATATCAAATAGTAAGTAGTACACAATCACATCGTACAATACTGACCCTGTACTGGTCACATCTACCATTAGTAGCCTTGTAGGGATAATCATCTTCACTGTCAATACCACCATTTTTTATGATAAACTCAAAGGCATAGTCCATGAGACCTCCGTTGCATCCTTCATTGTAGGAAGTATCACAGTCCACCAATTCTTGCTCGGAAAGGGAGATCAAGTCGCCGGTAACAATCTTGTTGATACCTTCGACTGCAGCGATGGCGGAGAAAGCCCAGCAACTACCTACATAACGGAACATCAAATATTTAAGCTTAATTTGTAACATGGTCATATGCAAAGTACAAAAGAATTGGTAAAGGTCCCAATCAATGCCTCTGTGCAGAGCTGAATACTTGCATCCATTCACCCCGCACCTATGACTGCTATTGGTTGTGTTGATTACGTAACCTATTGCTATTGGGTATTCCCTGCTATAAACCAAACGAAAAGAATAGCAAACATGGATGTCGAGAAAACCTCAGGGATTCCCGGAGGTTCTTAGGATTTATTATTATTATTATAATCGAACCAGTGTTCAGAAGCAGCAGAAAAAACCGGTAAACAAAGCAAATGATAGTGCGACTGCAAGCATGAAAGGTTGGCCGGAGACAAGCAGTCGAGGGCAAAGAGATCCGGCAGATGACGTTTCATCACATTCAAGTGAGACCGCAATTTCAGATCAAGGAATGGGTGGCCACGGAGTAAAGACCTCAGGATTAGGCGAAGGACCACCACAACCGCTGAGAAATTCAATACTGCATGCAGTTAATTGAATTCTCTAACCCTTCCCTCCTCCCAATCTCCTCCTAAAGTTAGTTCCAAGAAACCAGGCAGGAAGTTAATAGCTCCCACATGTTGATGGCACTGCAGTCTTCCACAATCCAAGAAATTAGAAAACCCAACCTCGCCCTAACAAGTGAGGACCAATAATCGTTCACAAAAGACTTTTATTTGACCGAAGGACTATCTATGTTACGATTATGAGTAATCACAAATACTATCCCGAAAAAGTAGAAAAACGCAGATAGATATGAACCCCGAACAAAACATCCCGGCGAAAATAGGTGATCAAAGTTCGACTGGCAATTCCCCAGCTCCTTTACAAATTACAATTATTAAGATAAATAAATAAAATATGTCATACCATAATATCCGTCTACCCCAGTCCCTCAACTACTTACCAAAGAAAAAAAAAAACGGATTACATCGATTAGTTAAATAAATGAATATAGTTGTAAAAACACTAGAGTACTAAAACTTTCGGTCTCAGCAAAAATAATTAATTAATTAAGAGTTTAATTATCTTGAAGAAAATTTAGAGTTATAAGACTCACCACAACTTCCCTGGTCTTTAATACCGACGACGGCACCTTTCTCTCTCCAATCAACGCTACCCGGCAAGCTCTCCCCGCTCTTAACAACGTACCGACCACTCTTCGGACGAACGAACCGACGTTTAGCGTCCGTCTTAGTACCCAGGTACGTAGCCCGGTACTCCTCATTGGTCAAATCAGCGAACCGATTCAATCCAAGCTTATAGCTACTGTCCGGAGAGTTATGTTCGTCAATAAACCTTAAATTATCTTTAAAGATCTCAAACCTTTTCTCTCTCTCTCCTATCCCGTTGTAGTTCTTCCCGTGCTTGACGAGCCACGTTTCGAAAATCGACATGATTTCGGCCTCCGTACGACCCCCAGTTTCCGCAGATGATGATCTGTCTTTGTGGGTTTCGCCGTAGGAGATTATTGACATGTCTACAGCCGAGGCGACGGTGACGAAGAGGACGAGCAGCAGGCCGGTTGTCACGGCGGAAGAGGGGCTACGGAGACCCATGTTTTTTTTCTTCCCCCTGTTTTCTCTTTTACCTTGGGTCAGGGGAGAGTTTGTGATAGGCGGAGAGCGGCGTGAGTGAGCAGGGTTGAGCTTTATCTGGAGGAATGGTGGTGGAGTTATAAAGGGAAAAGGGAAGGTTCCGGGGGAGGTAACGACGATCAGTCGAATCGGGGTAAACGTTAAGAGGGGCTTGGTCGGTCTCGTAAAAATATCTTTGTTTGGAGTGGTGTTTCAGTGTAATTAAAACTCTCGGCTCTGTGATAATAATTATATTTAAGGGAGAGACGGCGGTGTGGGCTGTGGTGGCGGAGCACTAGAGAGAGACTAAAGAGCCTAGGCTAGCTTAAGGCTCCGTTTAAATTGGGAGGAATGGAATTAGGAATAAATATTAAAAATTAATTTAGGTAAAAAAAATAAAAATAGATTGGTGTGAATATTTTAAAATGTTGTTTGGATGATATTAATGTGAATTGAGGTGAATATTTTAAAAATTTTCGTTTAAATTGAAGTGAATGAAGATTAAAATAATAAAATAAATGATATTTATACCCTTATATTAAATAAATAAGTCATATTAAGGAATATTTTGATCCTATTAAGTTAAAATTTTACTTATTCTTTCATCTTCACCTCCGTTATCCCTGAAATCGAAGGTTAATAAAAATAAGGTTAATCGAGGTAAATGAAGGTGAAACATTAACCTCGATTCACCTAAGTAAAATTATTAAACTGATATCCAAACGAGATAAATCAATTCATTCACCTCCATTAACCTTCTTCCACCTCAATCTAAACAGAGTATAATGGTTTTGTTTTTGAATTGTTTTAAGTTAACTGAGCGAGGAAAAAATTAATATAAGTGAAACGGATAAAGTAAAAATTTTATTTGCATCCACAGAAATAAATAAATAAATAAATCACCCCCAGACGAAGCTTCCTTATAAATGAGGAACAAGTGGATGAAGCGTGTCTGATTGGTCCGGGCTCTGAAGCCCAAAGCTCAGGAATAATTAGAGAGAGGAACAAGTTTCTGTGGTCCGTCCAATAACCTACCTACCTCACAGTCTCACACAACAACGCACAGCAATATTCAGAAGAAAGAATGAACAAATTTTGTTCTCCTCAACTGAGTAACACACGTTTATTTACATTTTCTACGACCTACCCATTTGATTCTCATATTTTATAATCACTTATCTAATAAAGGAGAGGAGGCCTAACTCATCATTCGCCTCACCCTCACCGCAATAAACAAACTCCCATCCGGATGGCATTTTAATTTACATTTTATTTTATTTTTGTAGCCAAGATATATGTAACTTGTAAATGTTGAACTTCTTGCTAACCTGTAAGATAATTTTTTAATAAAAAAAAAATATTTAAGATAATTTATAACTTATAAAATTGTTATCTAATTTTTAAGTTAATCTTTCTAATTGACATAGGTTATTTATTCCCCCGGTTTTCATCCCTTCATGACGAACTCAAGTAATTCACGGCAAAAAGGTTGGTCGATACGGAAAGGTGGCCCATCACATGGGATGGGATCTCCACATGTTTTCTATCTCCTTTTATTTGCAAAATGACAATAACATGAATGCGAAAGCTTATATAAGATAGATAGTCACACGGCACCATACCTTACATAATCAATCCACCTTCAGATTCTTCAAGTTCTTTAAGATATTTATTTGCGGAGGAGAATGACGTATCGTATCCAATCGAATCTTAAGACACGTCCATACTATTCATATATGGGTTCTGACCGGTATACAAATATATATTTTTTTATATTTTATGTTTTTAAGAAATAAATATGTATCAAATAGTAAATTTAGATCCAAAATAAGTATTTGGTCAGAAAAAATTATTTTTAAAATTTGTATAAGAGATATAAAATATAGGATTAATTTTCAATTCCTATTATTCTAATACCAAAAAACCATATCATATTATATATTTTCCAGCATCTTATATTGAGGCTTTGCGTGATAAACTACCTTCGGAAGGTTTCTGACGTCTATAGCTGCTTCGGAAAAATTTAGAACGTGAACATGTTAGATTAATTTATTCAATATCAGCCCTTTTTTTTTCCCCCTGCCGGAGAGGGAGGGGGGATTATGTGTAAACAACTAATCACTATCTAATATTACCAAATACAATCACGCATGACGGACGCCTAAGGTTATCATTTGGGATGGTAGGCCACCAGAACTCACTACGTTGAGTTGGACCCCACCCCACTACCTCCTTCGATGGTTAATATCAATATTGACGGCAATGTTAATATCTTTTGTTAATTCATTAATTACCTCGTATTCTAATGTAAAAAAGCGGAGCAAAAAGTTGGTTATAGAAACCGACTCTCAACCGAAAGGCATTAAAAGGGGAAAAGTGTTGTGTATTTTACATTCATCAAATGGACGAGACATTTCCGGAGAAGAAACCGAGGGTAGACGTAGACTTTCTTCTTCAGATTTTATGAGATTTTAGGGTCGAATTAAAGGAGAAGGAGAGAGTAAACAAGGATCCTTTTTCATAAATAAATAAAAAAATCACATATTATTGTGTTTGAAAAATAAGAGAGTAGTGGAACAAACAAATTCATATTTTGATTTTTATTTTTATATTTTGGTTCTATTAATCTAATCAATAGTCGAAGGTAGACATATGTATAATTCTAAAATTTCAATTCCGCAATCTGTATTTATTTCATGCCCTTAGGGTTTCGCATGAATGTATATTTATTGTGCGTTAATTCGTTTACAATATGTGTTAATTATATGATCCATGTCATAAACTTTATCTAACAAGCACTTCCATCTCAAAGTATGAAGCTATTGCAATGGGGCATGTAGCATGTGATTCAACACGGTATTGACTCAGGTTGTTTGGTTTTTCAATTAACTTGAGGTTTCATAATATTATAAAAGCGGTCATAGACTTGAAGATGCTAAACAAAAGGGAATAAATAGAGTTCTAGTCGATTGTAACTCTATAACAACGGTATGCCTAGTTAATGGAAAGTGTAATGCCCCACATCCTCACTCATCCATCATTAAACATGCAAAGTTGCTATGCAGAAACGTATATAGTGTCAAGTCATTGTAACTAATCATCACATAAATCACTAGAGCATTCGTGCCCAAGAAGTTAAAATCCAGGGCTAAAATATTTTGCCACTAAAATTTTGGATATCATCTTCTGTGGCCTATAAGCCTAAAACAAAAATGATAGCTACGGAAAAAAGTGATTTCGTGGCTATAATAGGTGAAATTAGCCATGAGAAATTGGTGACCCATATTTCGACAGTCCCAAGTAGTTATTTGGCTCAATTATTGATAGCCACTAGCAGTCCCATGATGCATTTCATGATAACCACTAGTAGTTTCTTGGCACACGTATCAACAACCACAAGTAATCTCGTAGCGTACATATTGATCGCTACAAGTAGTCTCATGGTGTATGTCTTAATAGCCAAGAATAGTCCCTTTGCATATATATATTAATAGCCACAAACAGCCACATGACACATATCTTGATAGCCATGAATAATTATGTGTTGCACATCTTAATAGTGTGGTATCGTGGCCAAGATCTCAATTGGCCACATTTATTCCCATGGCTCAAGTAGTCATATAACATGATTCCTAAGAAACTTATCCTAAGGTCATCCATCCTAAAATTACTCCGAACCAAACACGCTTAATTGTTAAGTTCTTTGACAATAGATTTCCACAAATAAAGTTGCACTTTGTTTATATAAATACTTATATCAAACATTTTAATCCATATCACTTATATTGGGTATTATATACTTTTCCAATTATATATATATAATTGGAAATATCCATGAATCTATTAATATGAACACACCTTTGATCCGTAATTAAAATAACATTTTTTTGAGCAAAATATATTTCATTTCATTATTGATTGGAAGAATTAAAACTTAGTTCATAGAACTTGTTTATAGAACTTTTGACAAAAGCACTAGTATTTCTCTCATAGGAGGAAGCAAACCTAATTGTGTAACACCCCCAAATTTACTACTGAAAAATTTCGTTAAATTTAAAAGAAGTTTAGCGGAAGCAAGCAAATAAAATTGTAAATCCGGGGGTATTACCGCCACACTTAGTACCAGATCGATTCATACCTACCGACCCGATACTAAGTGTTAAGGCTAAAAAGAATAGAATAAGAACAAATCATTCATAAGGCATAAGTTTTACAGAATCAGAGTGTGAAGGTCACAAGTTACATTCCGAAATACAATTTAAAAGTCCATATATCATAGTACTTAAAATAACGGAATAACAAGTATGATAAAACCCTTGAAAATTTAAGTACAACACTTGTGACTTCCAAGACGAATACGATTACACAAAACAAATTCCGAAGGGTAAATATCCGGACCACTTACTCACTCAAGTCAACCTTCCACCCCAATTTAGCAACCGATCAAAACCTGCATCAAAGGTCTGCTCCCCACCATTGGTGGATCATCACAGGACCCATTCAACCAGTGTAGTATCAGTAAGGGTCCAGTACTGAGTAAGGGTGTAGGTGCTAGGGCCAAGCATACGATCATACCACATAGTCTACATAACACAATCATATAAGTAACATGCAATAACACACAAGATGAGGCCTGAGTACTTTCCGGTGACTTATTCCTTATCCTCGTTAATAATAATATGTCCATTTTATTCACAGTATTTATTAATCCATGCGAGTGCGGGAGCCCCACTATTATAGCCGGTGGAACGGTCGCGAGGGCTATGCCCTGCCACTATTATAGCCGGTGGAACGGTCGTGGGGGTAATATACCCTGCCACTATTATTTGGCGGTGGACCGGTCTGGCCCCGACTCACAAGGTATTCCACTGTAGATATTAGTATCTTTCCATGTCTTATTACATTTACGTTTGGTTTGTTGAGCACGAAATCCCCCACTATTATAGCCGGTGGAACGGTCGCGAGGGCACATGCCCTGCCACTATTATAGCCGGTGGAACGGTCGCGAGGGTAAGATACCCTGCCACTATTATAGCCGGTGGACCGGTCTGGGTTCGGCTCAACATCTTTCTCTGTAAGTCGTTAGTGTCTTAATGTATCTTATTCGAGGGCATATCTTTTGTCATGCATGGCCAGAGATCTCAACACATCACATCCAAACTGAAGGTATATGCGTACTATCACATACAAAGGAGGGCACAAGCACACGTCCTGATTTCAAGCCACGTTACACATGGAACAGATAAGATAATGACGTTTCAAAACACAACACATAAATCATATAAAACATCCACGGCACATAGGATACATGTCACACATTCAATCAGCTATATCCTTACTCGGTTTCGGTTACCGAGCTATCTCCCGCACTTATTTTAGGCCACTAAATACCCTTTGCGATTTATCAGACTTAACATATTTCTCGCATTGGAAACCAGATCATGACCCTTAGGTTCAACTCTCCCTCATGCCTTACTCCTTCTCGTTTCTTTTTATTATTTTCTTTTTCTTTTTCCACCTTCTCAAATTAGGGTTTCTTTCCCAAACCCTAGGTACCCTTATATGACCCTACGAACTATTTTTCATCTCGAGCCTCCAAACTCCCAAATAGACCTTCCATTAATCTCCCCACGTCCCAAAGTAACTCTTTATACGTAAGGTTCGCCCCTATGCGGACCTTAACCTCCCCATGCAAACCCTATCATTTCCACCATTCCAACTCTATCATTCCCATGCAAACCCTAGTTTTCCCATGCAACCTTAGTTTCTCCCACTCTTCCATTTTATTCAATTCCCCCTTTTTCCTCATCATCTCACAATTATGAATTCCTTAGGTCGTCCATACCTATGTTAACCAGCGTACTTCCCTTTGGTTATTTTAGTTGCTTATTTTTCTCTTTCAAGCCCCTACTCCACAATTCCTCATCAAAACACCTAGCATGCGTGTCACATCACACCACCTCATCTTTGTACCATACCATATTAGTACATATAGACAAGAGCACGGGAACGTACCTCGGTTCCATGTTGCGCTACACAGTAGAACAGATAACATACACATAATACAACATATAAACCGTACGAGGCATCCAAGGCAAATAAAACATGTAATACACACAAGCGGCCTTAGTTACGTCCTTACCTAAATCGGCGCCGGGCTTGGAGCACACTCCTACACCTCCTGGGGTTTGACCCGGTTCACCTATAAGAGGGAAATACTTAGGGTTAATCTCCCTCTACCGGAATTATCAAAATTCCTATCTTACCCCTATCATGGCCTAATACTAAGGCTAATATTAATAGTAGGGGTTTATAAATAAAGGGTAGGGTTATTACTATTCTTATGATAGCTTAAACGGGTTATCACTAATTAAAGTAGGTTTTAGCAAAATTCAGAGTTTTAAGGAGAGTGTTTCAATATTATTAATAATAATTACCAATAATACTAACAATAATAAGAATACTACTAATAATAATAGTACTCATAATAAGAATAATAATAGCTATAATGATAATAATGGTGATAATAATAATTGAAATCATAGTAGCATTAGTGATAGTAATATTACCGATAATAATAAAACACTAACACAACCATAATCATTCGGATGACAATATCAATAATAATGATAGTAATAATAATAATAATAATAATAATAATAATAATAATAATAATAAAAGTAGAAGGAGTAGTAGTAATGAAAACAATAATAATAATAATAGCAATAATAATAATTATGATAAGGATAATAACAATAATAATACTATTAATAATAACAATAATAATAACAACAACAATAATAATAATATTAATAATACCAACAACAATAATAATAATAGTAATAATACAAATGATAGTAAGAGTACTAGAAATAATACTAATAGGAATAATAGCGATAACAATAATAGTTAGAAAGATAAACATAATGACACTAGTATTAACCATGATAATAATAATAATAGTAATGATAGCAATAATGATAATAAAAATAACGATAATAATAATCACAATAATAATAATAATAATAATAATACAATAGTTTTGGTAACACTAAGCCTAACAAAATACTAAAGTAATAATATTAAATTACAATGCTAAGGATAATAACGATGGGAATAATCGATAAGATAATAAATGCGTTAAATACAACAACAACAACAAAAATAATAACAAAGATAATAATAATAGTAATAATAATAATAATAATAGTAATAATAACAATAATAATCATAATAATAATAATAATAACATAACCATAAGAATAGTAACAGCAACGATAATGATAATAATAATAAAAATGATAATAATAGTAGTAATAATGATAGCAATGCTCATGGTAATAATAATAATAATAATAATAATAATAATAATAATAGTAATAATCATAATAATAATAATAATAGTACTAATAATAACACTAATGGTAATAATAATAATAATAATGCTAATAATAATAATAATAATAAGAATAATAGTAATAATAATAGTAATAGCTTAACAAGGCCCTATAGTTAATTAACACCATTACTTAAAGGTCCTTAGGGTAATGTTGAGTCCTAGTAATAATAATAAGGGTGGTAGTATTAGTAATAATAATAATAATATTAGTAGTAATAATGATAATGCTAATATTAATCATAATACTAATAATAGTAGTTAATAAGATTAAATCATTAATCAATTTTATTTATTTTTATTTATTTATTTATTTTTAAGCTTTAGGGCTCAGGGTGTTGGGCAACCTGACTGAGGTGGTGGCGGCGGCGGCGGCGCGGCGGTGGTGGAGGAAGGGAAGAGAGGGGAAGAATGGTGGTGGAGGCTAGGGAAGGGACAACCAGGATAAAAGGGAGGTATAGGGTGGTAGAGCAAGAACCCCTGGGTGTTTTGGGGGTGGTGGCGGTGCTGTGGGCGGCAGTACAGCCGGTGGCGGCGGCACGAAGGTGGCGCAGGGCTGGAAGGGGGTCGATTCGAGAAGAGGTTTTCGCACGGCCCGGGCGGCACGTGCGGTGCGAGGCAGGGTGGCTAAGGTGGTTGGTTGTGTAGAGGGCGGTGCAGGGAGGATTGTGGTGGCATGGGCAGGCGGAAACGGTGGCCGAAGGCGGAGGAAACGGCGGTTGAAAGTGAGGCGGCGCGACGGCTCTGGTTTTCTGGGTTCCAAATTGTCGAACCCGATTAAGGCGGTGAGGAGGGCTATTTATAGGCCAAATTGAACGGAAAACGACAAGGATGCGAGGGACGGTCGGAGGTTAGGTGGATGCGTGTCCGGCGAGGCTGATCGGTGCAGGTCTGCAGTTGCAGACCGAGGCTCGTCAAGGAGAGAGAGGGAGGTTTCGTGCGGGAAAAAAAAACAGATCGATTAGTCCAATCTACAGGGGAGACAACGAGGATGAGAAGGGCGAAAAGACGGGAGCTAATGGCGTGGCGTTGAAGCTTCATTCACCGGCGAAAATCTCGGGTTGCAGGCGGCTGGAGGTTGAAGACGACGTACGGGTGGGACGAATCGGCGGTTCAGCGAGGAAAGAAGAAAAGAAAGAAAAGGCCGAACCGGCCGGGAGGAAGGAGGCTGTGCGCTGGGGAGCTGGGCCGCGCAAGGGGGAAAGCGCTGGGCCTGGCAGGCCGGCCCAGTCGGGGTAAAAAAATATAAGGAAGAGAAGGGGGAGAAAGAAAAAGGAAAAAGGAGGGAGAAAAAGGAAAAAGGGAAAAAAGGAAAAAGAGGGAAAATTAGTGGTTGGCTTAATTAGTATAATTTGGGTAATTTAGGGTATTTAATAAAATATAATTATCAAAACAATAATTAAATTCTATTTTTAGGTTAATTTTTGGGATTTTTGGAAGAATCTTCTTAAATTCCATTTTAATTAACAAAACACTTAAATTTTCTCTAATTAAATTATTTATAAATTTTATATTAATTTGAAACTATTTTATCCTTCCTATTTTAATAAATTAATGTATTTAATAAACTTCTAAAATAAAAACCTTAATTAACTTAAAATACCACAATTCCTCCTATTTACACACTTATAAATTCCTTCTTGATTTATCCTAATTAATTCCCATTTATCTCACTAAAAGTAGTTTATTTTAATTAATTCCCTAATAATTCCCTATTCGGCCATGATTTCCTAAATTAGGGTTTTTGGGGTATTTCAAATTGAGACTATGTATTTTAATTTCTTAAGCAGTTTCTTCCATACACATTCTTTATGGGAGAAAATTTTGGAGTTGCGGGCATGCTAACATTTATAGATGCATACCGCACTTAAGGTTTTGGCCACTTGTATTTTCCTTCTTGATATTGTTGTGTTACAAGATTGGTAATTAACAACTCAATGACGACTATGAACTAGGCCCCGAATACCAACACTAGCAAAGGAATTATAAAAGAGATATTTCATGATTGGAAAATCAAATAGGAGATGAAAATGCGTCTCAGTAGCATCACAAAAGCAGCATGATAGGATTTTAATGTAGGAGAATGTGCTAATAATGTCCTTTATGGGAAATATACAATGAGAAACAATAGAAAGGATGAACTTGGGCTTGGGACTTTCATTATTCTTCCAAACTACCTTCCACCAAGTGACACGAGAGGCTCTAGGTATAATTTTGTTATAGACCGAGCTAATCTTATAGGGCAAGGAGGGATCTAATGAAATGAGAACAGGCTGTAATGTTTCTCTTAATTTGAATAATTTTTTCAATGTCCGGGAAAAAGTAGAAGATAGTTTAGCCTCCCATACCAAGGTCTATTTAAGATAATAACTATGCACCCACTTGATCCATAAGTTTTTTCTTGTTGCATGCTATGTGCCAAATGTGCTTACCAATAATGTTTACATTCCAAATTCAAAGGTCTGATAACCCATGGCCACCTTGTTCGGGTAAATAGATTGTGAACCAGGCAATGAAGGCTCTTTTGCTAGAGGTTAATTTCCTCATCCACAAGAATGCCCTGTAGAGAGTAATAATCTTGAGAAATATTTTTTTTTGGTAGAATGAAGATTAAAATCTAATCCATTTGGATCCTATGAATAACTTATTTCAATAATTATATTTTTCTAGCATAAGATAATAACATTGTAAACCAGTGTTGCATTTTATTAGTAATCTTGCTTAGTAATTCCATCATTTGATCAAAATATAACTTGGTAGAAAAGAGTGGTACTCCAAGATGTTTAAAATGCATGGAACCCCTAGAAAATGATAGGAAGTTAGATATTTATTGTTTAATTGCCTCCGATACTCCTCTAAGATAGATATAATTCTTTATAAGGTTTATGCAAAGTCTAGATGTGATGTTAAATCTACTGAATGTACTCATAAGCAAGGTTACATAGTGTAAATCACCTCTGTAGAACACCAACAAATCACCAGCAAATGAGAGGTCAACAATCTGGTGTTTTTTGCATTTAAGGGGGTCCTCAAAAGCTTTCAATAAACTAAAGTTGATGAAGTAACCTAGATAAGTATTCTAGAGTGATAACAAAGAGATAAAGGGAAGAGGATCTCCTTATCTTAAACTCTTTTATGTGAGAAAAGGGGGAAAATGTCACCATTGATATCAAGGGTGTAAATGCTAAGGGGGTGTCAATGGTGATGGGGTTAATTAATGAAAAGGGAGGAATAGAAGTGGAGACTGAAGCTAGGGGTGAGAAATGGTGATGAGGGCCAAAGGTTTGAGGGTGGCAACGGTGATGGGGGAGAATTGGCAATAAGGTACGAAGAAAAGGGTGATAAATGATGGTGAGCGACAGTTCTAGGGGAAAGTAATGGAGATAGTTTTTGGTGGTGTTTTAGAGCTAAGAGAATGTTGGGCATTCGGTGGTTCTACATCACGAAATGGGGGTGTTCACCATGTGTTTGGGGTGCTTAACGGTAATGGAGAAAGGGAAGGAGTGAGGTGAGGAAATTGAATGAAGTGAGGAGAGGGGGTGGACGGTATATATAGATAATGGTGGTACAAATGGTTGAGAATAAGGAAAAAAAAAGTGAGGCATGATTGACGGCAAGTTTTTCAGCATAACACATCTTTTGGTATGTGGGAGTTCATTATGGTGAAGATGATGGTAGCATAGGCAGGTTAGGGTGTAAGCATGGTAAAAGGAAAATGGTTGGGAGGAAGAGTGATTGCGCAAGAGGAAGAGGAAGAAGAAGGAAACCAGGAAGGAGGAAAAAGATAAAGGAAAAGAAACGGAGAAGACAAAAAAGGAAAAAGAAAAAGGAGAAAGAAAAAATAAGTTCAGAGTTAGGATTAGAATTAAGTTAAAATAATTTAGATTAGGCAATTTGGGTAAAATTATTTATCAATCATCTAGGGTCATGTTTAGATTAAAAATATTAATGACCCAAAATAAATATTAGGATTAGGTTAGGATTTATGATTAAGGAATTAGAGTAATGTAAAATTATAAATTTTCTAATACTAGAATTAGGTTAAGATTTTAATTACTTATGATTAAGGTTAGATAAAATTTAGGGTATTACAATCATGTAAAAAGTAAAGATTGTTATGATTGTAATCTTATATGATCTCTATACTAAGTATCATCTTCGCATATCCAAGATCTTTAATCTTAAACTCACTCTTCAACATTGTCTTTCCTATGTTAACATTAAACGCATCTTATGCTTCCACAAGCATACCATTTATAAACAATAAAAGACAAACCAGAGAATTATAATCAACCTCCTTTAGGTATAAATTACACACCCATCGTAGTCACTTCTAAAGAACTCATACCCAATCATAAACTAATTAAACCTATGATACTATTGTCTAGCATACTATTTCATACCATAAAGTGATATCTTCTATAAGAACGTATAGTCATACTAGATTTCAACAATGAACCCATTAAGTTGATGCATATATATCTTCTCCTTAAGCTAAGCATGTAGGAACGTTGTTTTCACATCGAGCTACTTTAACTCAAATCCCTACAGAGCTACAACCACAACTAACGTACAAATAGAAATATGTTTAATAACAGGAGAAAATACCTTGTTGTAGTTGACATTGGATATCTGAATAAACAAAAAAATAATCCTTCTATCTCTATCTCAACTCCCAAGGTTTTCTACTTGAACTTGTATGCCCACTTATAAAATAAAAAAATCAAATTCTTAGGTACCTTTACAAGTTCCCATGCTTTATTCTTCCTTATAGAACGCATCTCCTCTACTTCCATACTAACAGACCACTCAACAAAATTAGTTATGGAAAAATGGCTTTTAATTAATACACTAGCTTATGCTCATCAACTACTATTTTAGCACCAAATGACATGTTCCTAACCAGAAGTGCACGGGGTCAGAGTAGTAGTCAAGGTCGATCCCACAGGGATTGGTGAATGACCACTAGGACAATGATAGAACTTAGTTATGTCTAGACTATGAGATGATATGAAATAAATTGTAAGCTAAAATAACTAACTAAGCTAAAAAGAAAGGAAAATAACACTCAAGTGACTCAAATAAATAGAAGAGATAAGGTTCTGGTTCATCACCCCAGATCCTCACATGTAACCGAATATCACATCATAAAATAATTCAATAATCATAATCAATCATGCCAACAAGGATAGAAAGTGTTCTGCTTTCTCAAGCCACAACTACCCTATTACATATCTATTGTCTGACTATCTCTAGCTTAGAGTCTAATAGAATGTAATACATTAAAGTCCGTAAAGTTTCCTCCTTTATTGTTGTAGCGGTCAAATCAATCATCTCTCAACCTACAATTTAATCTCCCATTGTGCTATTAGGTCTAATGCTGGATTATCTCTCGATCTCATCGGTATTTCCTACACCGAAAATTAGAATCGGCCATGGTTCATCAATTCGTTAATCAATCAATAACACAATACATAAATCATAAATTGAATAAAAAATGATGCAATAATTCAACACATTCGGATTGGGGAAAATTCCCCTTCACCTTAGCACAAGATCTAGCCTATCAAATTCATAGCAAGAATATTAAAAACAACGAGAGATTCCATAGATAGAGAAAATATCATTAGATAATACCCTTGATGTTCACAAATTTGCAAAAATTAAACTTCTTACACCTCGGTCTCTATTTTACAAGAGAGATCTTGATGAATTGGGGAAGAGGATAGAGAAGTGAGAAGAGAGAGGCAGTGGAGGCTTCTTCAAGAAATTAGAATGAGAGTTTTTATATTACCACCTCTCAGATCCCTAGGGTATTGATAAAGATGGGCTTCCCATGTCAACTTTGACAATAATGCGTATTTTGACCATAACGTTTTCATCATAACTCCGATTAAGCTGACTTTAGATGCGTTGGAAATATATTAAAAAGATATACAACTTTTATGTTGAAAGATTCTCCAAATTAATACTTTTTCCTAGTCTAAATTCCACTTATTTCTGGCCCATATACTTTAAATATGCATTATTGCTTTTATTTTACTCCAGAATTTACATTTTAGCTCTAAATCTCTTTCCTCTTTAACTTTGGCTCCTTTTTCTCATTTCTTCTCCCTTTAAGCTTGTTCTTTTTTCCATCCTTCATGAATTTTTTATTGCTTGAGACCCTACAGATTTTCACAACACAAAGGCAATAACAAGAACAAAAAGGGAGAATTCAAACTAAAATTAGAGGTAAAAACTCTTATAAACCTTAGGAATAAGATGCAAAAGTTACACTTATCACCAAACAAAGCATAACCTATTAACTCCTCCAAGTTATGTATGATAAAAGGCTAATTATCCTTTGTGGTCTACCTAGTACAACACCTTTTTGCTCCACCTACTTGTTAGATCCATCCACCTTATAGATAGATGGTCTATTAGAAAGGTATGTCTAGTTTAAACCAACCTGCACCTAGCCCAAAACACTAAATTACTCCACTTCCTCATATAAAATATTAAAATATTTAGTATTTTGGAAGAACACGAACTCACAGAGGGTAAAATTCTTGTTTGTCAAACATTTTGATGCATTTAGGTCCAACAACTTGTACCCCTTGACACCGGACATATAGCTAAGAAATATATATTCGTTGGCTCTAAGCTTGAGCCTCCCAATATTCACATAAACATAAGTATAACACCCAAATATATGCAATCTAGAATAATAAAGGGTTTACCCGACCATACCTCTTCAAGAGTTTTCCAATATATGGAACAGTAAGGCAATCGATTGACTAAGTATGCCACCATGTGAATAGCTTTAGCCTAATAATCCCTAGTCAAACAAGCCTACAACAACATACACTAAGCTTTCTTTAATATGGTCTTGTTCATCCTCTTAGTGACCCCACACTAATGCGCTCTTCCAACACATGTATGGTACATTGCAATCCCATGGTTCTACCAATAATCAGAGGAACTTTGCTCTAAAACCTCAACGCCATTAATTACCTTAAGACACTTAACATGTCTCCTAGTTTACTTCTCTAGTAGGGTCCTCCAGTACTTGAACACCCCAAACACATTTTTATTATTGTTAATAAAATAAACATATAAATTTATAGAGAATTCATAAATACCATGAACTGCCTTTGGAAACCACCTTGCAAGATCCCATACGTGTAAATATATATAATTGAGAGGCTCATTCTTAGAATGTTTAGATATTGAAAATCGAACCCACTATTTCTTTCTAACACACAATGCTCACAAAAGTCAATAGTACCCATACTATGTTAATTTAGCAATCCTCTCTTAGAGAACTCGGTCACACGTCTAGCATTTATGTGTCCCAAATGCATATACCACAATATAGTAACATCTAGGTCAAACATACTCATATATATCAATATAAATACACCCTTAATAGTATAACTAACCACCTCATACAATGCCATGACCCTTTTTTCCTCTCATTACAACAAGAGCCCCGTTAGTAACCGTCATTGTGGCATCTTCAATATCACACAAATATATCCATTACAATCTAAGGAACTCAATGAGAATAGAGTCTTGGTTATCTCCAATGCATGTTAAACATTAGATAATTTGCAAAGAACATCATTACCTATTAGAAAAAATCCAACTCGAGTCATCTCATAAGTCTAAAACTAACTTTGATTGGGATAAATATTATAGAAGTAGCTAGAGTCCAATATCCATATATTAATCATATTGGTATATGTGCCAAAGGTCATTAAAACGTCATCATTATAGTCATATTGGGTAAGAGCAACACCATCCTTTATACCGGATGACTCACTATACTTATTATTATGTATTTTATAAGGGAAAAACTTCCTAATATGCCCCATATTATAAAATATAAGGTAGAGAAAATTCTTGTGTCTATTTTTTTGACTTAAATCTAGACTTTTTCCTATCCCCAAATCCTAGTTTCTAAATTCTCCCTTAACTACAAACCCCTTACTGTGTGAATCCCCTAAACTTCCTCTAATAAATTTATGTTCAAATAATCTCCATTATATCAAGGTCATATTTATATCATCAATAACCAACTTATTATTTTCATATAATATAGTCTCACATAAATATTTATAATCAGCATGAAAAGAGCACAAGAATATAGTAACTAGATCATCATCATCTAATTTGACATTTATATTCTATAAATCCATAACTATAGAGGTAAAGTCATCAATATGATATTTTAAAGACTAACCCTTGCCTAATTTTAGATCGTGCAACCAGCTCTTTAATAATAAACAATTTGTAACTAATTTTTTCATTTACAAAGACTTCATCTTCAACTATAAGGCAGTGGTGGTTGCCTCTTTATCCACTTCTTGTAATATCTCATAGGATATACATAAATTTATGGTGTAAAATTCCTTCAAATCCATCTCCTCAAATTTCTATTCAAACATTAATTCAGACTTATTTTCTTTCTTAAATAATGCCTTCTCTAACCCATTCCTAATCAGTATCTCCCTAATCTACAATTTCCATATCCTAATGTTTACGAAGCAATCAAACTTCATAGCATCAAATATTTTCATCGTCATCCTGATGTCAATCAATCACATCAACAATGTTATGATACCTATTTGTTGGAAAAATCAATAATTTGAATCTATAGGATCAAATCTAACAAGCAATTTGAGAATCAAATAATGGATTGAGAAAAATAAAACTAAGAACAAAAATTAGGGAAAACCAATGATCATGTTGCACACAATGTTTATGATCACAAGGATAATGGATCAATTCTCTAAAAAAACTTACAAACAACAGAGCTCTCACAAAACTCTAAGAGAATAAGAGGAGAAGGGCATAGATTGGTTCAAACATATGTTAGGGTTTTCATTACAACTATTTATATCAGTATGGAACCACACCAACAAAAATGGTGTGGTAGAAGTAAAATAGGAAAAACATAATACTTATTATAAGACATAAAAACCCCATGTTTTACTCAAAACATTCATCCTTGATGATTTCTTTAGGATCTAGGAAGATAAAATAAACATGATCCATGTTATAAAACATTCCCCCTCGCATTTTCTTTCCTAACCTTAGTTTTACTTCAAACTTATACGAGTTTCTACATGTAACAATCTAAATTATGTCATTTTTGCAAGTGGGGTTCTGTACTGATATAAATAATCATTTTGAAACCTTAATTATATTTTGAAACCCTTATATACTCCTCTCCTCTTATTATATTGTTTTATCTTGTAGTTTTGTGAGAGAATTGTTGGTTGTGAGTGATTTTGAGAGAATTGATCCATTCTCCTTATAATTCCAAACTTTATGCGTAATATGGTCATCAATTTTACTTTTTATTTTTAAATTTTGTACGTCATTCTCCTTAAAGATGAGGATTTTACTTTTTGTGTTCTAGAAAACAAGTTCCCAAACCTCCTATTCTTTTAGCTACCACTTTTAAAGACCAAAATGTAAGATAGAGTGTTTTTTTCCGTGAATTCTCACAACCTTTGCATAAAAAATGTAGAATATCTTCTTAATTTTAACTATTTATTTAGGCAATATAAAAATTAAAAGGTAATAAGTTGGTAAGATGGTCAAAACTAACTTCAATAGAGTTAATCATCCACCTATTGATAAGAGCCTTCCTTTCCAAATTGTTAATCTCTGATTAACTCTTTCCACCATAGGATTCTAAAATGAAATACTTGAAAATTTACCTCCTACAAGTACACCTAGGTATGTGAAAGGAAATATGCCCGCCTTCCATCCTACCCATGTACCAAATCCTTTAACCATTATTGTTGAATGTTAATCGCTATTAAGGAGTTTTTGTAGAAGTTAACCCACAACCTTGACAGCTTATAGAAGCTAATAAGCATGGATTTTATGTTGTGGAGATCATTTTCATTTACTGTACAAAAAAAATGGTGTCGTCTCCATATTTCTTTATAACTAAGGTAAGGACTTTCCTTACCAACTTAAATAAGTAGGGTGATGGTGGAATACCTCATCTAATTCTACTTTGAAGGTTGGAGAGGTTGTTAGGAGGGCCATTGACAAGTAATAATACTAAAGATGGGTATACACATGTTTTCCTCCATTATCTCAATTTATGTGGGAAGCTAATTCATTCCATCATCTAATTCATGAAACCCTATCATGGGTCTTGTAGAAGTTAATTTTGAATATGATTTAACAATAAATTTGGTGACATGGGATAAAATGATCAAAACATTAGACATAAAGGAAGAAAAAGATCAACTATTATTGACTATTAAACTATAGAGTAGTAGCATTAGTGGACTAAAAACATGGTTCCTCAAAGAGAGTTACATATGCATGAAGACAATGGATTTCAAGGGTAACAATTAAGTAGTTTAGTATATCATTATTTCAATACTTTCCTTGTTTGGAACTTACTCTATCATAGTGATTGCCATGTTGATTAATTGGTAAACATTGGAAAATATTGTGACTTTGTCACTTAGCCACACCAAGTAATGGATGGTGTCGTTAGTGAATGACTTGATATGTTGTCGTTCCAATGACACTAGATCATATGGATTTTGCTTCACTCAATTTGTCTAGGGTAATTGATGGATTCTTGATTAAGGACTCAAAATTTCAAACGATTTAAGGGTAAGTTAAGGTTATGGGAAGGATAATCCTTCATGGAGTATTCCAATAATAATCAACGGACAATCACGACTCTGACACACTCCTTAGGATGAGAGAGAGAGAGAGAGAGAGAAGTTTACTTGTTTTATTTCCACTCAAACTCATAGTGTACACTTTGGGGCTAAACTTTACAATCATTGCATATGATGGGTCTGGATCCCTAAACCTAACTATCATTACCTCTTTGCCTAGCTAGGAAGGATAGAAAGAGAATTATCTCTCTCAACTAACAAAAAATAACCCAATGACATAATAGATAGGAATGAGATAATGGATGGTTGTATTAGGTCGGCCCCAACTTAAATGAGTGTCTATTATGATATGTCATTTACATCTGACGCCTTATTCTACCTAGAATGATAGATAATCTCGACATATTGTTTCCCCTAGAACCCAACCACCCTATTAAAGCTAAATAAAAATAAAAATAGTATTTTATGTGCTTGGACTAAGCAATTAAACAAATCTAGTATGTTTTCTAGGGTTTATATACAACAAGTTATACTAAAAATAAGCTTGGATAAATAACAACGCTCCATAACTTGGCTTTGACACCATTGATTCTATTATTAGAACAATCGGCGACTAAAAACACAAATAAAACTTAAAATGACAATAACACCATTGGTATTACATCACTAATTTAGAATGAGGTCGTTCTAGGCCAAATATGGATCATATATAATCATTTGGCAAATCTTTTAATTAGATTCTGTCTTCATTTTATCTTACATGACGAATTTTTTTTAAAAAAAAAAATTTGATCTTACACATATATTTTGTAACAAATTTATGATGAAAATGTTATACTTTTCTTGCTGTCTTTTACTTGTAGGGATAATACTAATACTAAAACCATCGCAATAGTGCCACAGACCTATAAGCATAAATCGTTGGCATAAGCGAATATGTAATTGCACCGGGGCAGAATCACACTTAATAGTACATTCACATGTTCTTAACTGAGGGACACGAAAGTGGTACAATAGACAAAGAAAAGAAAATGGTTAAACAGAAAACCTGACACTCCGTAAAATTTTATTTTTATTTCTTCGTACTACCCTAACAAACAAAGTCTCGACATCCTCCTCTCATACGGTGTTCTACAATAGCTCCGTCGTCCAACTATTGCCGGGCCTGCTTCTGGCTCCAAATAAAAAAGAGGCTACACATATGGGCTTTTAAAAGTTAAGGGTCCACACCATAGCCAGTTTCACCTGCGTGAGGCCACGAGCTGGAAGTTTCGTCCGAATATCTTAAAGCAATGCGTCTGTCCTAGTTTCGGTAAAAGCACACATTCAATCCATAAACGGTTAATTAACCCATCCTGGAATTTGATATAACAGCCCAACGGTGTAAACAATTTCACAACGAAAATGTTATTTGCAAGAGTAGACGATGATATCATATCATTTATCAAATATATGATATATCAAAGAAATTTGTTACTCAAGAAAATGGTTGAATAGGTCCGTGCATAGGAAAAAAGAGTAAAGACAAAGCTTAACACAAACCACTTACTTTACCATCAAAATTTTTACTAGAATTACTAGTATCTCTTAAAACTTGTTCAATAAGACTATAAGAGTACCAACTTTTCATATAATAAGAAGAGACAACAAATAATAATAGTGAGAAAAATGATACGAAGTATTTTTTGATATCATTATATGATAATTTTATGATTTTTGAAATGCCTTTTTTTGGATAAATTAATTTATGACTTTCTGTTTTTTTTTTTGGCATCCATGAATGGTAGGTAAAGAATATATATATTTTTATAAGATATAAGTGGTCAAAACATTGAATTATCTACAGAAAAAAAAAGGCTTTTTTCGACAACATATGTTGTCCCAAATAGTCAAGTAGTCATAGCTATAAAAAAAATTAATGGTGACAAGTTGTTGCAACTATTATGTCTCAAGAAAGGGAAATTGGTGATGAAACCACAATCATTAAAAAAAAAGAAAAAAACACATATATACTGGGTAAAGCAAAAATTATGATGACTTGCCTGCCAACAAACAATTTTAACCTGTTTTTAAAAAAAATCTTTATAATTTTCCATGACATGTCATCACCAAAGGTTATTATTTTTGATGACTTACTTTAAGTTAAATTTTTTTAAGTTATTTAGCTTTTTATGATGACATGTCATTACGGATATGTGATATTAATGACATCATTTTTTCCTACCATATTTTTTAGTAATAAACTTTCATACATATATAAACATGAAATAATTGAAATATGGATATATAAAATTAAATATCATCATATATATACTTAATAGGTGTTTCGATATATTTTAGCCCTATAGGGGTCTGCATACTTAAGTGTTTAGATGTCCTATTTATTTGTGATTTTATTACGTTTCTGAGCGAGCCATATAGGGCTAGTACCATTTGTGTACTATATTAGGTGTTATGGTTTATTTGAGTTTTCATCTTCAAGTTAATATAATCAAATGGCTATGATCATCAATAATGGAATATAATAATAATGGAATATAATAATTAAATATTTCATTAATGGATTTCATATCTTATTATTCTACACATGTTGTTTAGTTTTCTCCCTTACAATTGTGCTACTATATTATTCATGTCCTTATCTTGATTTTGCATGATCTACTATTTTAATCGCATGTGGGCCTTATGCACAAAATGCTATCTTCTAGGCTAGTTGTGTTAATTATCATGAACATTATAAGTTTAAGATTATAATGTCCTTATATATATCACGTGCCCTCCATGACTCGGGTACTTTTGATTTACTCAATATGGGACCCATACTAATGCTACCTTAATGGAATGAGTTATAAAATGACACACTGACAGTGGGGAGCATACCTCTCGTGTATACTTGAGATTGATTATTGTATTGTTGGGTTAAAGATTTGGGCTTTGAGAGAGTTAGGCCACCTAAAATTCTTATCCGTCAGGGATTTCTATTTATCTATATGCATCTATTTTGGGATTTTCAAATATTATATTGAAATTTTAATAGTGTTGTCATTAAATATATGATTTCCATTACTTTGTTAAGGTTTTAAAATCCAGGGTTGTTTCAAAGATTTTTTTGCTAATTTTATCAATGATGATTTTGTTCAATGAAACCGTTTGTGTTCCATCTGTCATTAGATAGCTTCTTGTGGGTGTTTATTCTCTTAATATTGATGATGTTTAGATTTTAGTTGAAAAAGTTTTAGCCTTGCATCTAACGTAAGATAGATAATAGACATTTGTCTTATAGTAGGTGTGGTAGTAACATATCTCATTTTCTATTTTGGCTTTTGCATTACTCTTTCAAATGAAACTTTTCAGGAGTAAATTTTGAAAGTGCTATAATTATTAAAAAAAACATACAAATTAAGTTAAACTAAACCAAATCAAGCTCCATAGATAACAATAGATCACAATAGATCACTAGAGGCGGTGTGGTGACCATGGAGATGATTGAAAAAAGAAAATCAACAATTTAAAAAAAGAAGAACAAACATGATAAACTAACAATAATCTGCCAAAAACATGTAAGAAAACCTATAAGATTTTACTCAAGAATACAAGGATATACTAGATCAAGCCAAGAGGGAGAGAAGAGAGAAAGAGAGAAGAATGAGAGCACCAGGGAAAAAAAGGTTGTGCTAGGGTTTTTTATCCATGAATTTTGGATGACACCCGTTGTTGGTAATAATCCAATTCTAGATGACACTTTGAAGTAAAACACACACACGCAATGCACATGATATATTTTGGATGAGCGCCGGACAATTATGAATGATATGTTGTCCAAAATAACTAAGCATTGATCCAAAAAAAAAGAGTGAGATTTCTCAGGCTATTTTCTTTACCCAAATTATCATACGTAATTCTAGTTATTTCAGAAAACAAAGCTATATGAAATTCTTAGCCTAAATTTATTTCCCCCAAGTGAAATTTATCTAGCCAAATATTTTCACACAACATTATTATTTGTAAAGATCCTTAAGGATGAAAACCTTGCCTCCCTTTTTTTTATCAAAAAAATGATAACTCCTAGAAAATGGTAGTGTGTATTTATAATTTTATGGACAACTCAAAGTTGGGTGTAATGTTGCCGTCACAAAAAAAAAAATTCTCATCTCTTAGTGATTTTAATTAGTGTATCTATGTTTTATAATTTTATGGACAACTCAAAGTTGGCTGCGTGGGTGACAGTAGGCAGCAGCAGCAGCAGCAGCAGTACATAGTACATACATGCATGCGTACGTAACTAATAAGTAACTCTTAACCTAAACCAAGATGTATGCATTAATTTTTTTTTTTGTAGGGTCAAACATAGTTTTTGTAACCCGCACGTATGTGTCTTTCACGAGACTAATGAAACAGGCAATTTCGTGAAAGAGAACAAGTCAAGTTGATGAGGCGCCCCCACTACGTACCGCACAAAAGGAAGGAAGAAAGAAAAAAAAAATGAAACTGCTAGTGGTGCAACAATTAAAGAATGAGTCGTGACCGATCAAGTTTGAAGCTTCCTATCATATTTGACATTTCCCCCGCCCGGCGGTGGGATAAGAACGTAACTAAAATTAATGAAATCTGTTGAGAATCTCTTAATTTATTAAATTACGTATATGATTGATTTTATTGCATTTTTTTTATTACAAAGAATCTTCGTTTCTCAAACATATTCGATCATGAGGATTTTTCAACTCCATAAACTACAATTCAAGCTTAAAGAAAGCACGGTAATCTTCTTCTCAAATTCGCTTGAACAAGTAGTTAGTATATATATTGACGAGCAACAAAGAATATTTTGAGAAAAATATTCAAAGTCAATGGCTACATTGAATAAATAAGTAAATGAAATTGACGAAAAAGAGGTGGCCGATCGACGGAACAATATTATTCTAACCGTTTACCTTAAGAAAATATTTTGATTTTTTTTCTTTTTAAGAAATTAAAACCGGGCCTCTTGTTTGATGAATTTTTCCACTAAATCAAATGTGAGATGACAATTTGTCCTGTATTTATTTATTTTTTTGTCGCACGTGCACCCACATGCTTGCCTGATGTTCAGTTTTTGTTGCTATTAATTGATTATCTCGCTTACCAAACCATGTTGATGGAGCTTTATCATTAAGATTTCGTCACTAAACCAAATTTCCTGAGATGGTTTGATCCAGATTTGATGTATAATTTGCCATACATGTATAATATTTTTTTAAACTTAAAATAATATTATTGATATATGAAATGGAAATTTTGGTTTAACTATACTAATTAAAAAGTGTTATTCGACATTAATTATACAAACTATATATGTATATATCTACATACTGTGAGGGAGAGAGATATTTGAACCATATTATGGGGTTGTCGATAATCATATAGAAAATATATAAATTGTCATATTTAAGCCTCGTATTTCCCTTAATTTTTTCTGTTTTTTTTTTCCTTCTTGTTGTCACGACTTATTATTTTTGGGGTAACGTAATGAGAGGCAATGGTTCGTAACTAAACCTCGCTGTAGCTTTTAGGATCACATGCGTGCACGCCAATATCTGCGTGATGATATATATACACATGACACATCATCATCCGCAAACAATCCCGGGCAAAGGAAGACGATGAAGAAAGGACGAAGAGGACAATTGACCCCCGATGATGATGGGCCATGGCATAAAAACAATAGTAGTACACTCGCCTTTTTTTTTTTGTTTTTTTCCAAATGAAAAGCGGTTCCGTTACATTAACTTTAAGGCAGGGCAGGGCAGGGCAGGGCACCCTTCTTTCTATGTGCGTCAACGATTATATGTTAGTATATTAATATGCCCCAACTTGCAAGCAAGTGCTTCAAATGAATGTATGCAAGCTGGATCCTTTTTTCTTAATGCTTTCAATGCAGTGCACTCGTTTCGTTCTTATATATTTATGGTACATAACTAACATGTTTGACTTTTTGCTCTATCAATCGGGCCGACACAATTCATTTCAAGGGATATGATGAATAGGATCATTTCAACCGCCCATATCTATATCTATATAATATATAATAAAGTTATAATATCATATAGATTTTCTGTATAAATTAATATCTGATAATTTATGCATCTATGATTATTATTTTTTTTAATCATATCAATATAATAAAATTATCTGTAAACAATAAACTATACTTTTTATATGCTAATTATAGGTAGTAATTATAATTTAATTTTTATAAAAAATTATTCCAACATTAATATTATAACTCATTAAATAACTGATGAATGAGATAGTTTAGAAGTATACTTTTATTTTAATATATTTTTATTTATTTTAAGTATGACAATCAAAATATTTTAACCATACACTCAATAATTACTAATAATAACGGTGCAAATTATCATCTTTACATGTAAAATGGATCACATCGTAAACTCTTTTTCATTACACATTTTCCCCCCAATTTTTTTTTATTTTTTTTTACCAATTACACTTACTTCTTCTAACCCAAATTAGATAGTAGTCAAAATCAAAACCTCAATTCGATGTGTATATTTATATTCTCTCTACGTGCCTCTTATTACCATAAATATTAAGTGACCATTTAAATGCTTTGATAAGTATTCTAAATAATTAGCTACGAGCATGATTATTAATTAATTATCTTTAATTTATTTGTATTTATAATTTAAATATAACTCATTTTTTGTAATGTTACTCTATTTGATAAATATTTGTTATCAACCAAATAATAATGACTAATTAAATATTATTCCATTCGTATTAAAAGATAAAGTCATTTTATCATTAAATTTTGGTATAAAAAACAAGGTTATTTTTAAAAAATTAAAACCTACTTTTTATTTCTACCTTCAATTTTTTTTTTCTATTATCCATGCATTAATTACTTTGTTATTTTCTATTATCCAGTGAAGGGTGTAAGTGTAATTATAAGACTATTTTTATTAATTCCTTAAAAAATATGTAGATTATCATAATGAATTCTTTTTTTTTATATAAAGGTATAATATTTAAATGTATAATATTTAGTTTTATACATTTAATAATACTACTATTGTATAAATGAATTTCTTAAATTATCATTAGCATTGCGTTTATCATTATTACTATCTATTATATGCAACTTTGTATTTAATTTAATTTAGAAAAACTAAAATCCATGCATCACAAGGGTGTCACGCTAGTATATGTATATAATGAGAATCTTCACTACAAGAAAAACTTCTAACATCGACGGTCTTAATACTGACGATACTTTATAATCGGTGTTAGACCTTAACAACGACGATTAGTTGTCACTATTAGATCAGGCGATGAAAACTTTTTTATCCAAAAAAAAGGCAAAAAAATGTTTAATACCCACGATACATATCGTCGGTATTAAGTGGCGCCAAAATTTTCCCTTATATAATTTTATTAAAATGTCAGAAGAATAAAAATTGGCGATTTATTTTTTAATACTGATAATATTTATCGTCTGTATTAAGAAATATATTTCATCAAAATTTTACCAATGAAAAAATTTCCCCCAAAAAAATTTATTAAAATGAAAATTTTAATACCGAGGATGAATCATTGGTAATAAGAAAATTCATCCACCTCAATAGGAGGAAAATATGATGCTAAGGAACACGATAATAATGAAATATTGATTACCAATGATAAATCATCGATATTAAGAACAAAAAAATTCATCTTCAAAAGACAATGCCGTCATTTAATTTTTTCTTTCTTAATACCGACGATAAATTTTAGGTATTAAGATTATCATATTTTTTGGATGAGTGAAATGATGTCGTCTAATTTTATTCATCCCGAATACCGACGATAAAGGTCATCCATATTAAGTGTCAGATTTTATTTTATTTTTCCTAAGTGAAATGACGTCATCTAGTTTATTTTGCCTTAATACCGATGATAAACCTCTTAATATCAGCAATTAAGTTCGTCGGTATTAAGAATCAGATATATCCCAAACGCGAGCCCTAGTTTTTCATTTTTCATCGTCTTCTTTCGACTTCTTCTTCTATTCTCTATATAACATGCAACCTTCTACCATTTTTCCTCTCAATCTTCATCTTTGTTCTGTATTTTGTGAATTTTGAAGGCTTGTATACTTCTAATTTTTTATCCTTAAGTAAAAATGGCTAATAATGGTTTATTATATATAATTGCTGTCACCACGACCATAGCTCCACTATGTCGTCGCTGTCCCTAGCCAAGTAACCTTACAATATTAGTTTGGTATATTTATTAATTATTTGTTTTGTTTTATGGTAATATTTAGTATATTAATTAAATTGAAGTAATTTTTTATTTATATTATTGTAGTTAGGGTTTGATTGGTTCATTAGAGTATTGTGTTTTGGTTATGTAGAATTGATTCACTAGATTTTGTATAATTTAGGTATTAGATTATTATAGCTAGATTATGTGTATAATTAGATTATAATATATATAGTTTTCATTATCCATGTTATATTAGAAAAAAATATTAGTATGTTTTTATGATAATTAATAATTAATAATTAATAATCTCTAATAATTTTAAACAAAAATAATAAAAAATGCTATGATAGTATTTTAATTATGAATATTAGAATAGACAAGGTAGGGTGGTAGGAGGAATATTTTAATTATGATACCACTCTCCTAAACGGCGATACGTTATGATATTATGAATATTTTAATTATGATAGCAATCAATGCCGACATCATATTTGCATTACCATGAGCAAAATTACATGGTCAAAATAGTACATATCGACATTGGGGAAATGATATTCTTGTAGCTCATTATAGTTAATATGCATAAAAGAGAGAAAGGAAGATTGTAAGAGGAATGTTCCATTTTAAGTAGGAAATTTTCATGAGTAGGAAGATACCATTATTAGGCTAATTTTAAAGCAAATGACGGCGTTGGTTTCTGTTTTTCATAAAATCAAATGGTAGGAGGAAATATGTAGAACAATATGAAAAATTATCATTTATATAAGCTAGCAGTCTAGCAATGTATATTATATCTAGTTGAATTAAATCAAAAATTAATTGATCTTACACCGACATAGAAACTATATGATACAGAATAACTAAAAATTCAATTAATGATAATAGTTAATTCAATTCATTGGAAACTTCTACTATTAATAGGAATCGCTATATAGAATATCATAATTATAATAAAAATATAAACAATGAGACTTTTGAATATGAAGCCTATCATACTCATGATCCAAATTTCAATCACTAGGCTGTGACTTAACAAATTTGCATAATGATAATTAGTAAGATAAGTAACAAGTTGATCCAACTCATATTTATCAACAGTCCCATTTGAGTCATGATCTTCATGCTTTATAACGCGGTTGGCCCTAATTGTAGGTGTATTATCTTTATGCACTTTGTTTATTTGTGTGTATCATCATAATGTATTTTTTTTCTATATATCAATATATTTAATAGTTTCTACAATTTCTATATAGCTGATGTTGTCGCTTGAGTTCACGGCGGCGATGGCGATGGATGTGATCCATCGCATCCTCGTAGATTACGCTCTCAATGTCGAAACTCATAAGGTATAAAATTTGGTCCATTACGTTTGATTTCATCACTATTACTTTAAGAATTTTATTATTTCAATGATAAAATTATATATGCATGTTTAAGGTCCTAGGAGGAGCATCAGTGAAAGAATTAGGGACGGGATGATGTTGGATGAGTTTAAGAGAAGATGTCGGAAAAAGTTTGAGGTGGACTTTGATTTTCAAGCAAATACTTTAAATGTGGTAGGTCTACAAAGTAAATGGCTTATTAGATGTGTTGGGAATAAAATTGGGACAAAGTCCCTCCAAATGATAAGGCAAGGATCCTTCTAGAAGTTGGGGTAAAGTTTATTATTTGTCTTTTTTAATTAAATTATAATATAAAAATTATATAATTTCTAACTTATGGTTTTGTATATATGTACAATTATTTTGATTTAGCTCCATGGAGGGCAAATCCTTCATGGCCTAAAATTGAATTAGGTCTTGATTAAATGATGGCTGATTTATATAAAGATCAAAAATGTTGTCATAAGAGAAATTGGTAGGAAGATAACCCAAATGCGTCTTAAAGGTGTATCAATCTTTTAACTTTGGAGGATGCAGAAGTAATATTAAATTTTGGTATATAAATTGAATAAAATGACATATATATATAAAGAACATGACCAAACTTACTATTTTGTTCATGAAGGTTTTGGCAGAAAAAAAAAGGTTGCTAACAAGGCAAAACAAACCCCTCCTTTTTGTCATGGTACACAATCGCTCTCACAATATCGTTACAAGAAGGCATTTATGGGTATTTCATTCATCATTTTTTTTATCATGTAATGTTTTTTATTGTATTGATTTTTCTCTTATGTGCAGGCTAATCCAGAGACAAACAAACTGTAACCTACCATGGAGACCTATAGAGAAATGTATTTCAAGAATAACAAATAGGTTACTCCCCAAGTTGAAGAATATTTTGTATGTTAGTTATATGTAATAAATTATAACATATATTATTAGCATTTCTTAAAATATGCTAACATTTACTTATATGTGCAGAACAACATGTTACGAAGACGAGAGGAGACCTTGTCCCAAATGGCTTCTTGTAGCTCTGACGATCCTACGCCTCCTGAAATTAATGAAGATCTGACACTCAAGGATGTCTTAGTTAGTCATATAGGGCATAGAAAAGGAGTAGGATGAAGGCTTGCAAGGGAGGGCTCAAGTCATGATATTTCTTACACGAGTTGGATGCATGTTAATTTTATTCAAGAATAGCAATGGAAATCTCATATAGAGCAAAATCAAAAACAAATGAGCAAGCTTATAGCCCGCCAACAAGTAGCATTTGAGCATCAAGAGGAAGAATTAAGACATATGAGAGCTTTTATGACTGCATGGGCTCAAGGTCATCCACCTCTAGAGCCATCTAATCAACATCAAGATCAAGATGAAGATGAATTTTAGGTTTTATGATACTACTGATGCGTCAAATGTAATAAAAATATGTTTGTTTTGTAAAATATGTTTGTATAACAATATATGTCTTTAAAATCAGTTATTTGGTAAATATTATCGTAATTATGTCTATATAACAATATTTGCCTTTAAGATAAATTGTCTATGATAAGTATTTTAATAGTAAATATAAATCAAATAAAAAAATTATTATCGTCGATATTAAGCCTTAATACCGATGATAAGTCATGGGTATTAAGGAAGAAATATCGTTGGTAATAAGGCTTGGATTTTTTTTTTCAAATTTAAATTTAGTATCGTCGGTATTAAAGGAAAAAAATATTATTGGTTTTACTTGATTTTCGATATTATGTCTAACTCCAACGAACAAATCGTCGGTATTACGCCTATCGTTGGTAATAAACCTATTAGGCTATTACCGACCCACTTGTATTGACGATTTGATACCAACGAATGAGCGTCGATAATATGTATTACCGACGAACATATTCTTAATACCACTGACAATTAAAATCGTCGGTATTGACTCTTTTTCCTATAGTGATTTCAGATGGTAACAATCGAGGAACGTCTCTAATTTTTTATGTTATTAATATCTTAATTTGAAATATGAACACATTATATTATTGATTTCTTAAGTTGAAATATTGATTTCTTATTTTTATTGATTTATAAAAATATTTTGTTCGATTTATAGTTTGAATTGTATTATATTCGCCTCTAGATGAAACTATATCAGAGCTACTTATGTTTCGTTATATGAAAGTGTCCTAAATTTCTTATACAACTACTCGTTTTATTATATGAAACTATCGGTTCTATTAGAAAAATTGCTCATCTCACAATATGAAAACTTCTCATTTCATCAAATTAAGCTACTCTGTGTTTCTAATTAAACTACTCATTCCCGCTAATGAAAGTATCCTAAGTTTCTAATCAAACTACTCGTTTCTACTTATAATATATATATATATATATATATATATATAGGTTGATGGTCGTAGACAAACCCTTCGTAAAATAAAAGTATAGGAACCAATATTAACCATCAAATTAGTATTTATTCAACAATCAAGATTTATTAAATACCTAACCTAAATTCTAATCCTATAAAAACCCTAAATTTTATACTAGAAATTTTTATTTGAACAGAATGCGAAAGAATTTATAAAAGCATAATTGAGGAATGTTACCGCCACATCAACTATAAGAGATGTATGATCATCTTCTAACTCATGTCTAATGCAATACAGAATGGAACAACTAATGAAAGAATGCCCGATCTACTAGTAATACAACAACAATGATGATAACAATGATGAGAGTAATAATATATACAAAAGAGAGATTAAAAAATCCAAATACGGGAACAAAAACCAAGAGTTTAAATAATCGGAAAGAGAATAAAGCATCCCAACACAGTGGGTAAAATATATCTAATTGATTTACCTAGCTCTTAATTAAATAAAAATGTAACTCTCAAACTCCAAGCAATGGCCAACTATTCACCCACAACAACATCCTTAACGTATTATAGCTGAAAATCGTTACCCTACACATCGTCATCTGCTCACTGAAACAAAAGTAGGATCATCACAGTGACCACACAAATGTAGTATCAGTATGGTGAATTATTGATAAAACAAACTACTTGAAAATATAGTAAGGGCTCACGTTATACACTTAGGTCAAGTAGTAACATGGTACAACTCATACTAAGATCACATAATTTCCAGACTCATGGATGTAATATGATAAAGCATGCTCACACAAGAGTCATGGAAGAACGAATAATACATATCATATATTAGATGCACATAGTGGGAGCCATGTTACAATCTTCCTTTAGCGACCACATGCTTTCCAATTATTAAGGCAATTCGTTCGACCACACCTAGTTCTCCACCATGAACTAAATTCATTGAAACACACACACAATGGGATATAACATCCACCACATGGGGTCGGGATATATTGAAGGGGGCTTTTGATACTACACCCATTACACGTTGTCCGAGTACATCAAGGGGGCTTGTACCGAGATACCTCACCCACCACACCTTGAATGCATCAACCAAGAGGGTTACACAAGTTGGGATACTAAACCCACCTAAATAATGGACAATACTAAGTGTTGGGGGCTTGTATTAGAATACTTCACCCACTTAAGCTAGACATCAATGCCATGTTAGCCTTCCATAGTATAATCCTATACTATAAATATATACGCATACACCCTACTAACCACTACCCAGTAGAGAAGATAAAAACACAGTGTGACCCACCCACTAACTCTCAACAAGCTACCCTGAGAGTCGAAGAAAAGGGTTCAAAAAAAATATTAATTCCATGATTATTAAATTCCTAGAGATATCTCAAATCACTAATTGGGTGTTTCAAAGTGATAAAACCAAACAAAACACAAGGTATGCAAGCTGCTAATTGGGTATTTAAAGATGACACTAAACTTAACAACCTAAGGCACCATAATATTATTATTTTGATCCATATCATTAAGGTTAAGGATGGTTGAAATAATGATAAGAAAAATGTTGAAAATACATGGAAATATTAATATTGAAGTCCCAAAGAAATAAAATCAACTAACTAGCAAACATGGTAAACCTATGCGGACCAATGGACCTGTTGGTCTAATCGATCGACTATTCATAGAAACTAGTTGATGGATTTGGCCAAACCGGTAGCTAAGTGTAAGTAGAGGCCAAACCACTTTGGTCACAAAGCAACCAACCGGTAGGTTTGGAGGACCCATTGACTATTTACGGTGACCAATCAACTGGTTTGTTATACTAATTGACCATTCTTGCAACCAGCTAAATAAGATTTCCAAACTAAGTGACTATTCACAAAACCAATCGGAAATTTATAGTAATCGATCGACTGCTGTGGGCAAAATAACGCCTAGATGCATGAACCACACATAATCAAAATCACCAATCTTTTTCAAATTAATCCCATCATGCTTCTATGTTATAAAACATATAAAAAGCATACTATATATATAAATTCACATAAATTATGATAGGAATCAATACTCAACAAGATCATACTTGAATTTCACTAAACTCATGCATAATATCAAAATACTTAAACATACTTCAATGCTTCAAACATTAAAACAAGACGATATGCTTGAATCTAAGACCTCAACATAATATGTGCACATCACATAACTTAACAAGAACTCAAAACCACAACAACAACACAAGACAATATTCATATTAGAGATAACAATGCATTACCTCCAAGCAAATCTTCTAGTAGCGGAATACTCCTAACTTGGTAGATTCTATCAATGCCTCGATGTCCTAAGAATAAAGAACCAAAATGATTAAAACTCCTTTTCAAAACTTAATAAAAAAAATTCAAAAAAAGGAGAAGAAAATGCCATAACCTAACCTCTTCTCATAACTAAAATCAAAGAGATAACCTAAGATCTCCAAAATTTCTTAAAACCATAGTCCTTCATTGCTTAAGAGAAACAAGAATGAGCTAAGGGTAAGAAGAAAAGAGACAAGCCTCTGTTTTTTTTTCAATAGATAATAAAAAGGGAGAGAATGGAGTACATGTCCACACTTAGCAGAATTTATCAATGGTAAGGGAAAAGAGAGAAAATATATAAGGTAAGAAATGGAAATGAATCAAGAATGGAGTGTAAGGGAAATTTATGTCGACATCCTTAAGGGTATGAGAGGGAAAAGGCTAACTTGGTTGAGTGTAGGTGACCAAGTGTAAAAGGAATGCATGGTGAGAAGAGGAAGGTAGAGTGTGGTTAGGAGGCAGTATGGCAGAGGGTTGGTAAGTTAGGGAAGAGGGTATAGGAAGTCAGACACGTAGCCATGTCTCCTAGAGGAGAAAGAAAGTGAGGGGGAGAAAAAAGGTGAAAAATACCACAAAAGTGCTTTTAGGATAAATTTTAGCTAAATAAAATCATGGAATTATCTAAATAATGTAAAAATTACCCCAAAGCACCAAGACATACTTGTTAGAACAAATATATTATAATTATAAGTTTTTATAAACATTTGAAAGAGATTCAAATCAAAATCAGAAAAATGATCTAAATTTGTAGGAAAATGAGTTGATGTGTTTGAGCAATCTAGTCAAATAGTTTATTGTAGAATAAAAATGTTAGTTTCTAAACATACTAGTAGATTAGTTAAGAAAATTAGTTTATTGGCGTGCCTGAAATTTAGATCTTTATTACAATTTCAAACCCTTTCTAAATCCAAAATAAAATTACTTTATATTAATATACTTTTAAACGCATTTTGATGGACTTTAGGATGGGGTATTACAAATCCAAACCCATCTCCAAGCCTAAGCCAAAACTCACACCTAATTTCAAATTTAAAACCTAACCGTAAATCTAAAGCCCTAAACCCTTAACTTAAAACCCTAAACCATAATCTTACACCCTACACCCTAAGCCCTGAGCCCAAAACTTAAATATTAACCTAAAAAAGCATATCCTAACCCTACACACTTAAACCTAAACCTTGAACCATGAAACCTACCCTAAACTATCAACCTAAATCCTAAACCCTAAACCATAAACCATAAACTCAAAACCCTTAACCCTACACCCCAAACCCAAAATTCAAAACCATTAACCCCAAACATTTCAATCATGAACCCCCAATACCTTAAACCATTAACCTTAAGTTATAATCCCAAACTCTAAACCACAAAACCTTAACACTTAAATCATAAACCATAAACCTTAAAACATAATCATCGAAACCTAAACACTAAACCATATACCCTGAATCTAAACCATAAACCCTAAAACCCATACCATGAACCATAAACCGTTAAAATAAACCCTAAACCCTAACCCTAAGCCCCAAACCATAACCATAAACCACACACCATAAAACCTAACCCTACATTATTAACCCCAAACCTTAACCACTAACCCCTAACCCTAAGCCATAACCATTAACCCTAGCCTTAAACCCTAAACCATAAACATGAACCTTAAACCCTAAACCATAAACCCTAAACCCTAACCATAAACCATTAACCCTAACCTTAAACATTAACCTCTAACCCCACACCCTAACCCATAAACTCAAAACCATTAAACCTACACCATTTAACATTAAACCATAAACATGAAACCCAAACCCTAAACCCTAACCCTAACATAACCCTGGACTCTAAATTATAAACATAACAATAAGCTCTAAACCTTAACTACTAAACCCTTAACCATATACCTAATTTGTAAACTCTAACCCTAAACAAAAAATCTAATCACAACACCCTAACCACTAAACCCTAAACCCTAAATCCCAAACCCCAAACCCTAATCGTTAAACCCTAAACCATAGACCTGAATATTTAATCATACACCACTAAACCATAACCCTTACCATAAATCCTAAACCTAACCCTAAATCCTTACTTATTGCACCTATTGCCACCACTACCAATATCCCATTACTCCCCAAAACTACTTGTTATTGCCATCACACTACCTTTTCTAATATAAACATAAAAAAATAGATATAACCATAACCAAAGAAATAAAATATACACGCAACATAAGTTCCAAACATAAATACTTGAGTAGATAATAATGTCATCAAATTAGCAAATAATCACCACAATTTATAGATATGGATAATATGAAGTAAGAATTAAGGGAGAGACATAAATCAGTCAAGCTTGAACCTTCTAATAAGAAATGAGCTCGAACTCAGATTAACGAAAGAAAAAAATAAAAAGACCATCATCAACCAAACTCAAACTCTCTTATCAATAAAAAGCTTGATCTCAAATTAATAAAAGAATTTTTTTAGCATCATCAACAAATCGAAATCATCATTAATAACAACTAATTACATGATCAAAATAATAAAAACTAAAAACTAAAGTCAAAAGTTAAAGAACCCAATCACTTCAAAAATAAAATATTTTAAATGACTATTTGTTATCTAATGAGAAAATAATCATCACAGTTTGTAAATATATATAGGGTGAAGAAAAAATTATAGGAGAGATAAAAATCAATCAAGTTAAAAATAATAAAATGAAAAAATTGATTTCAAATTAGCAGAAGAAAGTAAGAGAACAAAATTTTTAAATAGTTAAAATAATCATCATTGGCAACTAAAAATAATAAAAATATAATAAATCAAAATCAAAAGACGATGAACCATAGTGCATAAATTTTAGATATGTTTTGAAACAATTGCATGAAACAAAATGATTTTAGATATGGCTTGTTAAGTATTTTTCATTTTCATCCAACATCACCTTTGTGGAACACATATAGCATGAAGTGAATAAGAGCTTGTGGTGGATGATGACTAGGAAAGATAAGAGAAAGCAAAATCATAAGATATACAAGTTGTGTCCTGTATGACTAGTAGTTGAGAACAATGGACAATAGAAAAGATTAAAATACTCAATAGTGGAAATTGACTAACAAGGCATGGCGATCGGCGGTGGATATAATAGAAGAAAGCATGGAGACAAGAGATGGTTGAGGCAGGGGATATAACATGGATTTGCAAAGCATGGAAAAGGTAGTTGTGTATAAGCTGTGTTTTTTCCATATTTACTATTATGCTGCCATGGCTCTACTTATTTGTTTTGCTACTATTTAATCTTACCCATTCATTTTAAGAATCCTACAGTTGTAAATGGCTCCAACATTTGTATTTTAATAATCAATTTTTACCTATTATTCTCTCCTCTCTCTCTCTCTCTCTTACTATATATATATATAATACTACTCATATTATTTTATAAAATTTATCTCATTTCTAGTAAAATTACTCATTTATGTTGTTCTTATGAAATATATATATATATTATAGATATTATTTTATTTTTCTTCTTTTTATTGAGTACATGTTCACATTCTCTAGTTCTGGTACTCAAGGAAAAAATTAAATTAAAATAATATTCTATATGTATTGTTTTCTCTAGGGTAGACTAAATAGTATTGATAAAGTTCCTTTTTAAAAGATGAATCAATAATAAAATGAAAAGAAGCTAAATACTACTAGTGTCACATGTCTTGATTCAAGACAATTTGATAAAATAAAATAAAAAACTTTTTGAGTTTACATTTAAATAATTCCATTAATAAAAAAGTTGTTCATAGGACTTGCATTTAATTTACATAAGTATCATTGGTTATATATAAAATTAGTTGTATGTTTCTATCATACTCTACATGTCCTTCTTAATATAATGATCACGATTTTTTATTCTCAATCTAATATTGGGTTTTTCCTAGATATGTCTCACGCATGCACATACATCTATAAATCATAATATGCTGGTAGATATGTAGGGTATGTATGGTTTGGTTTGATAAAAAAATGGAATCTAAAGCTAAACAAAACTATTTAAAAAATACCATAAATCAAACCAAAATTTTACATTATGGTTTGATTTGACTTATAGTTTATGCACTTTTAATTTTAATATTTGAAACTTTTGCCAACATGCCTTATCTGTTGGTAAAAGCCATATTTCTGTTGGCAAAAGTTTTTACCAACAGATATTTTTCTGTGACAAATCTGTGGGTAAAAACTCTGTGCTTAAAAGTTTTACCCACAGATATGTAAGATCTGTTGGTATTAGTTACTTATGCGCACAGATATTTATCTGTTGGTAAAATTTATATCCACAATTATATCTGTGAGTAAAAGTATTAACCACAAAATGATATCTGTGACTAAAAGTATTGTCCACAAAACAATATCTGTGACTAAAACTATTACCCACAAAATAAAATATGTGACTAAAAGTAGTATCTACAAAATTATATCATTTGCTAAAATTATATATATATATTATCTGTTAGTAAAACGACAATAATGTCCATAATACCTGTTGTAGCAATATTTACTTATAGCAATAACTTATCTTTATATATATATACCATAAGTCCATCCTCTTGCTCCTACATTGAAATCCATAAACAACTTCAAACACAACAAATGCATCTTTTGGATATCAAACTCCAAATATCAACCATCTATGGCAATAGACCCGCATAAAAACTGTTTTAAGAAGGTTTTATGGTTGTAAAAGGAGATAATGTAGTATACTGATATTATATGAGAATCTTCAAGAGCAGAACCGAAAGGACCAACTCCATAACGCATGACCAAGAAGCTATCAAACCCTAAAGCTACTGTTATGGTAATCTATAAATGAAATAGGTAAAATAATAGGATATATTATACAGTGAACTTTATTAGCCATCAGTGTATCTAGCATGAAGACATCCAAGATTCTTATTCTTGATATTCATTCTTTAGGTTGGTCAAGCTACATACATTCAAATGTACTACCTTGAGGTAGAGTACAACACCATGATATATCTCTTGATTAAGTGAGCTAATGTAACATATATAAAGTAGGACATGCCATAAAACAATCTTTCAAGTAGCCAATTCAAGACTATTAGATTTCGAAACTAGGGTTTCAAAGCCCAAGACACAAAATTGAATAGTTCAAATCAATTAATTTCAATTAAAGGTGTTATGATGCAATTAATACCATTTCAACTATTTCTATATATTTAAGTTTAGAAAAACAACCATACAAATGACTAACTTCATAATCTCACTTAAAATCTAGGATTTTAGGCCCGAAAATACAACTTGATTGAATTCTATTCATTTATTTAAATTGAATGTTTAGAAATACAATTAGATATATTTTGTAACATAACATATAATCAATTGCTCAAAAATAATAAAAGAAATATCCAATTTAGCATAATTAGGGTTTTTGAGCCCGGAACGCAAATCCGATCAATTCTTCCTAAAGTATATAAATTGACAGTTTGGAATTGTAATTAAATGTATTCTAATGTAATTTATATAATCAATTGAATAAAACAACCCGATTACACAATCCAATTTAGACCCGCAAGAGTTTTGACCCAAAAATCCAATTCCAATCAATTTCACATAATTTTCCTAAATCAATACTTTCGATATGAAATTAAATACATTTCAAAAGATATTATAAAATCAATTGAGTAAAAAAACTCAATTATACAATCCAATTCCATTACACACGAACTTTGACCTTGAAAGTCAATTCCAATGAATTCCACATAAATTTTTCAAATTGACGGTTCTAACATAAAATTAGATACATTTTAAAGCATAACGTAAAATCAATTTGCCCAAAATAACTTAATCGGACGAATCCAAAAAATTCGGACACAATCCGGCCTAAAATCCGATTTTCACAAATCAACCAAATGCACTACAATTCACCACTATAAATTAATCATACAACATATATATACATAATTACACAATCAATTTAGCTTATCATAAGCTAATTCATACTCAATTAATCAAAACAAAGGCTAAGGTTTTCGGAAAATTATACCAAACGAAACTGACAAATTTGAATGGGTGAAGGTTGGAGAAGATACGCCGGAGTTCGAGGATTGCTCGCCCGCAACCAACAAGGCTCGCCGTGGCCGAAGGATGGCGACATGACCTGTGCTGCTGCTCGTGGCTGCTGCTTCGGCTGCTGGTTGCTGCAGCGCTGGAGCTGGCAGGCACAACGGTGGCGTGCGACTGGAGTGGCGACGTCGATGGTGGCCGACGGTCCGCTGTTGACAATGGAGGAGCTGGTGGTGACGTCGATGGGGTGCAGAGGGTAGGGAGACTGACGGGAAATAACAGAAGAGAAGGGAGAGAATAAGAGAGAAAGGGAAAAGGAAGAGGGTCGGGGTCCGATTTTTTTTTTCAAATACCATAATTAATTTTACTGCTAATAATAATAATATTATTAATTATCTAATAATATTATTAAATAATAAATTTGAATAATAATTTGTATTATTTAAAAATATTTAATATAAAATTAATATTTTATAATGTATTATTAAGATAATATTAATCATAATTTATAATAAAATAATAATAATTATTAAAAATAATTAATAATGGGAAATAAATACAAATATGAATAATATAAATATTAATCATAATTTCCAACAATTAGTAATAATATTTTTTTATTAAAATAATAATAATAATAATAATAATAATAATGTCCTAAAATAATTATTCTTAGTAATAATTAATAAAGAATTATATTAATAATAATAATATGAATCATTATTTTAAATAAATTAATAATAGTATCTAATAATTACTAATATATTATTAATAATGTGGATAATTATTGATAATATTTATTATTTTTAAGATAATATAGATTTGAATGATAATTGGTAGTATTCAATAATAAATTGATTTAATAGTAAATGGTAGTAGATATAATATATATTATTTCATTATAATTGTTAAAAGACACCATTATGAACAATATTAATATAAAAAATTAGAAATAAAATAATAATTAATAATAATATATGTAAACTATTATTTCTGATAATGACTAATGACTTAATTATTATTATTATTATGATATTATATTAATTAGAATAGAATTAATCATTATTAAAATTATATAAAAACAAATATGATTGTTGAATTTCATAAACACTAATACCAACAGATGTAAAAGTGGGTATTAGTTCTGTTGGTATGATGCTACTAATAACTACAGATATAAGTGATGGTAAAAGATCTTTTGGCATAACATATTAATACCAACAGATAAAAAATTTCTGTGGGAAAAACTATATTATTGCCCATAGAAAATTATCTGTTGGTATTAGTTACTTTTACCAACAAAAAAAATATCTGTGCCTAAGTTTCTGTTGGAAAAAGTCAATTATTTTGTAGTGAATGTCAAATTTATTATATAGCACGTGCATGGGAAAAAATAAGTAGAAACACATGTAATGTGAATATAAAACATAACATAAAATATGAAAATAAGAGTTGTGAAATATAATTTACTACTTAAAATTACATTATATTATATAAAATATTTTATATTAAAATTTATATAAGTTATAAGTTTTGAAACCACGATAACATCTTTTTGATATATATAATTTTAAGATTGAATCATAATATTTAAATGAAACTTCTATAAAATACGGTTTGATTCAATTCAATTTTATGTTTTGGACCATATAATGAATATTCCTATAAATATCAAGGATAAAAAATAGGTAGGATATGTGTTACTATAGCACCTCATTTAAAAAAAAAACTTAAATATAAACTGATAATTATGTACAATTAATTATAATAGTTATTTTAAGAGGTTTTGTACTAGATGTGTTATTAACATGTGTATTATAATAACATATTAGATAAAAACATTATGTTAAAATTTAATAGAAATAAGGTTATTAAATTTAATCCTAGTTTATACTATAACTTAAATTATTTTAACCTAAATCTAACTCTAAACCAAACCTAAATACTTCCCACTTTTCCCTTCCCCTTTTATCCGTCTTCTTTTTCTTTTCCCTTTTCTTCCCCACCTACCAGATCTATTTTTCTTCTCCCTTTCTTTATGTGTGAAACATTATCCCTAGACATGCCCCTACCATAACATCACTTACACCCTACTCCATCAACTCCCACCTTCTAGGGATATGGGTTGACTTGATGATCATGCATTACTTCCATCTTTCCCATGCGTGGATATGTTTATATATATATAACACATTTAATGCCTCAACCAATCTCTTTGCTCCCTCCATTTTTTGTCAAAACTTAGCACCACCAGCCACAGCATTTTTCCTCTTCCCTTTCCCATTCTCGCTGTCGCCAAACACAACACATAACGTAGCGACATTCTCCTCCAATAAACCCTTCCCCTTTGGCCATAACCGCCGAACGTCCCACCAAACCATCGCCCATCACCACCGATACACACTCTTTTGCAACGACTACTATTGCTGCACTTCACTCCCTAACATTGGTGGAACCAACCACAACCTTTCCTTCCCTTATACACACTCCCACAGAATGAGGTTTGAACAATTAGTAAAAATCAACTTCTAAGTATTAGTGCCCCAAAATTCGAATTCCATTCTCTTGGTATAATGATGTATTTGGTGGTGCTGCCACTTATATGGTGTTTTGTATTCATTTTCATTAACCCCTTATGAATTAGTAAGTATTAATATTACTCTTGTAATTTATCGAGATGCTCAAAAAATCATTGACATATCATTGATTCATTAGGTTTTGTGAGCTGTGTGCCTCTATTTTTAAAACAATTTATGAGATAATGTTGAAAAGGTGTCATCTGGTAAATTAACATCTAATTTGAAGCGGTTTGTATTAACATTTTTGAATATATATTTACATATTAGTTAAGCTATTAAAAACTATCATATAGTAATTTGTGATAAAAAGTATGAATAATTTCAAAAAAAATAATATAAAAGGTAAAGTCCTATTTCATCTGAAGTTATTAAATAACATGATTAGTTTTTGAAATATCTATTAATTTTTTTGTCATCTTATGTCATTTTTTTTCCTTCTTTACATGACGAATAAAAAGCCATTAGTGAAACTATTACGTATATTTAGGATGTTTGGCTCTTTAAAAACTAAGTCTTATTCGTATGTTTAGTTAAATAAATCTAGGTTAAATCTTATTTTTAATTTTATTTAAAACTTGAACTTGAAAAAATTAAGTTCGACTCATTAATATCTTAAGTTCATAAATACTACTCATTAGAAATTTAGTTCAATACTTTTATTTAGTCAAATAAATCAAATTTAAATCTCATTTTAAATTCTTTTATTAAAAAAAATTAAATATTAAAAAATCAGTCCGGTTCAATTGAACTCATCCATGACTCCGCTTTGCTTATACTATCCATGAGTCCATGACCAGAAAAATTGGCAGAAGCGGCGAAGGGTACCCATTTTTGTTTATGGCAGACATAAGTACATAAGCAATCAATAATCCGAGTGGAAATGCCGTTGGGTGTGCTTCAAATCGCGTTAAATCCCAAAGATCAAACATCCAGCCGACACGTAGCTAAAATCATTGTTGACTTTCGATGTATGCAAGCCAAGGACTCTAAATTAAGAAAAGACCTCTACCACCGCCCCTTCTTCTTCATACCAGAACTAGAATGGAATGTCGGTTTTGATTTTTATTTTATAATATGAGTTATTTTAAATAAATATGCTATTAAATTTTATGACTTATCTTTTTCTACCTTATTTATATATTTTATAGTAATAAATTTATTTAAATTCTATCACAGATAATTTAATGAATTTATATATTATTTATTTTAAAATTTAATAATTTTAAATATATATGCTGAACATTTGTAGCATCGTTATTTTCAGGCCGCTTTTAGAGCATGGGAGGACTTCTTTTACGGATGGAAACTAGTGCTACAGACGAGAGAGGAAGGGGCCGTCCTGTAAATTGCAACGGGAAAAAGGAAAAGTCAAAAACGAAATAGAGGAAACAAAATTGTTAGTCAGTAACTAACCGTTGATACGAGAATCAAACGAGATAAGAACAAACGCGAGATGAAGCGTGAGAAACACGTGGTCCGATGAAGAAAATTATTAGCCAATTAATAATCTCTCCTTGCCCAGAGTAGAGTAGATAGCTGTCTGTCATGAATAGTCAACATCTTCTTTTACTTTCTCCCGTTCCATTGATATATATGGGCAGCGCCAAATTAGTTTCGAGGTATCTATCGTTCACCTGCTTTTGCTATCCATAGAGCTGTAAACGAGTCGAGCCGGGCCGAATATTTCTAGGTTTGAATTCGACTCATTTAATTAAATGAATTTAAAATATTGTTTGGATTCGGCTCGTTTAACTAAACGAACGAGTCGAATCGAGCCGAGCTTACGAACCGAATCAGACTTTTTCGAGCTCAAGCTAGACTTGTTTAATAAACGAGCCGAGCCCGAACCTTAATTTGAGACTCATTTAATTAAACGAACGAGCCGAACCGAGCTTTTAACGAGCCGAGCCGAACCGAATACCGAACTGGCTCAGCTCATTTACAGCCCTAGCTATGCAGATTATTATCGGCTAAGGATGTATATTATATTATTACAGACACTCCATCTTATTATCCCAAAAAATTAATAGCTCCTTCAAAGGTCAATTTTTTACCCTATTTTTATTTTTATTTTCCTACATTCATTATTATTTTTTCTCTAATAAATGGCGCAATACAAAATTATTAGTAGTTCTTAAAATAGTATGGAAATTGTTAAAAAAATATTATCTATAAAAATAAATGAATTAAAAAAAATAAACAAACGCCATTTTTTAGTATTTAATATACCTCGTTAAATAGCATAACGTTTGATGGGCATGGATAGTCGAAGAAAAATAGTCTAACTTTGTTAATCCATCCCAAAATATTTTAGGTTTCTATTGAATATTTTTTTTTTACTTTCTTCATAAACTCTTATTAGTTAAATATTGTTATGCATTTTATATAAGGATACCCATCAATAACAATATCATATATGGAATATAACTATAATTAAGATAGATGATTGAATTAACTTTGGTCTTAATTAATATATCCTCATATTTTCTAGAATAATAGGAATATTAATGTTATTAATTTGATTTATTCTTATGATTTTTACATTGTTGACACCCATGGAATGTCAATTTGGATCAAGCAATATGTTTTGGTCGTAGCTAATTCGGATTGTGTGTTCAAAAATATGTTGGATCTTAAGAAGTCATTAGGTATTATGTAATAGTTAGCCAACTTGTTTAATTTTAATGCGCTAATATAGTGGTTGAGCTTATTGTAATGACGGACTCTAACTAAAATAAGCCACTAGTGTTTTGTTGAAAGGGGGCGGGAAGGGTTCGTTCATTTTTTTCCCGTTGTTGTTAGCTTGTTGATACGAATTATTAAAAAATAAATAAATGAATTAAGAAAATAAACAAACATTATTTTTTTAGTATTTAATATACCTCATTAAATGATGCTATTATTGCAAACTTGTAACGGACATGGATAGCCGAGGAAAAATAAATGAATTAAGAAAATAAACAAACACCAAGGGTAGATAACAATTTACTAGTACAGTAATAATAAAAAAGAGTAAAGAAGGAAGAGAAAAGAGGCCGCCACGCCAAGGGCACCAAAGTCGAAATGGTTTCAAATGAAATGTAAAAGAATAAAAAGGAAATGGAAAAAAGAAGACAGTAGGGGAAATGCCAGAAAACAGAAAACAGAGGATAGATGGGGATGGATGGCCCGCCCGAGGGAGAAGGAACCATGTGAGTGCGTTGATGGTGAGGACTAGGGAGAGGGGGGGGGGTTTGACGCAGCTTCCTTCCAGCGTACCGTAAAGAAAGAGCCATGTTGGTTGGGGTCCCCACCGCGGGCAAGGGCAAGCAAGCAGGCACTACTGCTCTACCACCACTCACGACACGACTTTCCGTTGTTCATGAGGAAAAAGAAAATTGGGTTGCATTAAAAGCAGGTAAAGGTCAACTCTTTCTCTTTTTTTCTTTCTTTATTATTCCTTTCTGTCATCAACTAAACCCCCTACGATTTTACCGACTCTTTTCCCAATCCAACGGCTCTCTTCTTTCCATACCTTTGACTCTTTCTCTTTCTTCCTCTTACCTCATTATTACTTTTGTCTATTTTCTCTAGTAGCGGCTTTTACACGCCATTTATGTTATAGCTTCTGGACTATCTTATTAGGTGCTTTCAGCGTGTTTGTGATGTAAATAATAATAATAATAATTTTAGTATATCTATGGAAGTACAGATAAGTTAATTATTATTTTTTCACCATAATATATCTGTGGTCTTTTTTATTTTGTATTTTTTTTTCAAAAATGTATTGTTAATTTAATTATATTAAATTATTTTTATTTTAAAAATAAATATGTATACTTTAATATACAACGATGAACTATATGTCATTCTATGCTACCAAATAAATAATCGTATATAAATAATTACGTAAAATATTTAAATTCATATCACGAAAAATTCAAGTTCATAATATTAATTGCATACGTTTATGAAACACAATATCAATAAGGTCATCATATAAAGCAGACAAATTTATCACATAAAGTTAATAATATTAAGAAAAAAAAAAGATTCATATTCGTAACATTAAACATCTAACTTCATCACATTTATGTAAAATAGACAGGTCTATCATATATAATTAATAACATAAAAGGTTTAGATTCATATTGTGAATCAGCCGAGTCCAGACGGTTTATGTTTAAAAGACGGACATATATTAAAATGACATCATATATTAATTGTATACTTATAAAAACAGCAAATACAAATTTTGGTTTAAACATTTGATTTATCCCAAAATAGAACTTAAACAAAAAAAAAAATACCCGTTCCGAAACAAAACAAAAAATATTTTATATGTTTATTTATTTTTAATATAAGTGATGTTATTAAAGTGAATACTAAAAATTAAGTTGGTCATTCTTTATGAGAGGTAATATTGACTTGAGAAAAATAAAATATTTTTCTTCATTTTTAAATTCGTGTGCAGAACGACAGCAGAAGAGGGTCATAATAAATATTTACGTCCTTAGTTTCGTAAAGAAAGAAGAGGAGAAAAAAGTTTTAACATTTATGATTTATTATTATTAATAATCGAAAGTCATGATGATGATGAGCATCATAAACCATGAAAAACGTGTGGAGTAGGGACCCACCGCCGAACGAGGCTTGGTCAATGCACTCTGTATTCGTGTTTAAGATCTACGCAGGCGATTAAAAAAAGAAAAAAAAAAAGAAGGAAGAAGGATATATCGGATATCCTGATATTAAAATGAAGAGAAAATTTTCATAAGAATCCTTGGGTTAGGATTAAAAAAGTACAAAGAATTGATAATATTTCTACGATACTAATAAAATACTACTAAGTATGACTTTGTAATCAGATGTGCGAATCAAATCAATTATTGTGGAAAGGAAAAGACGATGGAGGAATATTATATGCAAGCTGGCTGCCTTACGATTGGGCTAATGCTTTGACCGAATACGAAAAGAAAGAAACGACAAACTCCATTGTTTCCTCCTCCTCAGTCGTAGCCCCCCCCCCCCACCCCCATTTTTTTTGTTGTTATACAATACAAGAGCAGTGAGGGAGAGGGCAAGATTGGTAGATCACACGATGAAGAATTAAAAACATTGACCACAGGCTCATCCGCTTTTTCTTCAACCCCACTTCCGTCTCTGCCCTTATTTATGTGCTTCTCTCCTTCCCCATCCCTCTTTCATTGCCTCATCTCATCTGAAATCCGAACCACCTCCCCTTCTCTCTCTCTCTGCAGTCCCTCAAATTTTCTGTTTCATGGTGCTCTGAAATTCGCACTAGCGAGAAGAAAAAGTCAGAAGAATGGCAGTGGAATTAATGGTAGGCTACAAAGGCAGCGGTGGTACAGCGTTCGCAGCTCAGATGGAAGAGAATGCGGTTCAAGAAGCGGCAACCGCCGGACTACAGAGCATGGAACAATTAATCAAATTACTGTCGCAAAAGCAGCAGCACCATCGCCAGCAGCAGCAACAGCAACAACACCAAAACACCGCCGATTTAGATTACAAAGCGGTGGCGGATGTGACGGTGAACAAATTTAAGAAGGTAATTTCTCTTTTAGATAAAACTAGGACCGGGCATGCCCGATTTAGACGCGGTCCTGTGGTTGTTCAACAGCAATCGCCGCCGCTACCAGCGCCTCAACCGCTACAAACACAACCCCCACAGAGTCAGAAACAGTTAGTAGGAGCGGTTGATCCTCTAATTTTAGAAAGCAAGCCGCACGGTTCAGCTTTCACTCGTGTATACAGCGCTTCTCAAATCCATCAACAGCAGCAGCAGCAGCAGCGCCTGCCACCGCTTCCCCAACCCCACAACCATTACAACAACCACAGTAACCACCAACAAATCCTTCATCAGAACCACCACCCTCATAATCAATTAGCGGTCGTAGTCCACCATCCTAAACCGATTGAAAGGAAGGAGTCGACCACTACCATCAACTTCTCGTCTTCGCCTCCGCTGTCATCTGCTGCGAACTCGTACATCTCGTCTCTGACGGGCGACACCGACAGCGTACAGCCATCGCTTTCATCCGGATTCCAAATCACGAACCTGTCGACGGTCTCATCGGTCGGAAAACCGCCGCTGTCGTCTTCGTCGTTGAAGAGGAAGTGTAACTCTATGGACGATGCTAAATGCGGTGGATCTTCTTCTGGTCGTTGCCATTGTTCAAAGAGAAGGTCGGTATCTGAAACTGGTACCGTATTTTGCGATTTCCTGTTGAAAAATTGAATGAATCTGACCGGTTTTGTTTATCTATTATGGAAAAAATGAAACAGGAAGTCCAGGGTGAAGAGGCAAGTTAGAGTACCGGCGATAAGCTTAAAGATGGCGGATATTCCACCGGATGATTACTCGTGGAGAAAATACGGCCAGAAGCCAATCAAGGGATCTCCTCACCCAAGGTATCAATCATATGTGCGGTGCTATTTGCCCATCTTGTATAGTTATCTACACACATGTATATATGATGGTTTGAAGAAGAGTCTTTTATGTCCGTCCGTTAACAGTATAGGTGACGATCTTGTAATTTTGGTCATTTAGGGGATATTACAAGTGCAGCAGCGTGCGCGGGTGTCCGGCAAGGAAACATGTTGAGAGGGCTCTAGATGATCCATCGATGTTGATTGTTACCTACGAAGGTGATCACAACCATTCTCAGTTCGTCACCGACGCAACTGCCGCCGCTGCTCTCGTGCTTGAATCATCGTAGGGAAGGAGGAGGAGGAAATAGATAAAAAAGGGGAAAAAATTATCTACAAAAGTCAAAACAACTAGCTGCTGTTGGTCTCCAATATTAATGGTCTGAACTCTGGACTCTGGACTGGGGAATCATTTCAGAGGGTGGGCTCCTCCATGAAAGAGAGCAGCTGAGAGAAGGAGGAGAAGAAAAAAAAGAAGAAAAAAGAGAAGTGGGGCCGTTTGCAATCGAAGCCGTCAGACGGTGCCAAAAGATATCACGGGTCTGGTCTGCTGCCTGCGTTTTCTTTTCCTTTTTTTTTTTTTTCTTTCGTAGTATTAAGTTGGGTCAAACGAAAAAAGATGTTGTATGGTAAATGGGGGATGTGGGGTAGGTGGTGCAGTGCAGAGAGAGGAGGCACGGTGTACAAGAAGTTTAGGAGTTGGTACCTTACGTCAAGTTGTGCTTTCCGTTCCGGTCGATCGAGTATAGAGTTTCTTTTTTTACCCCCCTCCCCTTAAATTGTTTACAGATGAGAATTTCAAGAGTTTGGTTTGGCCAGCCCCTCCACTTTTGCTTTGCGTCTGGTTTTTCCTTTTGAAGGGTATCCGCCAAGTTCAGAAAGAAAGAAAGAAACTGAGATGACTGACGGGAGTAGCGTATTTATTTATTTTTACCTTATTTAATGAGTTTTGATTAGCAAAGTTTTAATAAATTTAAAATAAATAACAATAATTATAATAACACTGGCAGTGATAACCCAAAGCAGTAGCTGTATTAATAAAAAAATATGAATTATGGTAGAATAAAATACTATGACTATCCCGTTAAAAAATATCAGTAAGAATAAGTCTGTCGGCTTCCTAAATTTGATTCCTAGCTCATAAGATGGGATTAAGGAAAAAAAGTCTGGAGGAAGAAAGCTAAAACAAGAAGATAAAAAGGGCAGGGACTTAGTATATTTTTTGAATGTGGATTTGGTAGTGGGAGTTTTGGAAATCGAATCAAATCAAATTTTATTCCAAAAAAGTTTGTACCTAATTAGTGTCATAACCTAACCTGTCTGTTTTATCATCTATATTTTCTAGTAGTATATTGTTATTACTATTTAACAGAATAACTACAATTTGTTAATTAGAGGACTGATAGATACTCTCTATTTATTTTAAAAAAATAATTTTAAATTTATATTTGTGTTTTTTTAATAAAAAATAATTAAATATTTACTATATATATAATTGAAAAAATTAATGATAAAAATAAAAAAGTAGATTTTAATTTATTAAAAATAAAACTTTAATAATAAATTATTATTTTCTTCATATTGGTTAATGTCGTAGCGGTGGTAGTGGACCGCTGGCTTGTAAGAAAAGTCCCATTTCAACATTGTTGGGGCTCCACTAATTTTTGTTCTGTTCTGTTTTGTCCGAATATATATATATATACGAAGCAGTGATAAAGGAAGGGGGGCAAGAGTCAATGGGAAGGTGCGTCCAATTCGAGGGGTAACAGACCGGGTCTGTATATTTTATTAATTCCCAGCCATTATTCAATAGTAATAATAATAATAAAAAAACTACCAGTTGTCTTGTAATATAGACTAGGGTACACGAGGGCGGGGACCGTCGTCTGTGTCAAGGTTGACTATTTGACCCACTATTTATTTCTTGCCTTCTTTCCAATCCCCTCTTGTGTTGTGATTTGTGAAGCTAACAAGTTGTGTTTGATAAATATTAGCAATTTCTATTAATAATTTATAATCCTCTCGTATATAAAATAAATTATTTTATCTATGTGTATAATTTATAAGAAAATATTTTAAAATATTTTAAAATTCTACCTACATAATTTATTAAAAAAATAATAAAATATTTAATAATAATAATAGAAAGACTAGAGTAAAAGAGGAAAATGTATTTTCACTGTTTTTTAAATAAAAATTTAGTGCTATAATGGTTTATTTTTGATTATGTAGAGAGTAATAATTAAGCATATTAATAATTAATATTAATAAATAATAATTATATAAATTATTATTGATAGCAAAGCATGTGATTTCGGTAAAATGTTGGGCGCGTCAATACCTGATGTGGCTAATAGTGGCGGTGGGGGTGGGGGGGACGGGACGGGAGTCCAAGAGAAAATAGTATGCGAAGTGAAAGGGGACAACAGTGGGTTTGGACTTTGGGGTCAAGTTTCGATTACTTGGACCTTTCATTCTTTTGTTATCTTCTTGTTGTGTGTGCTACACCGTAGCCTTATAGCGCCTCTACTCCTACTGCTACTCCTTTCATCAATTAACTTTTTTCAGCCTACCAGCCACTACTCTATACGGAGCGTAGTAGACCTTGGGGGTGAGCCGTCTCTCCCGGTTTTTCTGGTTTAAATAAATGCGTTCTGTTGGTGGCGCGGACGAACGCCGCTCTACTACCTACTAGGCTACTCCTTACTAGTATTGGATTTGTTGAAAACACCCACCTCTCTCCTCTAACCAACAACTCGCCCATCCTTTTACTTGCTTGATATGGGGCAATCGGAGAGTATCTTTTATATCAACTATTTAAAAATAATAAAATTGTGTTCAATAAAATATCCATCCTAGAAATTTTTTTAACTAAAATGAGTATTTGCTACCAAAAGATTTAAAAAGTTTTATCTTGTTAAGTATCTTTAACTTTATGGGCTTTGTCGATTTTATTCTAGTATTACTTGTGTAATCAACCCCATAAATCACTATTAACAGCCTTCTAAAATTCCCTCCATAATAGTCCATCAACAATCCATACATTCAACCTCTACAATTCAAACCCTTAAAACTAAATCCCTAATCCTAACTCTCTTCTTTACCACCATTTTTTTTTCTTTTCTCCACACTTAATACTCAATTAAACCTGACACTAAGATGCCACTAATACCCCATCATTAGCTATTAATCCGCCGTTAAAAAATCATAACAATTCAAACTCCCAAACCCTCATAAATATCGTAAAACACTAACACATCCCAATCGAAACCCTAACATTTTAATTCATCCAATTTTTTTCTTGTTTTGATTTATTCTTTCGGTTGTTTAAGATGGATAGTTGTTTATTTATTTTTTGTTATGTTTGCTTCCAACACATGTAAGAAAAAAAAAGCACATGATACTTTGTGAACACAAAGATGAAGCTTGGACTTTGTTAACAAAATTAATTTGTCTTCTCTCTGCTTTATTAGCCCGTGTTAGGGGAGTACTTTGTTCTCTAGTGACAACTTTCTAGCTACAATTTTGTCTAAAACATATCAACTTAAAGTAAATTAATTTATATTCAAAATACAATAATATATGCAACAGTCAACAATCAATGACAGCAGCTCTTCAAAACAGAAGGTTAACTGGTTAAGCGAAGCGAAATGATCGCGGAGGGGAACCCACATCGCCTTCTCCCTAATTTCCGGATGAATAATGATGCGGGGATGAATGGAATTACCCATCTAATTGTACTCCTAATTAGGAGTAGTCTAGTAGATCACAGATTATAATTTGGGGTGACCCCACCCCATACCGGGACAAATAAAAATTTATAGAGAGCCGCGCGCAGGGTCAACATTTGCGGAGGGCGTGATGAATTTTGATTCTTCTCACCACCTTCGATGTGTACCAGTTCTTTTGACCGATTGAGATCATGTCTGCTGCATTTTTGGCCTTTCTCACATAGCAAATTCCCCTTTTGACCCTTCCCCATTTGGGATCAATGATTCACTCAACCTTAACCACACGAACCCAAGCGAAGTCTCTCCTACCGATAGGCAATAGGTCTCTGACTTGATCCGTTAGATTTATTTTATTTTTAGTAAATATGAGTCTATAAATTTTAAATTCGAAGAATTTGAGTCGGGTTTAGGTTCATATATACTTTAATGGGTCTGGATTTAGATTCAGTATTTTTAGATCCAGATCCGACCCAAATCCTATCCGTCAGACCCGTTTAGTATATATATGTGTAAGTGTTTATATATATACACATATATAAATACATATTAATAATATATTTTTATTATTGTCATAATCTTATTTGAAATCCTTATTCATTTATTTTATGTTTATATATTTACTTTATAATAAATATGTATAATATTGTATTCTAAAAGCATTAAAATATTATTTAAAAAGTTAAAGTAACTATTTTAATATATTTATTTTTTCACATGGAAGATTTTTTTAATAAAAAATACATATTAAGTTATATAAAACATAAATGTATTTGTATTTACATAGATTATTAATTATTTAAAAAAATAGTCAGATCCATTTAAGACCCGTTTATCCGCTAGACCCTGTGGATCTGGGTCTGGGTCTAAACTTTTGAGACCCGATGGATATGGGTCGGATCTGAGTCTAGGTAATATAAACGGATCTGGGCTGGGTATGGTTGGACCCGGCTCAGATTCGACCCATTGCCATCCCTACCCCCCTCAAACAACCATTATTTTAAAAATCAATTGAAAATATTTATTGGTATGCGATCCAATCGATATTACCATAGTTTAATAGGAAATTGTTGTTATTTAATAAACTATCCAATATTATAATTTAATATGATTCTGGTTCAACCAATTCAATACGATCAAATTCGATCATTTCCTATTGATTTTTTTTTATAATTAGAACAACAACGTTTAATGTATACCGGATCAATTATTTCTATTATAATTTTATTGAACGAATCATATATATTTTTTTTTCAATCGGTACACTTTATTATTTGTTTGAAAATATCGATTTATCCTAATTTTTTATTCAAGTTCATTCAATATGCGACGATGAACAACCTTTTTAAAGTGAAAATATGTTTTAATATAATTATAATAAAAACAACAACATATATGATAATTGTTGATATGTCTTGAATTAATAGATCTTTTATGTTAGCTATAGTTTTAAAAATCAAATCTGATCGATTAGTAAATTCATTAAATATTATGTACTGATTTTTATAAATTTTAAACTAATAAAAATAGATTAAAATTTTATTTTATTTAATTTTTGATATTATTATATATATATATATATCACCGGTCTAATTAATTTAGGCTAACAATTTAACCAATAAGTGAATTATATTAATGCTTCAATGATTGTTCCAATTTTTTAAAATATGATCTCAAGGCTCCTATAAACACATCACGTGGGTCTAACTGTTATGCAAGTACACCATACACATTGATTAGTTTTTATATCAGGTTCAGTACTTGGACCCAAATATGTTGTTTTAGGGCCTAGGATTTTTTTTTGAATGATATATAAACTCCTTATTGATTAGTTTTAAATTCTACGACTATCATATTATTCAAAAAGTAAAATTTCGCTATCATTCCAACTATCTTTTACTATTATTTTATTAAAGTTCTATGATTATTTTTATTTAAATTTTATTTCATAGCCTTTTACCAAAAAATATACTATAATTTTGTTGTCAAAAGTATATCAATATAACTATTTATTTATAATTTTTTATGAGATATATATATGACTGTCCAAAATTCTGATAAAAAATATTTTATTTTTTTTTTAAAATAATTGATGTCAGCCATATTCTATATCCCCATTCGCCACCCGCATCAAAATAATAATAAGGATTGGTGGTTTCTTTCTTGGTCTAATGAAAATGACTTCGGATATTATCTATAATGTCCCATATTTAAATATCTCATGTGTAAAAGGACATATGAGTATGTTGAGATGAAATGATTGAAGTAATCTGAACAGTCACAGTATAAGAATTCGATTTTTTACGGTAATTAAAATAAATTATTGTCTGAGGAGTTATTTTTTTTTTTATAAATACCCATAATTGTAATATATGTCCCGATTTACTTTTATTATAATATTTTAAAATAAGATCCACGAGAGCACTTAAGATAAATGTATTGCCGTTGAGAATAAGAAGTACCCGCTTCAGCAATACAGCAAGAAGTATTGATGCGCTGACCTCAAAATATATACCGATGTCTGTGCCAACTGGAATTAATTTGTTTTAAACTATAAAAAATATCAGATTTCAACTTTATTTTATATTATAAGAATTTAAAAAAAATATATATAAAAAATTATATTGTTTTTCTTATTTTACCCTCACAATACAAAGCTTTTTTTTTTTATATACAGTATCAAAAGAAAAAGGATATATTAGGAATAAACACTATATGTGTTTTTTTTCCCCCCTTCAAAGTTTAAACACATTTTAATATGCAGAAAAAAAAATTCTAATATCTCGCATATCCTACTCCCTCAGATTTTAACATATAAGTAGTTTTACCGAAAGAAATATAATCCAAATCACTTGTCGTTTCAGATGTCTAATATAATAATGAACTCAAATCATCCTTATTTATTAAATTTAACTTTTTTTTTATTTTAAAAAAACAACTGTATATATATATATATATATATATAGACACACATACACACCCAAAAAAAATCTTATGTCAGCCATTAAACAATGGGCAGTTGAATTTATTATTTTATCTTTCTTCTAGAAAAGCACCGATATCCAGTAATAATATTTAGGTTGCGAAGTTGAATGTTATTTTAATTTCAAAGCTTATTAATAGTATTATTAGTCTAGAATCAAGAACTTGGTGGAAGATGACCGGTCTGATGCCTTTTTTTTCTTCCAATAAAAATAAAGTATTATAGGAATTAGCCTACCATCAGAGGAGATATCAAATCAAATTAAAGTAATGGTGATGTCGATGGACCGCATTCTAAGTTTAATAGCGGGGGGGGGGGGTTAAATAAATAAAGAAATAAAGGAAGATAGAAGAGGAAAAATTAGTGCTCAACTAACTCTGAAGTAAATGGTCAACGACCTACCTTACCTCCCGTGATGCTTCTCGACCACTCCATTCCATGTTAAACAAGGTTTTCTTTCTAAAATGACAATAAGTCAAACCTATTTTTTGTTTTTTTTTTGTGTGTTTTGATTTCTACACTGGACCTGACCTGAGAAACAATTTTATTTACCCAAAGACTGACGAAAGTATATAGTCTAGCGGTAGGTGCGATTAAGAGTTATGGCCTTCCATCTGATTTTCTGACCTTGGATTTTGTGACTATGGATGTCAAAGCATATCCTTTATCATGTCAACGCGGAGGTTGTATTTTTTTTTTTTTTTTTGAATTGTACACGAACGAGTTTTTTCTTCCCCTCATCAGTCATTCCCCTAACTAAGAGGCTACGTACGTACGTGTAGGTGGGTGTGCCCTTGATTTGTGTATGCTTTATACAGACACAAAGTAGCGGGCGGCCAGAAAACTTGTTTATGAAGGTTGCGAGAAACGATATTTAGGATCTCGGCCAGCATAAATTCGGAGATCATGACATGACGGTGCACCGACGACGGTATCTCAGGAGAGGGGGTGGTGGGGGGGGGGGGTTTGACTTTTACTTCATCCTGTTATTTTCATTTTTTGGTTTTGGTTTTGGAGAAAAGCTAAGGCAGAAGAAAAGGGCTGATTGATGGCTATGGCATGCCCGACTCCTGAGTCCTAAGTCCTCCAAACGGGCAAACATTAGTCTATGGGACTGCGACACGCTCGGATTATTTATTTCGGAAGTCAATATCTTGTAGTTGGAGGGAGGGACCTAATTAAGCAGCGGCAGTAACTTGCAAGCCTAAATGATCATATGCTCCGGTTGTCAATTTGCTTCTCAACTAATCTCGCGCTAACCCTCACCTTTCTGGATTGGGCAACCCGCTTAGCATACCACCACCACCTTGTTAATCCACCATTAAAGACTTGGGATCAAAGCTACTAGCGCTAGCCGCTGTGCCTAAAATAAATGAAGGTTAAGTTGAGGGATTGTCTGTCAATAAAAATGAGGTACCTACCACGATTCGGGAATTAATACAAACGCCTCATCTAGGCTTCTCGGCCTAGCTGGAAGCCGACCGAAGAGTTAGGGGCGTAATTCTATGGTACATAACTGAAGTTCCATCTCCCCCAAATGCATAAATGGCCCTTTCGAAACATAATAATAATAATAAATCTCACCTCATATATATACACACATATATAGGATTATAGGCTGCAGAATGTTTCTCTTTCTGGGATCCTGCTGCCTGTAAACATATCTTGGGCCTTTCATGCCCCCTTCATTGGGCCTAAAACTTAAAATAAGTAAATTCTCTCTCTGTCCATCTCTTCGAAGGAACAAGTATCCATCCCATGAAGGCTTTCAATTTTGAACCCCAAATCAACGAGGCCCAGCTTCTCCCTAAGAATATGAGCAATCGTAGACTAGCTTTATTTACAAGCCTCCCAGAAGAAAAGAAAAGAAAAGAAAGAAAGAAAAATTCTTGCACTATTGGATCATCAACCACACCAGCCAGGAAAGCAATCAAAACTCAGACGACCAGCTAAATGCACGCCTCCATCTATACATGCGTTTCCTTTTCTTTTCTTTTTTAAATGTACATGGCCTGGCCAACTGGTGCATCATTACACCGCAGGACGATATATTGGGAAATGGCTGCGCGCATAATGTGAATGGACGCTATCCATCTGTAAAACAAACCCCCCACTATCAACGAACGTACCAACAACAAGATGCAGGCTACTGCCACGTGGCCCGACAGCTTCATTATTGATCATTCTCAACGCACAACTTCGATCCATGGTTCCTTTCAGACTCCATGGATATATCAATATCATATATATATATATATATATATATATATAGTACTATTAAAATAATCCCGGGCAAGGCAATGATTTCTGCGCTCCCGATGGACCAAATATCCACATCTAATCATTTGGTCCTAAGGCCCACCCATCCAGTTGGACTGTCCAAGGTAACAACCGATGAGCTCAGACGCAGACGACTTGTTTGACTACCAAGGCTGCCTGCCTGCCTCCCTGCCTTAATTAAGCCAGTCCCACACAAGACGACTTGCCTTCCTTCAATCAGGCCTGGATATAAAGCCGGTACCGCCAAGGGACTGATAAATTTTTTGTGTGTTATCACATCAAATCATACGGGAAGACAATTTTACCGATTCCGAGCACTTCGCCCCCCCCCCTTCCCTTTCCCTCCACTCACTTCGATTGGATGCACCTTATCATCACGAACCTCGCACCCGCGTGATATGCGTGCCAAAATCCACGCACATTGCTCTACGACTACGAAGCGGTTAACCAGTAGAAGCCATTTTCTTTATCCATACACAAGTTAAATCAGAATTTGTTTCTTCCTATCACCTCGACGAAAACATGCTCCATCCGTCCAATTTAAAATATGTCTGTCAAATTAATACCTCTAACTATCAATATATTTTAATTTATATTATAAAAAATATTTTATAAATGTATACAAACATAAAAAATAGCTAATCAAATATTTTGCATATTAAAAAAAACGTCTTCTTGTCTTCGAATATTTTACACATTACAAAAAAATAGCTAATCAAATCCAATAGATGTACCACAATCGTTTTCTTTATTCTAATCTTCCTAATGAAGGTTGAAAAGGCTATTGTGTACCGATATACTAAATCATACCGTCCATCCATACCATCCATCATGGTGTGGTGTCATGGCTTCGCACCAACCCCCAATATTTGATCAATTTCGGGGGTCATATTGTAGTACCACAGTAGATTCATAGATGTCAAACTCAGCCTGCGGAGCATGACTAGCAATATAAGTATTAAAAGAAGATTAGTTCGATACTATGTGTCCGACACCTCTCTTAAAGCCTCGACACTCACCAAGAACTTCATCCCCCAATGCTGTCTCATTAACTAGCTATAGGTCATTGCTCAAACCTTCCTTTGTTGCTTGACTTTGAGGTGTCTGCTTGTGACACCTAACCATTTCTTCCTATAAATAAAAATTTAAGTGTGATACACATAAATTATTTATAAAATACTAATACGTAACACTAAAATAAAATACATACATAATGTTTTCATGAACCCTCAGAGATCCGCTCCCCGTCTCTCTTGTGCAAATATGTAAATGCATCAATCTCTAATCGTAGTTGCAAGGTTTATAGATTAGCTTTTCATTTTGATAAAAATAGCAAGTTACTATTATTATAATAATAATAACATCATTGTAACAAGTAATTATCATTAAAGTATGATGCTTTATACCTCCTCATATTGGTACATGGATATAGATCTTGAACGTAGAGACTTTGATCAATCAAATTTAATCTACTAATATTGTTCTTCTTTGATCTTGCCTATAACAAACGAAGTAAAGTCAATAATGCATTTAAAAAATCACTCGAGATACTAAAAATTGGATAAAAAATACCTTCATACCAGCAGAAGATCAAAAGTCAATGCATCGTTGCTATGTATCATGACCAAAATAATCATGTTTTCAATTACTGTCCTTAGTGTAAAATCCCCATTTTCACTACAATTTTCTTTTATTAAAACAAATGGCTGAAGTAGAAAATACTTAAGGAAAAAAATAGAGCGCTACTGTCGTACATAACATAAGATAAACGCCTGCCGCTTACTCCATATTAGATATAAGGCTGAACTAAGCGGATACTAAAACAACAGAGTGCGCAATTAACAATTTAATTGAAACAACTTCAAAATGTTTACATCAAATGACCCTAACAGGTTCCGATCAAATTACTATAGAATACATGATAAAAGTACGGGATTACAAAACATGGGTTGGGGCATGATGTCCAAAACAATGTCCATGGTTTTCCGCAGACCTCACCAACACCTTATGGTTGTCCTCACTCCCAAGTCCCAACCTGATTGACGTAGGCCATTTACTGGCCATTCCTAAAGACCTGCACATGGTCATCTGCTTGCGAAAATGAGTAGGAGACAGAGCAAACGGGCACATCAATGTACACAATCATGCTAATTCATTATTCATGAACGTAATGTACAACATGTATTATGGTGGGACCACACACACACATACACACACACACACACATATATATAAGTGAGAGCGCATAACAAATACGATCATTTACAATATCATCGTAGTAAAAACATCATGCTTAGGAAATCATAGCACTTTCACATAACTACTTACTTGATCACTAGCAGAGAATAATCCAACAAACCCTAGGGTTAATTCCACCATCCAATTCCATTAAGATATGTCATAATTTTTGTCTATGTAAGATACAGGCTAATCACCTCAATTAATATTCTATTCCGTAATAAGTTAGTAAAGTGTGTAAACTTACTCTAACCATTTGGTTAACTATATCATTACTTCCATTACATAATCAATTGTCAACCACTCATTTGATTATCGTTCATAATTAGGGATGGCAAAAATCCCCATAGGTTCGGGGCCCCATCAGAGATTCTCCATTAGGGGTCAAGTTTGGGGGGAGGGGGACTTTTAGGGATGGGTTCGGGTTGGGAGAATTTTTTTAGGGATGGGGATAGGGCCCCTATCCCTGAACCCGCCCCAATAAATAATTATACATATACATATATACATTATATTTTTTTTATAAAAAATAATAAAAATAAAAAATTATTAAAGATTTTTGGGTATGGAGGCATGGATGGGGATATATTCCCAGTGGGGATTAGGGTAGGGAATCTCCGTTAATGAAAGTCGGGAAATGGGGTGGGTTCGAGGATGAGGACGGGGATTTATTTCGGGTTCAGGGAAGGGGATAGCATCACCATCCTCACGTGGTCCTATTGCCATCCCTATTCATAATTACTAACAAATATTTACTAACCATATTTTATAATCAATGAGCGATGGACTGTGCACCACCCCCATGGTCTCACATGCCATGAAGTCTATCCAAAAACAGACATAAAGTCCAAGCTGAAGCAAATCAACACAATAGACATAAGTCTAGGTTGAATCTAACCAATATGGACATAAGTCTATGCCGAATCCAACTAGCTAGGTAACCAGACCCTTTAGTATCAATCTCCAGTACATTATCCATGTATAGAGTAGGTAAGGCACCGAGACCTCTCAGGATCCCTTCTGAAGGCAAAGCTAGGAGGCAGATTAACCCTCGATAGCTAATCAAGGATCGAATAGCCCATACCTATACTCAAATCAAATTTCTTTTGCTTTCCATGATTAGTGTTTTATTCATAAAGATGGGTGATCATACAATGCTCCTACAAAACAAGCAAGCCACTTTCATGTTAATCCCTATCAATCCTTCTCTTTCCATTTTTCCCAACCATGTGGTTTACCATTTATACTTGGAAAATTTTATTCATATCCATCATTATAATCAATCCCACTCCAAGCTAAGTTTTATTACTCTTTTCCCACTAAGTTTCACTTATCATAAGTGAAATGCCCATTTAGTCCTTTTTGCTACTCGTTGAATATACCAAAATTCATGATCCATTTTGATATTTTGATTAGGTCAATAGCTCATGATAAAATTTATAATTTATCCATTAAATAACCTTAGGATAATACTAATCATAGACTCAAAGCATAACCAAACTCAAAAGAAATGAAGTAAGAAAACTAGTTGAACCAGTTGATCGGTCTAGCCCAACCAGCCAATTGGTTGTACCAACTAGTCAATTGGTTTGACTAAACTAGACCATGCTTTCTTCAATCTAGTTAATCGATTTGGGTAAACCAGTTAATTATTCATAGACTAGTCAATCGATTTTGCCAATCAGTTGATGGGTACCAAGGTTTCTGCAAGCGTACTAGTCGATGGATTGGGTCAACCAATGGGATGTTCTAGGAACCAGTCAATTGGTTTGACCTAACTAGTCGATCAGTATGCCCTAATACAACATCAAACCATAAATTCCATGCACCTTATTTTATATCAATCATTTTTAGTCATGGTAGAATATGTAACAACATCAACTAACATCTTTCCAACCAATTGACATGCATTTCTCACCATAATATCATCATAGCCCACTTTTATTCATTTTCATGCTTTTTAACCACGATGCATCATTTAAGCATACAAATCATACATACATATGCATTTCTTCATATCAACATGTATCAACCAACTAAAGATATCACCTATCATGCAAGAACACATACCAGACATCTCAAGATGAAGAATTACTTACTTGATGCCGGCCAAATTCCTCTTAAAACAGATATTCTACTGTGAAAAATTCTTATCTTTGAAAACCTTAAAATCAAAGTTTCAAAATATTAAAAATCATAAGAGGGTAAAAACTTATCAACTTAAGGTTAAAAGAGAGAAAGGTCAATTGAAATACTTAACCTCTTCCCAGAATCTAACTCTACCTTGCTTAAGAATCAAAACAAGAAAGAGCAAGATACAGGATCAAAAGAATGTGTGGAAGTAGATTAACAGTGCTCGAATTGTGGAGAGAAGGGTAAAAATAAGACTTAAGGAATTCCAATTATTGAAAGAATTGTAAAATAAAGGGATTATTGGGCTATTTATAGCCAACAAATTGAAAGTGATTACTGGGGGTTCATATATCAACTCAAAACCCTACCATTGGCTATTTGAATTTGATTAGAACAGACAGATTTATCCAGGTTTTGCTAACCTCTTCTCCAGATCTCAAATAGTATCTCTAGAGATTTTAGGTCAATTAGGCCAGAATTTGCATTCATGAATGGATTAATAGGAAGTCAACATGGAATAAATCTTCCAACTACTTAGAAGCATGTCTGAGATTAAAGCATCCAATCTTACAATCTAGCATAAGAGAGAGGAAGAAGAAGACAATTGTTGTGGTCATATCTCCCCTTTTGTGTCCCCATCAACCCTAAGATTAAATCGAGGCAATATTTTGGGCTAAATGCATCATAAAATGGTTAGGAATCTCTTAAGGACAGTCTCTCATAGGTTGGTAAGGTTATAATTTAATGTAAGGAATTTTCCAAAAAAAAAAAACATTGAAAACGTGACTGGCTCGACAAATTGGTCGATCAATTTGGGTCTGCCAGTTAACTATTCATTCACCAATCGATAAGTTTCTTTCAACTAGTCTATCAGTTTGGTCGAAGAACCTAATTTTGCTACAACAATAATAAAGTTGACCGGTTCTTGGAACCACTAGACGAGTTTGCCTGTAAAACTCAATAAACTTAATTTTCCAACATGATTTTAAATCAAATTTGATTCTAAATCAAATCATAACATTGAGTTAAAGTCAAAGGCTCAAAATTTGACAAAATCTCCCTTTCAACCATCATACAAAAGTGTGGGTTATTCCACTTAGTCCACTTGCTCTTAATCTTAATTTTTTCTTTTTCCGTAAATGTCTTTCAAAAACCACAACAAACTTCTAACCACTATATCCTATGAATCACTTTAACTCCACTACTTGATATGAAAATATTTATGCACAATAAAATAAAATAAAATAAAATATAAATACTTATTAAAATTAAATAAATATGCATACAAACTTATAATTTATAATTATTACCTCAAGCTTAGGTATTATCTTAGCCTTATCTTGTTGAGGGACCTCTGCCAAAGAATTTTAACATGGTAGAATCTTACCAACTACATTGTCACCACATCGATTAAATTGACCAACACGTGGCCCCATGGCATGGATTGTGCCATTGACCACGAAGATTCTAATAGGGAACGATTGCCTTATATCTGCTAGCTAATCTCTCTATACGCCAATTCTTTCCCTTTTTCCCTGCCTTTCTTTTGTCTCATTAGTGGTACTGCAATAATGAATGTATTAAGAACTAACATAAAAAATTTTAAGTAAACAATAATTACCTAACTCACACCCATATAACTACTAATGAGGACCTATAGGAGGGTCATTGCCTCCAATACTGCCATGTTATCTTGTCACCACATCAAGGATAACTATATCTTACATTTACTAAACTATGAATATATAAATATTTACTAAAACATTAATATATACCCGACTCACACCCATGTAGCAATCGATGAGGACCTAAAGGGGGGTTGTAGCCTCCGGCCCGGCCATGTTGTTTTGCTACCACATCAACCATAGCCATATCTTACATTTACTAAATTATGAATATATAATGATAATAATAAATATACAACATATAATTAATTTTAAAGTAACAAGGTAAAATAAAAAATGATTTAGTTCTATAACAATAGTATTACATAGAGTTTAAAGATAATAAATACAAATATAAATTCCATATACATACTAATTAGAATAATAATCAAAGTCATCTCTATAATTATTTTTATTTTCTTTGGAACTATCCATATAGGAATCTAAATGACCCAAGTCCTAATATTTTATGCCATCATCTTTAATGTCGTCATCATTACCCTATGAATCCTCTAGGGTCTCCATCTGATCAACATCTTAGACACCCATTATTCAAGTTAAATAAAGAGGAACCAACCATATCCACCAAATCAATCTTATCATCATCATTTAAATCCCAAATGCGAGGATGGTTACATTCCCATATTACCTTCTAGTTAGAGCCATTAAGTAAATAGTCAACATACCAAACTTGATTTAGCTAAGATCCCAATATGTATTGATCATTCATGTAACATTCGGGCCTATTTTAGACACTTGTGATGATGGTATTCATGTACCATTCTGACCTCTTATAGACACTTCTGATCAACATCTCAAACCCCCTTCATTCAAGTTAACAAAAAAGGAATGAACTCCTTCCACCACATCAAATTGATCACTATCATTTAAACCTCAAATGTGGGGACAGTTGGATTCCCATACCACCCTCTAGTTAGAGTCATTAAGTAGATCATCACTGTACAAATCTTTATTTGCCTAAGATCTCACTATACATCAATCATTCATATACCATATCGACCTTTTATAGACACTTGTGATGTTGTTATTCCATTTGATTCTCTTATTTCCAAGGTTAATGTCAAACCATTTATGCTTGAACAACACAACACAGTAATCATCAAAGTAAGACAAATATATGATCTCCTACAATTGTTCAAAAAACAATTATCGTCAACTCGATGGACATTGTACCACCCCTAAAATCTACTATTGAAAAATTTCATTTTTAACGTAAGATCATCCAAACATAAGAGGGGTGTTACCATCATAATCGATATAAGTCTGACCCCTTCTTTACTGCATATTTAGCCCTAATTTTTCATACCCATGCACATATTAATATGGTTATCCATCCCCTCAAATTTTGTAGCCTAACTCTCCAATTTTTCACATGTGATAATACCTTTCCTAATTGAACCCCTCTTGAAACCCTAATTCCTTGTTGTAGTTATAACTACTTCCACTTATCCCGCATGACCAATAAATTTGGTACACATTCTTCAAATGACATGGTAAATATCATATTCCAAGATTACAATCCAACTTCCCCAGTTCATACATGTGATAATAAGCTACCCCTAGGATTTTGGGCATTGGCCTTCCAAAACCCTAGTTTCACTTTTTGGTAACCTCTCAACCCTTAGCACTTCAAAGACTTCCCAAATTTGCATGGCTATCCAACGATGCGGTTATTAACCATATATCCACTTTTTAGTAACAAACCCCTACTCTAATCACCCATGATCATAGCTCCCCTTGGGTTATACTCACCCAATGCATGATTATTCCTCCTTGTACTGTGTTGACCCTAAACCTCTTTATTTTTGCCATAATTATTTTATATGGCACCTCCAACTTAATTTAAACCAATTTACACCCTAAAGTACCTACATGTCACTTTTTAAAATATTGACAAAAATTCCCCTAGGTTTCAAAACCCGACATAAGTCATAAGGCATCCAACACAAGGACTCCCCAAAAATTTCAACACACAATATCATATAATAGAGATACACATCAACCCTTAAAATATAGTCGTATCCGCACATCTTATTACCTTTAGGTATTATCAAGCCAAGTTTCATATACAACACTAGTCATTTATCATTTTATGCATGCCTTCACTTAACACACAACAAGGTCATATTTTAACAAAAATAAAGCCGTAGCTATGATTGTATCCTTACTGGAGCATCTCCGGTCTCTAAGCATGTATGACCTACGCCTCCTCTTCCACTATCACCATAATAGTACCTAGAAAATGGGAATATACACAATTTAAAATTTCTTTTATTTTCTTTTTTTAAAAGGAATAAAGAGGAACCTAGGCTAAGAAAACTCAAGGAGAAGAAATGAAGTGGAGGTGACCAAAATGGGTAAGAAAAATGGTGCAACAATTGTGGTAGATTTTTGGTGGAGAAAGGCAAGGGTTAGCAGCGTGGGGTCAAGGGTGGTGGTAGCACTAGGACATGTTGGTGTGGGGGTTAATGATGGTGGAGCAGGAGGTTGGTAGTGGTGTAGGGTGGCACACAAATGAGAAGGATAAAGAGAAAGAAGGGGAAAGAAAGGAGGAAAAGGGATGCACAAGCTGGGGCACTTATGTAGGGTAGTTGAGGCATGGTGGTGGCGAGGATGGGAAGAGTGGATAGTGGTGGTGGCACTAGAAGGGTTCAACATGCAACAGTTGCAAGATCATGACAAGAGGAGAAACGAAGGAGGAGAAAGGCGGCTTTGCAGGTGTAGGTGGGTGTAACACCCCCAAAATTCATTCTTGAAAAAAAAATTCTTGAAAGAATAAAGCGGAAGCTAGAAGAGAATTTGGGGAATGTTACCACCACATCTAACACAAGATAGATGTCCACCATCTACCTCATGCTAGATGCAAGGCTAAAACTTGTCAAACAAAATTTCAAACATCTATGCCGTGAGAATAAACTCCCACAAGGAGATATCTACAGGCAGATGACAAGTGAATAAATTCACTAAATAAAATCATCGCTGAATTACTCAACGGAACCTGTGAAATAAATCCAAATTTTAAAAGCTTATCAGAGTGCGAGAAAATTTAAAGACAATTACAACACTCTTTAATTTTAAATATAATACTTGAAACTTCCAGAAATAAATACAGTTAAACCAGACAAATCCCGACGGATCAATTTCTGGATTGCCTACTCTCTCAAGCCAAGTCTTCCACCCAAATACAATATCTGAACTCAAACCTGCACAAGAAGTCTGCTCCCCACCATCAGTGGATCATCACAGGACCCATTCAATCAAGGTAGCATCAGTACAGGTCTGGTACTAAGTAAATCAAGACCACCCAACTCAAGGAAGGAAACATGAAACACATAAGATATGAAAGACTCTAGCTTACAATTCTCATGCTCAATTATACACGTATTACATACAATAAAATATAGGGTCACAGATTCATACATATAAGTACATTACTAGGCATGACGGCACATGAGATACAAGCATACAGAAAATCACGATCGCATGCTAAGTAACACCAATCCAACAATCTGATAATAATCATTACTACATCCGATTTTATTTATTTACGATGAGTTCAGGGACCCCACTATTCTTAAACCGGTGGAACGGTCTGAAGCACCTCTCGGGGACAACACACCCGAGCCACTATTATCATCCGGTGGAACGGATCCTACACCTCTCAAGGCAAAATGCTCATGAGCCACTATTCTGAACCGATGGAACGACTTGAAGCACCTCTCAGGGACAGGTCACCTGAGCCACTATTATCGTCCGGTGGAACGGACCCTTCACATGGTCCTGACTCACGTAATCTTCTACTTTAAATAATTAGTGTCTTATCCATTACTTAACTCATATCATATTCTTATTCACGTTGAGTATAGGGCCCCACTATTCTTAATCCGGTGGAACGGACTGAAGCACCTCTCAGGGACAAGTCACCTGAGCCACTATTATCATTCGGTGGAATAGATTCTACACCTCCCAGGGTAAAATGCTCCTGAACCACTATTCTAAACCGATGGAACGACTTGAAGCACCTCTCGGGGACAACACACCCGAGCCACTATTATCGTCCGGTGGAACGGACCCTACACCTCGGCCAAACTCACGTGATCTTCCACTTTAAATAATTAGTATCTTATTTAATGATTTTAGCCGACCGTAAACCAGGCGCACATAAATAGTTCCATGGCATAAAGATACAGCATAGGGTATCATATAATTTCAATCAATATTTAACCATTCACATACTCAAATGCATACTATATTCAAGTGTTATATTAACACACATTGGCATTGAGGCTATGAATTCATACATACATAAAATTACCACACAAAAAATAGTATACACTGGACAGGATTAAATGATCAATAAGCATAGTCATCACCTTCCACTCAGAATAGAAATACATCCAGATTCTATCATAAGTAAAGGTAAGTAATGACTTACGTCAATCTAAAGCTAGCTAAGCAAATTGAGAAAGAGGGATAGCTATCGAAAGCTCGGCAATCCACGAGAAAGTTTTCCTAGATCGCCGATAGAAATCGAAACTAGGTTAGAAACTATCTTATCAATTAATAATTCACATGTTATAACAAAATCAAGACAAACGACATTTCTTGGAAAACGTGTCCAAAAGTCGGGACTCAAGAGCATAGCTCTATTAAGATTTAAGAATAAAATATAAATCAAATGATTTAAAACCCAAAGATAGAAATCGATTAGATAAAAGACACACAACACAATCAATTTATAAAACAATCCCCGAAGATTAGGGTTTTTAATCCCTAAACTACGAATCGACCAAATCATTCGATTACCTCAAATGGATAGTTTTAAAACACAATTAAACTAATTTTAGATAAATCTAGTTAATCAATTTCAACAAAACAATCTTCCGATTAACCAATTCAAGACGATCCATTTTCAAAATTAGGGTTTTAAAGCCGACGACACAAACTCAGGTAATTCAAATCAATTAATTCCAATTAAAGGTATTAGAATACAATTATGATCATTTCAAATACTTCTATAAATTTAATTTTAGAAAAACAATTATATAAATAACCAATTTCATAAGTTCACTTGAAATCTAGGGTTTTAGGCCCGAAAATACAATTTGGTTGAATTCTATTAATTTAATCAAATTGAATGTTTAGAAATGTAATTAAACACATTTTATAACATATCAAACAATCAATTGATCAAACCAATAAAAGAAATACCCAATTTAGCACATTTAGGGTTTTTAAGCCCGGAATGCAAATCCGATCAATTCTTGCTAAAATATATAAATTGATGGTTCGGAAAATGTAATTAAATATATTCTAATATAAATTATATAGTCAATTGAATAAAACAACGCGATTAAACAATCTAATTTGGACCCGTAAGAGTTTTGACCTAAAAATCCAATTCCGATTAATTACACACAATTTTCCCAAACCAACACTTCCGATATGAAATTAAATACATTTCAAATGATATTATAAAATCAATTGAGAAAAATAACTCAATTATATGGCCCAATTCTATTACACATGAATTTTGACCTAGGAATCAAATTTCGATTGATTCCGCAAGAGTTTCTCAAATTGACGGTTCCAACATGAAATTAGATACATTTAAAAACATATTGTATAATTAATTTATCCAAAATCGCCAAATCGGACGGATCCAAAAAAAATTGGGCATAACACGGAGTAATATTCAATTTCCCAAATTCCCAACACAAACCATACAATTAACATATCCAAATCATTCTCACAGCACATATATACATAATCAAATGATTAATTTAGCTTATCACAAGCTAAATCATACTCAATTAATCAAATCCATATTAGGATTTTTCAGAAGTTTATATCAACGAAAATCAACAAAATTGAAGCAAAGGAAGGCCGGAGAAGCCTCGTCGGAGGCTGGAGACAGCTCGCCGACAGTCAGCCAGGCTCGCCGGTGACCAGGCGGTGGCGCGAGCTGCGTGGCTCGTCGTTGGTGTGGTTTGCTGCCGCTGTTGCTCCTGCACAGTTGTTGTGCTGCGTCGGTTGCAGTTATTGAGGCTGTTGCTTGCTGCGGTGGTCGGTCGCGTAGCTCGTTGTGGCCGGCGATGGTTGGCGAGGAGGAGCTGGGGAGAAGGAGGTTGAGGCTGGGGTTTCTGCGTAGAGGGCAGGTCAGGAGCTGGGGAGACGGGAAAAGGAAAGAGAAGAGAAGGGAGAGGAGAGAAAAGGAAAAGAAGGGGGGTCGGCCGGTTAGGGTGTTGCAGGTTTTTTTTTCAAATACAAGTATAAAATAAACTACTAAAAATTTAAAAAAATTTATTGGGAGATTTAATCTAAAATATATTAAACGAAAATTATTTCGTAAGTTTCTGAAAGCTTAAAATTAATAAAAGAATTACATACAGAATTTTGGAAATATTTTCGGAGGAATTTATCAACGAACGTAAAAATTTATATTATTTACAGAAATAAATTATAAGACCTCAAAAAAGTATTTAAAAGCATATAATAACATATTTAAGTCGAATTCAAATAAATCAAGGCTAATTTAAATAATTTCCGAAATCGATTTTCCGCAAACCAAAAAGCGTAAAACAGAAGAAAATTAATTCGGGAAAGAAATTCATAAATAATCTCCGAAAAACCTTTTTAATTTAAAACTTCCCGAAGGTATTAACGATTTTCGAAAACGAATAAATTTAAAGTCAAAAATATTTTCTACGGATAAAATCATTAAAATAACTTTAACTATTTAAATAGAAATTTTATAATTTAAGTAGTATATTTCGTTAACGAAATATAACTCGAAAATAAAGTCGTAATCACACGACGAAGTTATAATTGAAACAAATCTAAAATATTAAAAATAAAAATATGAGAAAGAATGAGAATATATATTATTAATCGAAAATCAAAATCATAAGAATATAATAAAATCATGGTCGTGAACGAATTTTTCGAGAATGGTTCGCAACGGCAACGATTAATTAAATTCAAATATGAACTCGAAATGGTCGATAAATCCATAAAACGAATCAAATGTAAAATACTTAAATATTTACATCAAATTACGCTAAAATCATTAGGCTTAATAAAATTAGGTTTCAAAAATACGGGGTATTACAGTGGGGGCATAGGTAGGAAAGAGAGGTGGTATGGGAGGGAGGTTGGGCATTGACGGTGGAAACACGGTGTTGGAATGGGTTAAAATGGAGGGGTGAGAAAATATAGTGGAGGGAAGCGGGGGTGAGGAAAGGAAGAGATGGAGCTCAATGGGGGATTTATAGGTGGGGAAGGAGTCGAGGGAGTGGGAAAGGCGGCATGAGGCTTAGAGTACATGGATATAGGTAGGAGAGGGGACAATTGTACACGGCACGGTAGGGTATGGGGTGCAGGTGTAGGTGCAGAGGAGCAGGTGGCCAAGTGTGGGGTGTATACTAGTGGTATGACCTTGTATTGCTGAGAAGGGAAATGTGGGGAGGACGAGCGACGTGCAGGGCACAAGTGTAGGAGAAAAAATGGAAGGAAGGTGATGGAGACATGAAGAGGACATGCACAAGGAACAAAATAGAGAGAAAGGAAAGAAGAAATGAAAGGAAGGAGGAATAAGAAAAGAAAAGGGGAATCGGGCGTAGTCGCCTAGGGGAAAGGAAAAGAAAATAAATGGGGAGAAAGGCCTGGGCCGCCTGGGGGAGAAAATGAGAGTAGTGTAGCCTAGAGAAGAAGAAGGAGAGAAAAAAAAATGAAGGAAGAAAAGGAAAGGGGGAAAAAAGAAAAAATTGTGGGATTTAGGTTAGATTTGGGGCAAAATTTGGCTTAGTGCCGATAATAAAATAAATAAATAAAATTAATATAAATTAATTATAAATCATTTTGGGCTCATTAATTAAAATAAAAATCTTTTATTTTAAAATTAGGTTAAATTAATTCATTGATTATTAAAATTTGGATTTTAAAATTTTGGGGTATTACAGACATGCACACACCACTATTATGTGTTCTTTTGTGGGAGTTACTGTGATGAGTTAAGTATTTAGCTTCATGAATCACATAGGCATGATAGTTTGATGCAAAATCGAATGGATATTGAGATAAAGTGAATAACTTGTTAATATATATAGGCAATCCACTTAATTGTAAACAGTATATCTATATACATTAGATGTAAAAATGTTTTCATTCATTATAATTGTACAAGCATTATATCTCAATTGCATTTGGTAATGGTCGTATATTTTATCTTAGATTAAAACCAAGATGCAAACTTTTTTCTTTTAGATATCAACCAAAGTACCACTACGTTTGTTGATCTCAGTCACGTGTTTATTACAACATGAAAATAGATTAACATCTCTTAAATATATATATAGAGTTATAATTACTCTAAATATATTTGTATCTCAAAATAATTGTTAGGAATGTACCATTGAATCTCATTTTTTAAACTCTCTTATTTCAATTAAAACACATCACTTCATTTTCATTACTTCCACTTTCTCCTTTTTATTTTGTGTGAAGATGACCTACACCACTTTGTTATTCTTCTTCAAAAAAGACGTAAATGAATGTTCCATACAATATTTTTTAAATTAGTTATCATAAGTATTTTCAATTTTTATGTTTGCATTTCAAATTGAGTTTATCTATTTGCCAATTTATAATTAGATTATATTTTTAGCAACTAGTTGATTATTGGGAATTGATTATGATTTAACATTTAGGGTTTTGTTGATTATGAGTGTGAGATCTACAAAATTTTTACATGGCTCTTATTTCTGAAGCTTCTATGCTTGTTGCAGACTCTAATAGCTCATTATATGTATGTTCTTTTTTAAAAGGGAAATGACCTCTAAATTTATTTCCATTAGGATAAAAGCGAGTTTGAGTTGAAGTTTTGTTTTGGGATTGATTGTGTTGTTGTGTTTAATTGGATGGGATGTTGGTGCCATCATATTTGAATTTTGTTTTTCCTGTTTGAATTCTTAGTTTATTTGCATTCATCATTTGGATGTTTTTTTGTTTACCTTTTAATTTTTGTTGTGGGTTAATGAGTAGCTACCTTTTTCTTAGGTATTTCATTATTATTGTTGCCTTACTTTTTTTTTATCAATTTCACATCTTTTCCTCTGTTTTAATCAATAGAAAGTTGTAACAAATTGTGATTCTTATAGTATTTTCAAGAATTGGTATGAATTTTATATTAGTCTTTGGTTAAAAAAATATAAATCAAATGTAAAATTATTGTCTTTGATTCTCAAAAAAAATTAATTTTGCAAATTGATTATATTGTAACAATATAATGGTCTTGTAAGGCATGAATTAATTGCAGGGTTTTGAATAGAGTAGAAGTTAATTTACATTCAATAAAAAATGGAAGTTGGTGTATTTTTCTATTTCATTAATTTAAAAGGGAAATGGTGTAATACTTAAATAACACACACACACACACACACACACACACACACACACACACCTTGTTTTAGTATTTGTTGTTGCTTGAAGGTAATGAGTGCACTATCTGTAATGTAGTATGCTCCTCTAAAACAAGTCGTTGGTTTTCTTTAGCAACTTGCTTGTGGGTTTCTAAACCAAGAGTTCTAAAATGAAAATACTCAATCTTTCCATGTATAGAAACATTATAAAGGCTTATTTAAAAGCATTCTAGAATGGGAAGCATATACAAAATAGAAAGTAAAAGAGGAGATGGCAAAGCAATGTAAGTGAATCCCCTCAGCAGTAACCTAGGTGCTTCATATGATGATGATACTTATTTTATCTCTTACATGCTTGTTACTTCATTTTATGCATATTACATTCCATATTACTTGTTATGAAGAAAGTTTTCTATTAAAAAAGGTTATTTGTCGGGGCTCCCATATTTTATTTTATAGCTTCACCCCGGGTAGTACGCATTGGCTCTAGCTCCCATCCCACTTTTCCATTATACATTCATGTGTTTTACCCTTTCATGAAACCATTATTCAATATTTGGAGATCAATATTGCCAAACAATTGCCACACTCTATTATTGCACTTCTTGTAGAGATAATAGATATACCCATAATGATTTCAAGCTTAAAAAGGATTAGCTAGCTAATACTTTTTTTCAAGAAAAGATTGTGATTATATTTAGGTAGTTATAAGGACTTGGGTTATGTTTAAGACAACTTATGGATAATCTTAAAACTAACTTATAAACTAGTTAAAGTATTATGGTCACGTCAAGGAGAATTTAAAACCATCATTAAAATATGGTCAATAAAGAAAGTTATAGGGATCTACATTTCCCTACAATTTGTCAACTATGTATTTTTTTTTTCTTTATACATTGGGACATAGCACAACAGTACAAGCTACTAAATGATCTAAAAGGAAGGGATCACCAAACTTTATTGGGTAAAAAATTAATTTTGATATTGTTTGGGTATTGTTATTTTAGGTTGTTTGTTTTGTATATTATTTTCATAATTTTATTATCTATATTATATATTACATATTATTACTTCACAAGTATGTTCTATTATCTTTTATTAAATATTTAAAATTATTCTTTTACCCTAATTAATCCGCCCCATCCTACAAATACTAATATTAATAATTAATAAAAATTATTGATATTCATTATGAATAATTAATAATATTAATGATTAATATTGTAATGGAAAATTAATAATAATAATTATTACTAGTTATTAATATTAATGATTTATTATTAGTAATATTAATTTTTATGAATAATTAATATAAATAATATATAATAATTGTTAATTGATATATCTTATCAAAATAAAAGCTATAAAAATTAAAAAACATTCTAAGAATACATCTTATCAAAATTAAAAATGTTTAAAATTATTAATATACATCAATGTTATTTAGATCAGATAACAAACATTACTATTACATCAAACATATTATTAATTATTACTTAAAAAATTATTATTACTTGGAATCGGAACAACCGAACAATAGCAGATCTGAGGCCTATATTAACGAATAACGAGCGTCACTGACACGCAGCCATGAACTTCTTATTCAGTTGTCATACTGACGCAGAGGTGACTTCCGTTTTGGGTTACTATAGTAGCAGTATCAATGATTACACCTACTTTTTGTTTTTATTTTATTTTGTAAGAGGCTCAAATCAAAGGAAAAGGCATACCCGCAAGTGCTATATTCATCGCCGTCCAAAACCTTTCCCAAAATCCGCAGTGTCGCGAGAGTGAGCGGGGTCCTTTTTCCCTCATGCCTGTAGTTTTTCTTCCGAAGGAAACCCATTTTTCAGAAGATATCAGCCGCCCCATGGTGGTTTGTCCGTCATCACAGCATATGATTTGAAGGACAGAAAGGGAGACCGACGACCATGATCCCTCCCGCCGCCTGCTGCACTCAATCAAGAGGCATGCTTTTTTGTGTTTGGGGGGGGGGGGGGAGGCGGACGGGGGCGTGCGTGGTTGGTGCTGAAAAAGCGTCTGAGCTAACTCTCAAGAATTATGTTAATTATATCATTCATGATTGAAACGACCAAATAAAAAGAAGATAAAAATTCCCGACTGAAAAAGTGACTAGAAAATGGAAGTCCACTTTGTTGCGTTGTGTCTGAGGCTCAAAGGAGTGCAATTGTAACATTATTAGCATCTACAAGGCCAGAATCAGCTTTTTCATACTTAATGGTAAGGTCATCAAAATATCATTGGCACCAAACACACTGTTTATGCCTATGCCTATGGGGTCGGGCAGAGTGGAGCCAGAGGGAACTATAAAAGGAGGAGGATAAAGCAAAGGCAAAGCTATCCACAAATCTATAAATAAATAAATAAATAAATAAAGGAGGATATATATTACTCGTATATACCACTAGCAGAGCCGGATTCTAGCGCCGGAGGCCTCTATTATGCAAATGCAAGTGCGATATTCTCTATATACTACTTTCGCTGGTTGCTGCTTCTCTTCCTCTCCTACAGCCTGTCTTACCTCTGCACCCATATCAGAGGGAACAGCATAACGGGGAAATTAACAATGAAGCCCTTCAGCATACCTCCGCCAGCTTCAACCTTCACAATCGCCCTAGTCCTCGCCTTTCTTGCTTCCAGCAGCACAGCACATACCCCTACAAAAAAACCGCTTCGGCTCACACATAATTATAATGCAAGCCCGGGAAGTTCAGTCAGATCGAGGAAAAGCTGGTTTGGCCACTTTTGCCTTCCATTTCTCCCATTCCACTGTGGACCAGAACAGAGTCCTTCCAGCCCCCCCTTTTTGCAGCCACCACCATCACCTACGCCTACGCCGCCGCCTGCGTCTCCACCTCCTATGCTGCCGCCGCAGCCTCCTTCCTATCCAAGTCAGCTGGTTTTTGCTGACCAACGGCTTGCCGTCGTCTACCCCATAATCCAAAATTTTAAACGTACCATCACTGTAGATCCCCTTGGCATCACAAAAACTTGGGTCGGCCCCGACTTATGCAGCTACAAAGGCTTCTTCTGCGACAACCCTCCTGATAACGTGAGTGCCATAACCGTGGCCTCCATAGACTTCAACGGCTATCAGCTCACCGCCCCGACACTCGATGGCTTCCTCGAGCAGCTGCCCGACTTAGCACTCTTTCACGCCAATTCCAATAATTTCGCTGGCACTATCTCAGCCGACATTGCCAAGCTTCGTTATCTATACGAGCTAGACATAAGCAATAACAAGTTATCAGGTGCATTTCCCGTGTCTGTTCTAGGCATGGACAGCCTCACTTTCTTGGATATCCGGTTCAACATGTTTTCAGGGGTGGTGCCTCCTACAATTTTTACGCAGAGTCTGGAAGTTCTTTTCCTCAACGACAACGATTTCATGTCAGCCTGGCCAGAAAACCTAGGCAACAGCCACATATTATACCTGACATTAGCTGGCAACAAATATACAGGTCCACTCCCCAACGACATCTCTATAGTTCTGTCTGCTCTGACAGAAGTTGTTCTACAAAGAAACCAGCTAAGCGGCTGCCTGCCTTACGAGATTGGGCTTCTAAAGGCCGCAACCGTTTTTGATGTCAGCTACAATCAGCTAACAGGTCCCCTACCGCTTTCCCTAGCTTGTCTAGAGAACATTGAGTTGCTGAATCTTGCCGGAAACCAGTTCCTCGGTATACTGCCGGACCTTATTTGTAAGCTGCCTAACCTAGCAAACCTATCAGTGGCTGATAACTATCTGACGCAAGTCGGGCCGGCGTGCGGGCGGTTGATCAATAGGGGGTTGCTGGATGTGAGGAACAACTGCATCCCTGGCCTACCATTTCAACGATCGTTGCCCGACTGTACAGCATTTCTTGCGGTACCAAGGTTTTGTCCTTTGAAGGATACCTTTAATCACCTCCCTTGTATACCTCCCCGTTTCCATTAAAGGGCCCCCTCAGTCAGCCCCCTCGTGTCTGCGTATCAAAAGGCTGCTTATTCACACTGTATATTCATAATACCCGGCTAAGGAACGTTTCCCGTTTTCTCTGGCAGATTCAATTTGAGAGTGTAATTTTAATCAGGAGAGCAGAGGCGGTGTGCCGTTCTTGTAGCCTTTTAATTGGACATGCAGTTAATAACAAAACCCCCAGTGATTTTGTGATGTCAATATATTTTAGTTTTATAAAATTAGTATTATATTAAATTAGATATAAAGATATGGACTATAAAATTTATATTAATATGTTAGTAATTAAGTCTAATATTAATTTCTTTATTTAATTTTTAATAGTAAAATTAGAATTAAATACGTATAGATGGATGCAAATATGAGTGTGGTGTGATGAGAAATAAAGAAGATAATAACTTAATTATTTAATTAATTATCTGAACCAACCCTCCACTTTTTTTGCGCCTAAGGAGAGCAACCCATAGTACTGTGTATTTTTTTCACATGAAAAGTGGAAGCTGCATACATGCTCACATCTATTAGAGAGCAAGGGAGATAGAGGCACAAGGTTTTTTTCTTAATAACTTGATGAGAGTTCTTTGTGAAACTAAAGAAGAAAAGGAAAGCCAAACAAAGTTCCTCTACTTGTTGGTGATACTTATTTGTAATTAAGAAACACGCATTGTTATTTATTTATTTATTTTTTTTAAAAAGAAAAAGTAGAACAGATAAATTGTACTATTCCGTTTAATTATCATCTACTTTTTCAAGGAAATCAATCTTATTAAGGGCTGATGGTGCTTATAATTCACGCAATTGATGGGAGCTGGGTTTGAAGTATCCCATGTAGTGTTCCCCTAGTTCGATCCCGTTAAATGGCGGGGTGCTTTGGGGAAAAAACCATAATAATAATAAATAGTTCGCGTGAATATCATATTATAAGCGATCAACGCAACGCAGTTCTTACGTATGCATACCGTGACAGAGGCCGCAGAATTCCACAATTACACACTATATGCAACTGTGACCGACTGACTGTATCCGTGTGGTGTGGGTAACGAAGCACTATTTTGGGCGGCCAAATCATACAAGTCATGCAATGGTACACGTGCAAATTATCAATCTCGGCATGCACAAGCATTTGTTGTGCGAAACGGGAACATAATCCACGAGATTCAAGGAAAGGTGATTACCGACGGAGCCTAATAAGCCCAGGCGCCAGGCTCCAGAATAAGGTTTGACAAGTTTCCATAAAAACCAAAGCTTTTGAAACCTAAAGAACCAGCAGGAGCTATACATGATATGATGCTCGAGCCCTGATTACCGTCGCTCCCTGTTTTATTATAAAAAAAAAAAAAAAAAAGAACTACGGCTTACTCTTATTAGTGCTCCACTGGTCCAGTATTGAAAGAAAGGCAAGCACGATGGACACATATTTTTAACATTTTGTTAGATTAGATAAAATGGTCGGTATGTTATTGGTCTTTTAGGCATAAAAGTCAGACGCTGCAATCAAGTGGAAATCCCCCCCCCCCTCCTCTTTAGTCTTTACCCACGCCACGCTCCCATCTTGTAAAGTCGTAGTGACTAGTGCTAGCGGCCCTGAGACTTTCTCCGCCAGGCAGCTTCACCTCTGAGGCTTGATTTGATTGAGCCAAAAAAGACAATTTTTTAATTCATCGTCGAAACGAGAATCTCTGGGACCGGACCCCCACACTGCCCCTCCCTTTGAATGTCGCGGAAGTTGTAAATTGCTGTATATGTTCGTCTTTTTGGCATAGGATAAGCTTGTTTTATGCATTAGTCGTATTTTGGATCCATAATACTGAATTAAATTACGAGAGTATTAAAAATACGTGTTAATGATCGTCGATATCAACATGAAGCCGATTTTATTTAAATTATTATGATTATTTTATCTTGATATATACACATATCTTTTACCGTCAAAATAATGTTATTTGAATTTGAATTCTCCGAAAAAGAGACGAAACCGGACGAGAAAAACCCAAAAAAAAACACTAATGTGAGTCTTCATTGGTCTGATGTGTGCGGGTTATTTATACATTAATATCAATAAAAATTCATCCCAACTACGTCACTTACAGGATTCAAACTCTAATCCTGCCATCATCAACGAAACAAAGGAAGTTTTATCATCGACTTTTTCTCGGCTCTTTTGCCAGCGCAGCTATCTATACAGTATACTCCGGGGGTTCAATTTTTTAATTCATGAGAATTAGCTACGGATGTTACATCTCTGGGATCTTCCACGGCCACCCACCAGGTACCACTGCACAGTGCACACACGATTCTTATCGTGTTCAAAGTTATAATACGACGTATATCAATCGGCGTGCGGAGCTGAGGATGCCATTTCACGTGTGGTTTTCGTCATCTTCCACCTTCAATTCTTTCGGTATCTTTAATTTTTTTCCCCCATTTTCGGAGGGAAGGGGGTATACTCTGTATAGTCAATATCACCTGGCACTTCTGCGGTTCTGCCTTCTACCCAAAAAAAAAAAAAAACACGACATACGCTTCGGCCAGCCTGATGAAGCACAAAATCAATCATCAAGAGGCATCCTCCGATCTTCACACAATCCTGCCAGCCTATAATATAATAAACAAACCAGTACAGCTAGAGAGACCGGAAGACAACCTTATTTATCATTTTACTAGGCTCAAGTTCCTAAATCATTGTACTGCCAAGACAAGCTTTATATACATTTGAAATCTTTAAAAGATCAAGTACTTACTGCGCCTTCGGATTGAGAAACACAATCTAACATTCACCTAATGAATCTCAAAAATAGTGGAACTGATGTTGATATATGATAGCAAATCTGAGTCTAGACGATGATAATAGAGGGTGCCCACCATTTGGATTGATTAGCCATAAAGCATCCATTCTCTGTTTAAACAAATACCAACCAAGTTAACATCCCTTGGGACCAACAATAAATCATAATAAATAAATAAAGAACTCGCCGACGGTTACCTCTACAAAAAACTTATACGTGATTTTACGCAAGCGGCAAAATATCCAGTCTCCATAGGCATACGATGCACTCAAAGAAATCTACATGCACCCTAATCCCCATTAATTTATTGGCTGGATACATACAGTCCTTGTAATCTTCTCATTTTCCTAATAATTGGTCGCGTCTTTCACCCAGCTTCGCTAAAACCTAATCAGAGAAGGAAATAATTAAGAGCTGTTTTACCAATTTGCTGTTATAATCGGAGGAGGGCTCACCAGTCACTTACTTACAGCCAGGAAAAAATATGTCTGCAGCACTGACAAGCTGCCCCACATCCTCGTTCAGGGAGCTAGCTGAGATAAAGACAGTCGTAAGCAACTGTTCACACGCTGCAGTGCCCTGCTCTCTAATTATGTCTGTTCGATCGGGTGACTTGAACGTAGAATATCTAGTAGACTGCTTATTCAGTTATATGAACCGAATTGAATTGTATAGTATATTATCACAATCTTAGACGTAGTATTTTAATAGATATACGAAAAACTTGTAATAAAAGTAAACAGACTTAAAGCTTTTCAAATATTTAATAATATTTTATATATACTACATAGATATAAGATTATAAGCATATAAAATAATATATGATAAAACAAACATAAAATTTATATCGTTTACTTGTACCTACCTTTACTTCCATATGCATCACCGCACAAGGAATTTATAATCTTTTAACCCTTAGGGTGTTATTATGTTTGTAATAGGATTAATTATATTATCTGATATCTAATGATTCAAATTAATATTAAAATTGATCCAATCTAAAAAAATAATTAATTAATTAATTTTTTTTTTCAAATCAAATAATCAATCCAATTGGACGTCTTATAAGACAAATATAAATAATATTCGATCTTATAAATTATAAACACAATTTATTTTTCATAATATTTTATTGTATATAATCATGTATGTGTATTTGTATAATTTGAAATAAAAGTATTTATTGTAAGTAAATTTTATGCATTTTAATTATTATTTTGATTAAATATTTTAATATTATACAAAACTTAAAATTACTTTTTTATAAGTAAATATGATTTTATTAATCTCATAAACATGCCATTACATAAGCACCATAACCTCCCTTTTCCCCCACCTTCTAGAAAAGGTTTGGAGGAGAAGCAAATTATATATACATGCACAAGTTCAATAATACAACTGGTAGGGGCAACCTTGCTATCTTTTATAACAAAGCCTTAGAACTCAATTTTATCTCAATACGCCTTACATCAATCCAACATATCCAGTTACTGAGATCTAAAGGCATCATTACACCTCTAATTCTATTCCCAACATCCTATATTTTTAGTGAAAGAAACTTGGAGTCTCAAACACTTGCCTTTGTTTATAGAAATCCGTTCTACAATTCATCATATGCCTTATCCTATTGTTATACTTGATAAAATTCTTGCTCCCGTTTCTTTGAGTGATCAACCACAATTTCCAACACATCATAACCAAGCTACTAGTGATTGAGCCCTTCCTCTTTCAGACTTTGCCAAATAATCTGTAATGGTATTAATCTCCCTTCCTTTCTAGTTGATTAGGTACTCCATGTATAATTAACATGAATTATGAAGTTAAACTGAAATCCTAGTTCCCATAGCCCCTTAAAGCATACCATTACACCATTTAACAACATTTTGAGAGTCCCATTCAATTACTAATCTAAAATATCCAATCAAGTATTTTTTGTATTGATAATATACATCCCACGTGAGTTGTTTACATCTATGTACAATTGATCTCTACATAGTCTATATGCATAGAGAAAACACATACAAATTGCCTATGCCAATCACGCAAAACACCCCAATCCCTGTTACCTTCGTCTCTGCACATATTAAAGCTTTATGTTCCATTTGAGATGCTCGCTGCTAGGAGGTTCCTACCAACATATTTGCTTTGTTGTGTTTTTGATATACGGTTTGGGTCTAAACTCAAACAAACATTGTTTTGTCATAACAAATTTTTTGAGTGACTAAGAGAATGAAAGCATCCAAGCCTTAATCTACCACCCTAATCTAAGGAGGATCAAATCCTATAGCTGATTGATCTGTGTGTCTCGATCTTCAAATACATGAAATTTAGCGCCTTCCAGATAGACCATAAAATAACAATAAAGGATTTTTTTTCATATCTTACATTAGAAGTTGTTTCTATTTGGGCATTGCCATTGGTCATAGAAGATAAGCACAATTTTAGGGAAAACCCAAACCAGTCCCACCATGTTTAACCACCAAGCCCATATTTTGCTTGCTAACGATCAATGAAGTAGCAAGTGATTTGCATCCTTAATACTAAAATCACATAGCACATAAAGGACCTATTTGGTATCTTGTTTAGAATCACCGTCCATACAAAACATTTTAATTCTATGTGATATAATGACCAACCAAAGCTTCGACGTAGGTTATGATAAGATATGGTAACTCGAACTGGCCATAATATCAGTGGCCAATTTCACAGAGAAGGATCTTGTTTTACTATAGCTCAAGCATATTTTGTCTTCAGTCTCCAAGTTGAGTTTCACCTGATTCAAGACCGCTAACAATTGGTTGCCTAAATCATTCTCATAATTGAACTAGCTTCTTCTCCATGTAAATTCCCAATGCCACTTCCCTTGTGTCCAATTTCCCAATGCTAAGGAAAATAATATTAGAAAAGTTGATTTTAATGATCGATGGCCAACCCATATGTCTTTCTAAAAAAAGAGGGGTAGAGTTACCATTCTCTACCCGTTTCCTTAACCTTCTCCCAAACAAACTCTTCAATTTTCATCTCCTAAAATTACCTTACATAACTCCCTCTATATATCACTAGTGCATGGTATCTTCCACAAGTGAAGACATAAATATTGTTGCTTCCCATATTTCTATTCAATCACCACCTTTTATAAAGCTTTGATATTTTGAATTTTACGCTAGCACCATTTCAATAACATATTAGTATTTTTATGATGTATATTCCCGACTCCCAGTCCTCCTATAATTTTCGACATAAATACCTCCTCCTATTTTCTCTAATGCAATCTCTTTTGATTTGTCTCCAAGTCATTCCACAAAAGTCTCTAAAAAAGATTCTAGATTTAATTAAGTATCCCCTGTATCTTAAAGAAAGAGAAAAATATGTAAGAAGGTTATTTAGCACCGAGTTGATGAATGTCAACCTCCTTGCCATAGACAGAGTTTTCCCCTTCCATCCTGCTAATTGTCTTTTAGTTTTTTCAACTACTGAGTTCCAAATGGACAATTTGGTTGATGGTTTACCTATTGGAATGCCCAAGTACATGAATTGTCAACCTTACATATCAGTTAACTTGCCATCTCATCAATCCATGGTCTGGATGTATGTAACCCTATTAAGGAAATTTTTATAAGTTAACTTTTAGTCCCGAGGCTAAAGAAAAAGAGATCAAAGAACATTTGATATTCATGAGACTTTCCTCTCTTACATCGCAAAACAAAATATTATCGTATGCATATAGTAGATGGGATAACCAAAGTCCATTCCTTCCAACACAAAACCCCTTCCATAGACCCAAACTAAATGCCTTATGTATAACTAGGTTAAGGACCTCTATTTCTATTATAAATAAGAACGGCGATAGGAAGTCACCGTGGCATAGACCTCATTAAAGTTTGAATAGCTCTGTCAATGAGCTATTTACAAGAATTGAAGATGCCCCCTTTTCAAAACAAAACCTAATTCGTCTATGCCACTTCTTAGGGAAACTCATCATACTCATCGCCCAATATATAAGGCACTATTGTTGTATGCCTTTCAAAATTTTGTCTTAACAATAACTAATAGAGATGATGATCTATTACACAAATCTACCATCTCCTAGGCAATTAATATTGTACCAATTATTTTTTAGTCCATTATGAAAGCCAATTGAGCTTCACCAATGATTCCTAGCAATACCTTCTTTATCCTTCCAATAAGAAGCTTAGAAATAATCTTTTATAAACAACTAACCATGCTTATTGGTTTATAATTTGTGATCTTTCTTGGTCGCACTAGCTTCGAGATAAGAGAAATAAATATTGATTTATGGTGAAAGCACTCCAGAGGTCCAAAAATCATGTGCCATTCTATTGATATCATCTTCTATAATGTCCTATACATTTTTAATGAAACCAATTTTAAAACATCAGGCTTGGGAGCCTTCAAACTATCACATTCAAAAACTGCATTCCTATTTTTTGTCCTTAACAATAACATAACATGTGCTTCTTTCTCCTCCTCCAAAATCTTCTTAAGTTCTAAACCCTAAAAATTGGTATATTCTTCATGTCTTTTATGCAAGCCTATTGGAAGAGCTCATATACTCCCTTCTTTATCGATTCTGATGTGTCCATTGTAAAATTCCCTATGTCCACCTTCTTGATAGCTGTTCTCTTACTTTTACAGGTTGCATATGTGTAGAAAAACTTTGTATTTTTATGACGCTCCTATAGCCATCTGCAAAGTGATTTCTATGCCCACATAGATTCAACTCTTTTATTCCACACCCATACCTCATGTCATGCTCATCTTTGCTCTTGTAGTTTTGCACGACTCAAATTATGTCCTCTTCCTTCTTGGTCAAGTTAGTGAATTTATTCGTTGGTCATATTTTTCCATTGCTAGATGCCAAACTATTCCTTATTCCATACTTTCAGCTTCTCTTTAATCCTCCTCAATTTTACTACTATAGGCTCACTTCAATTAACTAATTTTTATGTGCTTCTGATGATCTTCATATACTTTAGATGAGACATCCAACAATTTATGAATCAAAAGGGTTTAAGTACAAAGTCAACCATATGGGAGGTAACCTATAGAGGGCAATGATCTAAGACTCCCCTTTTCCCTATGGGAACTCTAATATAAGAGTAATATTGAACTCATTTTTGTTTGAAAAACACTTTATCAAGGGTGCTCATTAAGTTCCCTCTGAACCATGTAAAGCTGCCATCATTTGGTTTTATCTCCACTGCCTCAATACTGCTAATAAAGTCTTTGAATTATACTACCCTTCTATTATCAATAGTCCACTGCTCCAATCTTGATCTTCTAATTGCCTGCAAAAAAAAAAGATGGAACTTCTACTTTTGAAAAAAAATTAAGAACCTATTTCCATACCTTGGATCTTCTATCTACACTGACTAGCTCATATATGTTGAATATGACACAATATAATGAATTATGTTGGATGTACCCTTAGATCTCAACCTAATTTTTTGCTACAACTGACTGAGTCATTGTTAACACCTTCTTTTTCCATCCTAATATCACACCTTTAGATTGCTTCTCTAAATTGCTAATAACCCATTTAATCTTATCCTTGTTCCATAAATTCCTTAGACACCAACCCGCTTCCACTAGTTTAGTACCTTGTACACATTGGAAATTTGAGTCCAATTTTCTAACTTTCCTCCTTATCACACCCTATTGATGTCTTGAACATAGACCACGCACATTCCATGATAGGAACTTCATTATTTAACTTTTGATGCTCATTACAATTTCTCATTGGGCTTAAATGTACCCAGTGTCCCACCATTCTTACTTCTCATCAACCAATTGTTTTCTTATCCATTCATGGGCTTTTGATTTGGACCCATTCATAGTCATTCTCAACTTCCTAGCTACATCTAGCACTCTATTCACCATTTTTTTCGAGGCATGTTGACTTTCACAAAGTTTCTCTAACAATTCCTTCTCTCAATTTCCCTCCTCTATCTTCTTCTTTAATTCTAGTCTAAGACTTTTTTGTTTATTTTTTTTTTCATGCAACTATTTCATGTGTGATAGAGCTTGATCTTTAAACCCAAGTGGTACTGAGGACCCAAATCCTGTTGTTGAAATATCCCCTATAGTGCTTAGGTTACTATCGGGGAGACCTATCTCGCCTGCATTCATGTGATGTCCTTAGCCCTTTTTAGTTCTCTGTCCATCTCATCGGGACACAAGATCCTCTTCTTTTCCTACATGACAAAATTCCTCTTCCATTCCTTTTTTCATGAATTTATATACCTTTTCCACACACGCCACCCCTTCGAGACTGTACATAGTTATATTTGGGACATTCTCCTTTTCTCCTTCCATGTCATTCAATTTGTACTTTGGTACAATTGAGATGTTTATGGAGAACAAGGGCCTCTTAACCATTAATTCTTGTTCCTATTCCAATGTATATATATTGTGTATTCCTAATGGAGCACCATTAAGCCTAGCTATTGACTTGGCATCTTCCCTCTTTAAATCTATAGGTTATCCATTTTCCTCCTTACCAGACTTTGCGTATTCCACCATATAGTTAAAGTCACGACCGTTACCGCCACCTGCATTGCTACCAAGTTCCCTTATTCCTTAATATAAACTTCATGTTCATGAAGTATAATTGAGAAAGTGACTTTCTTCTCGATACATCTCATGCATGTTGTTATGATCCGGATCTTACAACAATCTAGTGTATCCAAGTCTATAGTAGAGTTTTCCATGGGTACAACTTGCCCAATCATACCACAAGTGTTGCGAAAAAGGTTTAATGTCCATGCTAGGAGAGGTACTCCAATCATAGTCAACAAGGCTTCCCTCCAATGCTCTAATGAGGAATTCGTTCATTCTTGAATCTCAAAGTACCATTAATGCAACCATTTGTAGCCTTGGATTAGCAACACCACCTTATCCTTTATTTTTAAAAAAATTTATTAGATGTTTGAGACCTCCCATGAAACTTTTCTTGATCCCCAATACACCTTGAGCATAAATATGTTCCACTATCACTCATGGGCGAGCACAAGTCTTAGTAGCAGCGATCAGGGTTCAAACATTTTGAATTCTATGTACTAACCATTTCATATATCTTTTTCTGTTCCTTCACTTCCATTTCCTCCAGCCCTACGTCTAACTTCTTCCTTTATTACCCTATTTCATTTTCCATATATAGATTTAATGCTTCTCTGTACAATCTACCATCTCTTTTAGATGGCATATATTCTAGCCTTTTCTTTCTAGTCTCTGCATGTATCCTTCTCTTGCTCTAATTATTGTATTGTGGCCTATTAAATCTTTCCATTTTTACCAATATCTTTTGTTCTCCTAGCTCACACCCATTTTCTTCCTGATGACCTTTATTTCTTTTTCCTCCCTACTAAATCTTACGGATGCAAATAGGTCAGAGCAATTCGTACAGATTTTCCTTGGCACAAATACATCTATGACTTCACCATGTGCTTGGAAAAACCTTTTCAGCATTGAGTTATTACTTCCCATTGGTAGTTAGTGTATCAACACGATAAAACAAGGCAGTGGTGGTAGTGGGTTTCTCGATTTAGGGGTGTGAAAGTTAGGTTTTTGTGGGTTTCTCTCTTTAATCTCTCTATCCCAAAATTTGGAATAACTAACTAAATATGATATAATTTAATAATCAAATTAAATCAAGAGATCACATCAGTTCATATTTGATTAATTTATTATTTTTTTATCAAATAATTTTTTATCTAATATTTTTCATTTTTAGTTTATTCAAAAGTTTCATATATCCAACAGATTATTTATTCTCCAATCCTATATTATGGATATTCGAAGTTTTTTCCCCTAGATATCCAATTTTTTAAATAATTAAATGTTTTTATCGGATATTCGATCATCAAATATCTAATCCGTAACTATCCATAATTTGGAAATGATAAATGTGAGAGAACTATTACAATTCTCCTGCCAATAAGATGGATCTAAGCCAATGCCATGAATTGTTGGAGAATATAAATATTTTTACATTAGTGGATATCCATCTTGTTTACGACAAGGATCACACACACATATCACATTCATATGCCACAGCTCAGTTGTAACTTTTGTATCTACATGTATAGGTAAATGCTGATAATTGCTTCCCTGTCGTTCATACATATATCTCAAAAGGATGCAGAGAGTGTTGAAATGATAAGGTTAGAATTAGTTTGAATGAATCTTTATCTTTTATTTAGTGATTATTTGAATAGGTCCCTATTTTTTAGGATTTAGATAGTTGTTTTCCAATTTATCTCCACGTCAGTAGGATTGAGAAAAAGGGTTGCATTTTTTCTATTTTTCCTCTTGTAAGTCTATATAGCCATATCAACTTATCAAATAAACTAGTAGCATTATTATTACTCATTCCTACTTTGAGTTCTTAAAAACTTGTATTAGAGCTTCGTTAAAGCAGCCCGATCTTGCATAAAGTGTTGAAGAAACTATGGAAACTGAGAGTGGATTTGTGCAACTGGTAATTCCAAAGTTTGATGGACACGATTATGATCACTAGAGTATGCTCATGGATTATCTCCTGTGATCAAAAGAATATTGGATTTTGATTGAAAAATGGAGTACCTGCAGATAGATGGAGTTTAATCGATTGAAGCACAAATGAAAATCGTTGATGATGCAAAGTTGAAAGATTTGAAGGTAAAAAATTATTTCTTTCAGGCCATTGATAGATCAATTTCGGATACCATTTTGACCAAAGATATGGCCAAAATCATTTAGGACTCCTTGAAGAAAAAATATCAGAGGTCAGCGTCAGTATAGCGAGCACAGCGTCAAGCACTTTAGAAGGAGTTTGAGTTGCTTAGAATGAAGGAGGATGTAATACCCTGTATTTTTTGAAATCTAAATTTATTAACCCTAATGATTTTATTAGCGTAATTTGATATAAATATTTAATTATTTTAATTTTGATTCGTTTTATGGATTTATCGACGATTTCGAATTCATATTTGAATTTAATTAATCGTTGCCGTGGCGAACCATTCTACACAAATTCGTTCACGACCATGATATTGTTATATTCTTATGATTTTGATTTTCGGTTAAAAATATGTATTCCTGTTCTTTCTTGTGTTTTGATTTTTAATATTTTAGATTCGTTTTCGATTATAACTTCATCGTGTGATTATAACTTTATTTTGGAGTTATATTTCGTTAACAAAATATATTATTTAAATTATGGAATTTCTGTTTAAATGGTTAAATGTATTTTAATAATTTTATCCGTAGAAAATATTTTTGACTTTAAATTTATTCTTTTTCAGAAATTGTTAATATTTTTGGGAAGTTTTAAATTAAAAAGATTTTCGGAGTTTATTTATGATTTTCTTTCCAGAATTAATTTTCTTCCGTTTTACGCTTTTTAGTTTGCGGAAAACCGATTTCGGAAATTATTTAAATTAGTCTCGGTTTATTAGAATTTAACTTAAATATTTTACCATATGCTTTTAAATAATTTTTATGTTCGTTGGTAAATTTTTCCAAAAATGTTTCCGAAATTCTTTATATAGCCTTTTTATTAATTTTAAACTTTCGGAACTTTACGAAATAATTTTCGTTAAATAAATATTAGGTAAAATTCTTATGATAACAATTTTAAATATTTAGTATATATTTTAACTTTACGAAAAAAGAGAGCCTAACCCAGCCTGTGCCCCCGACCCCCTCTCTTCCTTTCCCTTTTTCCCTCCTTCTCTTTCCCGACAGTTCCCTTGCTCCATGTTCGCAACCCCGCCTGCCTCCTTCTCCTAGCTCCTCCAGTCGCCCTGCCAGTCGACCGCCACCATAGACGTCGCAGCAGTAGCCACTCGCGCCTCAGCAGCTGCGCAACAGCTCAACAGGAGCCATCGAAGCAGCTACGCACCACCACCAGCAGCGCACAGTAGCAGCAACGATGCAAGCTGCGCCGCCATCGCCCGGTCACCGGCGAGCCTCGCTGACCACTAGCGAGCCACCCCCGGCCCCGACGAAGCTTCTCCAGCCTTCCTTTGCTCCGATTTGTTGATTTTCATTTGGTATAAATTTCTAAAAAACCCTAATATGGATTTGATTAATTGAGTATGATTTATCTTGTGATAAGCTAAATTAATTGTTTGATTATGTATATATGTGCTGTGAGATTGATTTAGATAAGTTAATTGTATGGTCTATGTTGGGAATTTGGAAAATTGGATTTTTGTCTAGGTCATGGCCAAATTTTTCGGATTCCCCTGATTTGGCCATTTTGGATAAATTGATTATACAATATGTTTTTAAATGTATCTAATTTCATGTTGGAACAATCAATTGGAAAAATTTATGCATAATTAATCGAAATTTAATTCCTAGGTCAAATTTCGTGTGTAATAAAATTGGGTCACATAATTGAGTCGTTTCGCTCAATTGATTTTACAATATCGTTTGAAATGTATTTAATTTCATATCGGAAGTGTTGATTTGGGAAAATTGTGCGTAACTAATCGGAATTGGATTTTTAGGTCAAAACTCTTGCGAGTCTAAATTGGATTATGTAATCGGGTCGTTTTATTCAATTGACTATACAATTTATATTAAAATATATTTAATTACATTTCCGAACCATCAATTTATATATTTTAGCAAGAATTGATCGGATTTGCGTTCCTGGCTCAAAAGCCCTAATTGTGCGAAATTGGGTATTTCTTTTATTGGTTTTGATCAATTGATTATTTGATATGTTATAAAATGTGGTTAATTTCATTTCTTAAAATTCAATTTGATTAAATTTATAGTATTTTATCGAATTGCATTTTTGAGCCTAAACCCCTAGATTTCAAGTGGGATTATAAAATTGGTTATTGGTATAGTTGTTTTTCTAAAATTAAATTTATAGAAGTAGTTGAAATGATCCTAATTGTATTCTAATACCTTTAATTGGAACTAATTGAGTTGAATTAGCTGACTTTGTGTCGTGGGCTTTAAAACCCTAATTTTGAAAACGGATCGTCTTGAATTGGTTAATCAGAACATTGTTTTGGTTGAAATTGATTATCTAGATTTATCTAAAATTAGTTTAATTGTGTTTTAAAACTATCAATTTGAGGTAATCGAAGTGATTTGGTCGATTCGTAGTTTAGGCATTAAAAACCCTAATCTTCGGAGATGGTCTTATAAAATTGATTTTTGCTATGCTTCTTTTATCTAATCGATTTCTGTCTGTGGGTTTTAAATCATTTGAATTATGTTTTAATCTAATCGGTTTGGATTTGGTTCTCTGCAAATGGTTGATTTACCTATTTAGTTGTAAAACCTAATGAATAAGTTATCTTCGATAAATTAATTTACAATCGATTATTCTTTCTCGGGCTTTCCAAATTAATTTGAAATGTCCCAAGTGATATGTGTATTAATCCCCTTTGATTTATATTTAATCTTAATCTTAATAGAGCTATGCTGTTGACTCTTGAGTCCTAAGTTTCGGACACGTTTTTCAAGAAAAATTGTTTGTGTCCTATTATATGGATTTAATTGTAATATGTGAATTATTGATCGATAAGATGGTTTCTAACCTAGTTCCGATTTCTATCGGCGATCTAGGAAAACTTTCTCGTGGATTGTTGAGCCTTTGATAGCTCTCCCTCTTTATCAATTTGCTTAGCTAGCTTCGGATTGAGGTAAGTCATTACTTACTTTTACTTATGATGGAATCTGAATGTATGTCTATTCGGAGTGGAAGGTGATAAGTATGCCTATCGATTATTTAATCATGTCAAGTATATGCTGTGTTCTGTGTGGTAATTTTATGTATCTGTGAATCCATAGCTTCAATGCTAATGCATGTTAGTATAACATTGAATATGGTATGTATTTGAGTATGTGAAGTGTTGAGTATGGACTTGGAACTGTTTTATACCTTATGCTGTATCCTTATGTCATAGAATTATTCATGTGGGCCTGAATTATGGTCGGCTAAAATCATTGAATAAGATACTAATTATTTAAAGTGGAAGATCACGTGAGTTGGGCCGAGGTGTAGGGTCCGTTCCACTGGACGATAATAGTAGCTTAGGTGTCCCGTCCTTGAGAGGTGCTTCAAGCCGTTCCACCAGTTCAGAATAGTGGCTCAGGAGCGTTTTACCTTGAGAGGTGTAGAATCCGTTCCACCAGATAATAATAGTGGCTCGGGTGTGTTGTCCCCGAGAGGTGCTTCAGTCCGTTCCACCGGATTAAGAATAGCGGGGCCCTATACTCATCATGAATAAGAATATAATATGAGTTAAGTAATAAATAAGACACTAATAATTTAAAGTGGAAGATTACGTGAGTCAGGACTAGGTGTAGGGTCCGTTCCACTGGACGATAATAGTGGCTCAACTGTCCTATCCCTGAGAGGTGCTTCAAGCCATTCCACCGGTTCAAAATAGTGGCTCAGGAGTGTTTTGCCCTGAGAGGTGTAGGATCCGTTCCACCGGATGATAATAGTGGCTCGGGTGTGTTGTCCTCGAGAGGTGCTTCAGACCGTTCCACCGGTTTAAGAATAGTGTGGTCCCCGAACTCATCGTAAATAAATAAAATCGGATGTAATAATGATTATTATCATATTGTTGGATTGGTGCTACTTAGCATGCGATCGTGATTTCTTATACGCTTGTATCTTATGTGCCGTCATGCCTAGTAATGTACTCATGAGTATGAATCCGTGATCCTATGTTTTGTTGTATATAATACTTGTATAATTGAGCATGAGAATTGTAAGCTAGAGTCTTTCTTATCTTATGTATTTTATGCTTCATTCCATGAGTTTGGTAGTATTGATTTACTCAGTACCTGACCCGTACTGATGCTACCTTGGTTGAATGGGTCCTTTGATGATCCACTGATGATGGGGAGCAGACTTCTTGTGTAGGTTTGAGTTTAGATATTGTTTTTGGGTGGAAGACTTGGCTTGAGAGAGTAGGCAATCCGGAATTTGATCTATCGGGAATTGTCTTGTTTAACTGTATTTGTTTTTGGAAGTTCGAGTGTTGTATTTAAAATTTCAAGGGTATTGTAATTAACTTTCAATTTCTCGTACTCTGATAAGCTTTCAAAATTTGGATTCATTTCACAGGTTCCGCTGATTAATTCAGCGATGATTTTATTTAGTGAATTTATTCACTTGCCATATGCCTATGGATATCTCCTTGTGGGAGTTTATCCTTACGGCATAGATGCTTGAAATTTTGTTTGACAGATTTTAGCCTTGCATCTAGTATGAGATAGATGGTGGACATCTATCTTGTGTTAGATGTGGCGGTAACATTCCCCAAATTCTCTTCTACCTTCCACTTTATTCTTTCAATTTTTTTTTTCAGGAGTGAATTTTGGGGGTGTTACAGAGGAAGAGTATATAAATGATTATTTTAAAATTTGATTCTATAAGTATATATTTATATAGATATATTTTTAGCAAAAATAATTATGGTAAAAACAAAATAGCGATTAAAAATAGCATACTTATGATGGAATATAAAGGTAATTATAGGAAAATATGTCAGCTAGTTTTTTAGAAAAGTCACAACTAACATTAGTGGAAATAAATAACAATAATTATGGCAAAACGTAAAATTTTGAAAATAATTATGATGAATGATGGGGGTAATTATAGTAAAACATTATACAATAGTGGAAATATAAGAAGATAATTTTATTAAAATAATATACGTTACTTTTATTAGAAAAATCACAACTGATATTGATAAAATATACCAATTATGGTACAACATAGAAACAATAATGATAAAATATGGAGACAACTATTATGAAATATCAAGATAACAATGATGAAATATAGCATAATAGTGGTGAAATGTGAAAACAATTATATATGGTAAAACCCATGATGTTAATTTTTTTTAGAAAAATTACAACTAGCATTAATAAAATATAACAATATTTATAGTAAAACATAAAAATAACTGTAGAAAAATATGAAAATAACAGTAATAAAATACAGGTATAAAAGTGGTGAAACATAGCTATAACTATAGCGAAGTATACAATAATATTTTACATAATAATTTTTAAATCAAAAGTATATTAACATTTATTCCTATATATAGAGATTTTTTTAACAATAATATTATATGTACATAATTAATGACTCTAATTGAAAAAAAATTGAATTAAATAAGAAGTAAAAAAATTACTATGTCGTGAAAACCATTTCCATTGACACCACCACACGATATAGTAATTGCATTTTTTAAAAGCCCGTAACAATATTAATCGAAAAAAGGTTGGATAATTTAAATGGGCTTTGATGGGGAGGTATCATCATCCACGGACCATAAAGTTTGTTTCAGATATGCATACACGTGACCAAACGGTCCAAAATGATAGAAAAAAATGAATGGTTAACGGTGTATATATACACCGGACCCTATTTAATATCTATCTAAACTGTTATGCTCTATTTTGTTCTATGAAATTTTAAGGGAAAAAGTTAAAATAAAAATACTTTCCTTCAAACTTTTCTAAAAGAAAATCAAATAGTTAATCTTTAGTAATTTTATTTCTTATTCTTTTTCAAAAAAAAACTAAACACAATAAATTATTTTCTTTCTTTTATTTAAAACTTTCTATGAACCAAATGGAGCATTAGCCTTAGGAGAAGTTATTAGGTGCAGCTAGGATCGCTAACAAACAAAGTCGTTTCATGAGTTTTTTAAACTCGACTTATTTATTTCGCTAATCAAGTTTAAAAATAAAACTCAAACTTGTTTACAAAGTAAAAGCTCATGAGATCGAATCGTTTATAAACGAGCTAAGCTTGAATTTTATTTTTAGGTTCGTTAATTAAATAAGGTGAGTGCAATCTCATCTCGACCCAACTTAGCTCTTGCTGCCTTACACTAATTATGATAGACAGTAGCTGCACCTATGATATAAGAGTATATATTTATTTGTAATATATATTTAATATTAGCCTTATAAAAAAATATCAAAGTGATTATTTAAATTTTAAATTAAATTTATTTTAATATCAAATAAAATTATTAAATATCGAATAATATAATGAGTGTGATTGTACCATACTTGGTCACAGGATTACCCCAAATAATTTTCCCACTCTTAGGCCCGTGGGCCTTACAAAAAGGAGTATATTATGTGGACTTGTTTTCCATTGGGCCGACATCAAAATTAAACTTGGGCCATACGATGAGGTACATTGTAGTTTTTAGGTTGCATCAAACACTCACACACGTCATTGCTGACATACTCGAAATCCTATCTTTGAGAGGGCACGAATAGTACTGGCCAGTTGTGAAGCACGTCGTTTTCCGTCTTGAAAGTATATTTATATTATTTTGTTATTTTTTTTTTCATGTCATAGTTAATATTAGAAGCGTCCAAGTATTTTTTTTTATTTAAAAAATCTATTAATGATTTACATCATATAAGATAGGTAATAATTTTAGAGTATTTCTTCTTCTAATTTTAATAGATTTAATCTGCTTTTTAAAAAGGCATATAATATACGTATGTGTGTTTGCGCGTGTGTTGTGCGTGTGTGTGTATATATATATATATATTATACTGTTTTACTCTGTCTCCATTTTTTAATTTCCTTAAACATTAAGTTTCTACGTTTTTATCAATTTCCGATCCTCTATTCACATTTTATCCTCGTCCTCGTGCAACACGGCGCCAGTACCAGACTACCAGTCATCCCACTCTGCTGACTTAACCACAGCATACTACATTCCCGTCAACCAAAGTCACATCAAAAACCCATTTTCTGGTCCCAAACAAAGATCAACACCGACGACGTATTTAAACATGCCAAAGCAAACTCTCGCCGCAATCTCCGTGACGAAGAGGCAATGCCTTGTCATATGCGAATGGTCCAACCAAAGGCCAGAGCACTGTTGGACACCCTGAAGCACTAAGCTTTCTGCAATAGGGAGGCAATGCGATGACTTCCTCCATCTGCATTCACTTCATGGAAGACTAATAAAGGCATTCAAATGGCTACGTTAAAGCCATAAGATGGCATTTTGGTGCATAGTCCGATAACAACGAGTATCCTTGCAATTGAATCATCTGTCTGAAGTCCTTTCGGGATTAGTCTCTCAATGATCCGCAACTCTCTATGCAGCCTTATATAGGCACCACAGGGAGGTATATTCCTAGGTTCGGATTCACAAATTCCATGCAAGAGGGAGAAGCCGAAGGCATGGCTAAGAGCAACCTTTACAAAATTCAGAATATATGGCTAAGTGTAACCACTTATTTTTATAATTTATAAATGTTGGATAATTACAATAAAATTATCCACATTCTCTATTTTTTAATCATCACCCACTATCTTCATTTTTCCACTAAATGATCTAATTCTCCGCATATTCTTTATCCTCTCACTACTACTTAATTTTGGGGGGGGGGGTGAATGGTAGGTATGAAACTACTTCAAAAATTATCTATAAATACCCATAATAGTTTGAATTTGAGAAAGATCAAACTCTATATCACAAGCAATATTCCTCTCTTTCTTATGCATTTCTATGTAATTGAATTCTGTAATTTTTTTATTCCTTCAACTTTTAATGTATGAGTTTGAGAGAACTTGTGTAAATCATCGAAGAGTGAATAGTATTGAACAATTACACCCTAGTCGGGTCTAATTCACTTTCAAGGCAGTGGTCATTTCATAACACAACAATTTCATCTTTCAATTTTTGCTCTTTACCATACTTACCACCAACAATAATGTCAAATAAAATCAAATTAGTTGCCAAAAAAACTAGATCGAGTCAACATCAATACTAACTACAAGATTAATAATAGAAATAATAATAAGATAAATATTAAAAATAATATATTTAGTAGTAATTAATTTAATAATATAAATAATAATAACACATGTTGATAAACATAAGTTAACTAGTAATATTAAGATTACTTTAGTAATATACATATAATAAGTTTAACAATGATAATAAATAACAATATTAATCATAATACATTTAATAATATAAATAGTAATAATAATCCATTATAGTTGCAATTAATATTATTATTAATTTCATAATAATAATAATTATAATAATAATAATATAGATAACAATAACACCCTTAGGGTGCCTAATCTTGTTTTAAAGCTATAAAGAGGTATATGACATGCTAATGGTAATGGACAATCCACACTAAACTAATTTTTTACTTAGAAAAATACGATGAATATAGATATTGATATCTAAACACCCAATTTACCAAATATATCCAAAGTGTCCTTATATTTACATTAACCATTATTTACTGATAAATTGCTAGTGTCCACTTATCCTAGTTAATCCCAATGAATTTATTTATCAACCTTAACTTATAATATCCCAAAATAATAATTTTAAAGCCCAAATTTCCATAATTAGTGTAAAAGGACAAAAATGTGCCCTTAAACACCTTCAAAACATCATTATAAATTCCATACAACTCCAATTCATATTGAATTACACATCAAGCTTTAAGTAAAGAATTCGATAGACAAAAGCTAACTGAAATAACCACTTTATCTCTAACTAAGACTAACTCAATAAATAGCCCTGATTCATTTGTTTATAGCAAAATCACATATAAGTTCATAAATCCTAATGTGAAAATAAAGGCATGAATATTTAAAATTAAATCAATAAAGAGGGCCTAAAAAAGCTACTTGCTTAAAGCACAAAAGGTGAAAAAACATAGCAATTTCAAGTAAACTCATAATACTTGAGAACTTATTGAATAATACATGATATAAGCATGCGTAGAGAATATTAACACCAACATAGAAACTTAAATTAGCCTAACGAGTGAAGCCACAATTGTAGCACCCCCAAATTTACTACTAAAAATTTTTATTTTAGCGAAAGTATAATAATAAGATAGTTGGGTGTTACCTCCATATTCGACATAAGTATAGCATACCATACTATCTTTACATCAAATGCAAGACAAATATTTAGAACATAAAATAAGATAAGTAGATAATGGATGAACTTTTCATAAAACTTAAATAAGAGTTTGGAGAGTTTGGATATTAAACTTTTAAATACAAACTAACAAAATATAATAAAAAAAAGATCCAATGAAACTAAGAGTTCAAAATGTATCTGGACAAAAGCTAACTATTGAATAACATTAACTCTACATCCAAACTCCAAGGATAAAATAGTCTCTCCTACACAGGTAAACTATCATAAGTGCCGAGATCATCAAAACAATCATCAATGACCTGAACAATAAAATATGGGTCATTTGTTTGTGGAAATGAGTAACACTCATAATATAAAATTATCAATACTTACATATTGAGTAGGGTAATAATACAATCATAGCAAAGGAAAAAAAACACATATAATCTCACATGGAAAGATTAATTATGCATATTAATCATATCATGAGATGACTCAAGAGAGTAACCAAAAAAGTTCCACATTAGGTATACTTATAATCCATTTTATTTATTATATTGAATTCAAGGATCCTACTATTCATAATCGGAGAAATAATATCAATAATAACAACAATCTCAGGGCATAACGTTCCTAACCACTATTCTCATCCAGTGGAATGAACTAGTACAACCTCAGGCCATAACATTCTTAGTCATTATTTTCATCCGATGAAATGGAATGATAAAACCCTGGGACATAACACTTCTAACCACTATTCTTATCTGGTGGAATGAATTGGTATAACCAGTTCTAATTCATGTAATTTTTCACTTAAAATAGTGACATCTTATTAGTCTATTGGTTAACTAAAAAATCAACGTCTAACTCTAATGTTTTGCACATGTGATAACGAGCTTGCCTATAGGGTTATTATTTTCAATTTAAGTTATTTCCTCATTTTACTAAACTTATGTTTCTTGTAATTACCTAGAACATTTATCTAACATGCTTAGCATATTTTAAATTCATCATGTAATACCCCATTTTTTAAAATCCAAATTTATTAAGTTTAATGATTTTATTAGCTTAATTTGATGTAAACTATTAACTATTTTAATTTCGATTCGTTTTATGGATTTATCAAAGATTTTGAATTCATATTTGAAATTAAGTAATCATTGTCGTTGCGAACCATTATAGATAAATTCGTTCACGATAATAATTTTATTATATTCATATGATTTCGATTTTCGGTTAAAAATATGTATTCCCGTTCTTCTCGTATTATTATTTTTAATATTTTAGATTTGTTTTCAATTATAATTTTGTCGTGTGATTACACCTTTATTTTGGAGTTATATTTTTTTAACGAAGTATATTATTTAAATTATAGAATTTATGTTTAAATAGTTAAATTTATTTTAATAATTATATCCATAGAAAATATTTCCGACTTTAAATTCATTCATTTTCGGAAATCATTAATACTTTCGGAAAGTTTTAAATTAAAAAGGTTTTTCGGAGATTATGTAAGAATTTCTTTCCGAAATTAATTTTCTCCTGTTTTACGCTTTTTCGATTTACGAAAAACCGATTTCAAAAATTATTTAATTGGTCTCAGTTTATTAGAATTTGACTTCAATATTTTATTATATGCTTTTAAATAATTTTTTGAGGTCTTATAATATATTTCCGTCAATAATACAAATTTTTATGTTCGTTGGTAAACTTTTCCGAAAATGTTTCTGAAATTCTTTATATATCTTTTTATTAATTTTAAGCCTTCAGATCGTTTCGAAATAAATTTTCGTTAAATAAAATTTAGATAAAATCTTCCGATAAAATTTTTAAATATTTAGTATTTTACTTTTACTTGTATTTGTAATAAAAAAAAGAACAACCCTACCGGTGCCCCCTTCTTTTCATTTTCTCTCTTCTCTCCCTTCTCTTCTATTTCCCTATTCCCGACTTACCCCCTGTTTGCAGCCCAAACCCCAGCTCACCTCCTCCATCTCCTAGCTCCACCAGCCGCCGGCCAACCTCCAACCACCTGCAACCGATGACACCGCAGCAAGCAACAACCGCAACATCAGCCACCGAAGCAGCCGCGCAGCAGCAACAACGAATTGCAGCAGGGGCAGCGACGAGCCATGCCAGTTGTACTGCCGTCCGGCTACGGCAAGCCTCGCTGACCACCGGCGAGCCACCCTTGGCCTCCGACGAAGCTTCTCCGGCCTTCCTTTGTCCTGATTTGTGTTGGTTTCGTTTGGTATAAATTTCTGAAAAACCCTAATATGGATTTGATTAATTGAGTATGATTTAGCTTATGATAAGCTAAATTAATTGTTTGATTATGTATATATGTGCTGTGAGATTGATTTGGATAAGTTAATTATATGGTTTATGTTGGGAATTTGGAAATTTGGATTTTTGGTCGGGTTATGCCCGAATTTTTCGGATCCGCCCAATTTGGCGATTTTGGATAAATTGATTATACAATATGTTTTTAAATGTATCTAATTTCTTGTCGGAACCGTCAATTTAAGAAATTTATGCGGAATTTATCGAAATTTGATTTCTAGGTCAAAATTCATGTGTGATAAAATTGGGTCATATAATTGAGTCGTTTCACTCAATTGATTTTACAATATTGCTTGAAATGTATTTAATTTCATATCAGAAGCGGAAAATTGTGCGTAATTAATCGGAATTGCATTTTTAGGTCAAAACTCTTGCGGGTCCAAATTGGATTGTGTAATCGGGTCGTTTTATTCAATTGGCTATATAATTTACATTTAATTACATTTCTGAACCGTCAATTTATATATTTTAGCAAGAATTGATCGGATTTGTGTTCTAGGCTCAAAAACCCTAATTGTGCTAAATTGGTTATTTCTTTTATTGGTTTTGATCAATTGATTATTTGATATGTTATAAAATGTGTTTAATTGTATTTCTAAACATTCAATTTGATTAAATTAATAGAATTCAATTGAGTTGTATTTTAGGGCCTAAAACCCTAGATTTCAAGTGAGATTATGAAATTGATCATGTGTATAATTGTTTTTCAAAAATTAAATTTGTAGAAATAGTTGAAATGATCCTAATTGATTTCTAATACCTTTAATTTGAATTAATTAATTTGAATTACCCGAGTTTGTGTTGTGGGCTTTAGAACCCTAATTTTGAAAATGGATAGTCTTAAATTGGCTATTAGGAAGATTGTTTTGTTGAAATTAATTATCTAGATTTATCTAAAATTAGTTTAATTGTGTTTTAAAACTATCAATTTGAGGTAATCGAAGTGATTTGGTCGATTAGTAGTTTAGGGATTAAAAACCCTAATCTTCAGGGATTGTTTTATAAAATTGATTTTTGCTATACGTCTTTTATCTAATCGTTTTCTATCTTTGGGTTTTAAATCATTTAAATTATGTTTTAATCTAATCGGTTTGGATTCGGTTATGTGCAAATGATTGGTTTACCTATTTAGTTGTAAAACCTAATTAATAAGTTATTTTTGATAAATTAACTTATAATCGATTATTCTTTCTCGATCTTTCCAAATTATTTTGAAATGTCCCAAGTGATATGTGTATTAATCCATTTTGTTTTATATTTAATCGTAAATCTTAATAGAGTTATGCTCTTGAGTCCTGGGTGTTGGACACGTTTTCCAAGAAAAATTGTTTGTGTCTCTTTGTGTCGATTTAATTATAATAATTGAATTATTGATCAATAGGATAGTTTCTAATTTAGTTTTTGATTTCTATCGGCGATCTAGGAAAGCTTTATTGTGGATCCTTGAGCTAGTGATCTCTCTCTCCCTCTTATCTCGCTTATCTAGCTTCGAATTTAGGTAAGTCTCTACTTACCTCCACTTATGGGTGTTTCGTAAGGATGTAACTAAGGCCGCCTGTGTGTTACGTGTTTTACTTGCCTTGGATGCCTTGTACGATTTATATGTTGTGTCCTATATGTTATCTATTTTTATTGTGTAGCGCAGCTTGGAACCGAGGTAAGTTTTCATGCTCTTGTCTGGTATGTGCTAATATAGGTATGCTGCAAGTTATGATGGATGTCGTGTGGACTTTTAGGACATGCATGTTAAGGGTAAAATTCTTTCTAATAAGACACGTTAAGACACTAATCACTTAAAGAGGAAGATGTTGAGCCGGACCCAGACCGGTCCACCAACAAATATTAGTGGCAGGGTATGTTACCCTCGTGACCGGTCCACCGACTATAATAGTGGCAGGGCATGTGCCCTCATGACCGTTCCACCGGCTATAATAGTGGGAGATTCCGTGCTAAAAAAAACGAATGTAATAACGATAAGACATGGGAAAGACACAAAGTACTTATAGTGAAACATCATGTGAGTCGGGGCCAGACCAGTCCACCGGCAAATAATAGTCGTAGGGTATGTTACCCTCGTGACCGGTCCACTGGCTAAAATAGTGGCAGGGCATGACCCTCGTGACCGTTCCACCGGCTATAATAGTGGGGTTCCCGCACTCACATGAATTGATGAAGACTATGATGTGAATCGACTATATTTACCAGAGATCTAAAGAATGAGTCTTCCCGAACAATAGTCGGCCTTCATTATCTATATTACTACACACTGCTTATGTGATTGTGGCCATGTAATGAGTTGTCAATAATATTGATTATTCCTACCTGAGGCGCATAAGCTACTTTATATTTCGGTCATACCACACTTACATGTTCAAATAAGATGTTACATATGTTTCGCATGTTATTATATGTGTATGGTAGGACTTATGGTGTGGGTATTGAGTATGCATAATATTATATCAACGTAATGCACCATGATTCAATATGCACTTGATGTTATACTTTACGTCTCTCCCATAAGATAGGGTAGTGGGATTTACTCAGTATTGGACCCTCTGTGATGATCCACTGATGGTGGGGAGCAGACTTCTTGTGCAGGTTGAGATCGGATATTGTATTTGGGTGGAAGGCTTGGTTTGAGAGAGTAGGCAATCTGGAATTTGATCTATCGAGATTTGTCTTGTTTGACTGTATTTATTTTTGGAAGTTTCAATTGTTGTATTTAAATATCAAGGGTGTTGTAATTGGCTGTTAATTCCTTATACTCTGATAAGCTTTTAACATTCGGATTTATTTCACAGGTTCTGCTGACTCATTCAGCGATGATTTTAGTCAGCGAAAATATTCACTTGCCATATGCCTGTGGATATCTCCTTGTGGGAGTTTATCCTCACGGCATAGATATATGAAATTTTTTTTGACAGGTTTTAGCCTTGCATCTAGCATGAGATAGATGGTGGACATTTATCTTGTGTTAGATGTGGCGGTAACATTCCCCAAATTCTCTTCTAGCTTCCGCTTTATTCCTTCAAATTTTGTTTTTCAAGAGTGAATTTTGGGGATGTTACACATCATCACTTTATAAATACAAAAATCCTATATTGACCAATATATCCTTATCTTACTTAAATCTTCCTAAAGTATATTTTAGGATAACTTGTACCCTACCCAACCTTCACTTAATCATATTACATATGAACTTAATTATAAAATCATCAATGGTTATTTTGCCATATTTATTTCCCACAAAATCATAAAATCTCCCAATTACCATTAAGATAGCCAAAAACCAAATTCTCACCAAAATCCTATGAGTCCCAACTTTATCAACTTTTTTCCTTCATTATATATCATAATGATTATACTTATCCATATTTACAAACCATTCTCATAATATAATTAAAACAATGGACCATGCCTACATACTAGTGTTTCAAAACAAAGCTTACTTTAGTAATAACACATAAGCACGTGTTTTCACAAAGTGTTCACTTTTCCATAACACCAAATAATAATATCATAAGACATTAACCACATGAGTTATGAATTATAACAATAATAAGCATGAGATTTCATGAAAGTCTACACATAACACCAAAACTCTAGACTAAGATATATATTCTTACCTAAAACTTCATCGGTCTCTAAGCAAGCATAACCTTAAGTATTTTGACCTAAAAATAAATAATAACACATGGTTAGAAATCAGAAAATTTCCCAATGAAAAGGTAAAGCAAAGGAGGTCCAAAAAGAGCAAAAACTTAAGCAAAAGAAGGAGCTTAAGTTATATGAAGGTGTGGTGTTGATGGGAGTGAATTGCATGATGTGGAGAAATTATTAAGGGGAGTAATGTGAGTACCTCACACTAGGGATACTGAGTAACATGAGGTGATCACGTTGGATGTGCCTTGGTGTGTGAGTTTATCCTGAAGGTGAGGATGCTGTTGCATGAAGTTTGGGCGGTGTTGCTACGTGAAGAAGACTGGATATGGGTATTTAATGGGGTGTCTACTTGATATTATCTTATCGCTAAGGAGGATCAATATGAGGATTTTCCTCAAAAAAGGCAGTGAAGTATGATGTACTGAGATTTGGGCAAAGTTTGGTGCACAAAAATGGCAAAAAAACGACGGAACAAAGCACAAAAAAGTCACGAATAGAGAGAGAGAGAGAGCGAAAGAGAGAGAGAGAATGAGTTAGGGGTAAGTTTGGTGAGGCATTAAATAAATAAAAGAGTGAGAGATAAGGGGTATTTGTAGTGGGGTGAATGTTGTGAAGGGTGTAAGCAAGAAGAGGGTGGAGACATAGATAGGATATGTTACGAAGCCGAGAATGAGAGATTTAAAGGAAATTTTTGTGCGATAGATCATTGGGGTTGATGTATGTGATAATGGTGATGATGAAATTAAACATAGGTAGACTTGAGGTAGGAGGCTAAATCTAAGGGATTTGGTTGGGAAAGGAGAAAATCACAAGATAATGGAAGAAGAAAAGAAGAAAAAGGGGGAAAGGAAAATAAAGTTTAGGATTAGGGTCAAAGTTAGTTTTAAATTAGGATTAAAAGGATTATAACGTGAATAAATTATTAATTGCTTAGGATTAAGGTTAGGTTAATTTCAAGATATTACAACAATAGCTAAAGGCATATTTCTCATTCAATTTTCATGCTTAAAATATACATGATAAAAACATACATAATCATGTAATATCGTCCAAGATACATCATCATTCCTTTTCTCAAAAAAGGACAACATGATTAAAATTAATATGTTAGGAACTTAGAAAAAATGATCCTATTTTCTAAAAGTTAGTCATGTTAGAAAAAGACAAAGCTCCTAAACATAAATAAAATAACAAATATGAACTAGCACTACTATATAGGCTTCTTATTCACCTTCACAAAAAATTGACAACAAGCTTAAGGAAGATCATCAACATTAAAATAAATAAGAAAAAGAAGAAGGAAGTATATAAAGAATGATATTCTTGATTTAGAGGACAAAAACTTAATAAGTATAACAAGGATTGCACCACCATTCTCTAAACATTAACTCCCTACACTTGACACAAGTGTTTAGGAGTTAAGCTAAAGGAAAAATGTGAATAAAAAAGCCAAACAAGAAGGAGAGGTGATGTGCAATTAATTAAGCTAGGAAATCAAATAAAAAGCACAATATTGTCCAAGACCGCTAAGAACATGTAAATGGGGATAAGTTTAAAAGTGGTTATTAAAGGTAGGGGTGTTGTAGAAAATTTAATGACAAAGTATGGAAGAGAAATTATCAAGAACCAACACTCAATGATAAGAAAACAAAAAGGGAAAGGTAAGAGATCGAGTAGCAAAAAAAATAGTTGCAATAGCATAATGGTGAGGACGAAAAGGGAAAAGTTAAGGTAGAAGACCAAGAAAAGGAAATGAGGTATAACTCCCTCAATTTTTTACTATTGAAATTTTTTATTAATTAACAGATTTGTGGAAGCCAAATACAAAACTACCTAGTAAAGATATGGTGTTAACAATGTATCTAACATAAAATATACATTCCATCATCCATCTCATAGATATAAGGCTATGATAACCACGTTACATAAACAACAAGTATACTTAAAATAGCATGAGGACAAAAATGTTTGAAGAAATTGAAATGAAAAACATCAACAAAAATGAGAGAAACATAAGAGGCAAGTTTAAATATCCAAAAGGGAAACCTAAAACATAATACTGAAATTTCTTGTACTGGATATTATAACTCTTCATCCCAAGCTCCTAAGACAAAGGTCAATTACTAGCCAATCACATGTTCCTACACAGGGTCTCCTGCTCATTAACTATAAGATGGGCATGTCAATATGAAACTGTAATACCCCGTATTTAGAAAACCCTAATTAAAATTTATAATTACATGTCATTAGTTAAAATTATTAACTTAAGAGGTTTAGTATTAAACGTATTATTGTTATTATTATTATTATTATTATTATTATTATTATTATTATTATTTTGACGACTTAGATATAAAAAATAATTAGGCTAAAAAGTTGATAGAAACCGATTTCTTATTTTAATCCTAGTTTTACCCGTAAATCTTATTTTAAATTATTTTATTAATAATCTTTTGATCCGTAACCAAAAATAATTTCCTAACAATTATTCTCGATTATTTTACTCTTTCCGACTATTTTTTTTACTTACCCAAATTCTAATAATTTTTCCCGAACTTTATTTATATCTGATATTTTTAATCTACCTAAATTAAAATTTCAACTAAATAAATAAACTCTACTCTAAGCCTTATCCGAACATTTCTTCGGAATATTTTCCTATCTCCGTCCGTACATTTATATACAGATACTCACGCCATAGTTACACACTCTTACACTCTCTGCATATTATACACATATATACACGCCACACCCTCGCACACTCTACCCCAAACAGTCTCCCATTTCACGCACACACTTTCGGTAGAAAACGACGCACACACACGACGCACACAGCCAACCCACTGTTCCTCTCCCAGCTCCCTCCTATTTCCTTCGACACTCAACCATTCCCATCGTCCATTTTCCTAGCCCTTTCCATCCTCCTTCCCTCTCTTCTCTTTGCCTTGTTTTCCCAACCAAACAGTCCATGCAACCACCCTGTCCCGCACCTCCAACCCCGAACCCAAACCCTGCAGCACAACACCAAACCATCGCAGCCCGTCACCTCGCAGTACCACCACGCCAGCACCAGCAACTCCAGTGCCCAACCTCCCTGCCACCTCCTCCAATTTTTTTTCCTGCAGCCACCACCAGCAGCGTCGCCACCCGTCACCCAACTGCCCTCTGTTTCTTGCCTTCGCAGCCGCCCCGACCCTTTCCCCCGTTGCCAAGCTTCCCAAGCCCATCGCCCTCCCCCGTCGCAGCCAGTAGCCCAGCAACACCACTCTCCCGCCAGCCCACCAGCGTCCACCAGCGTCGTCCAGCAGCCACAACACCACCAACAACCCCCCCTCTTTTTTTTTCTCTCGGCTAAACCACGTTGAGCAGCACCCACCGCCCGTCGCAGCCAGCCTCCTTTCCGCAGCCAACCAGCCACCCTCTACCGCCGGCCAGCCACCAGCTCCGCCGACCACCAGCCCTGCCGTCCCCTCCTTCCCCTACCTCGCAGCCTTGCCCGACCCTCTCGCCCATTTAGTCGTGCCCCCTTTCCCCTCGAGCGTGACTCACGCTGCATGCAGAACCTAATACATTTTAGTGGATACCGCTAATTTTACGTTTTTGTTGGATTTCAGGTAACCGTTATACTCTACTAAAATGATAAAAATTACGTGATAATACATTAGGGTTTTTGGTGTATGAAATATGTTTAGCATGATTTATTTTAATATAATTATGTGTTAATTATTATTATTATGAAAACGGATAAAAACGAATATGTTATCTGATATAAAATATTTTGGGTATAAAAGTATGACTTAAAAATAATTCTAACGACGGGAGAACGTTTGGTATGATAATTATGCATATAATTATTAGTTTAGCATGTTTAGATATAATTATGCAAGAATTATTATGGATGTGTGCCCTAGGGGCAATTTAGTCATTTTTGTGTATTATGATATTTATTCTGAAAATCATGTCTAACATGTATTATCTGTTGTTGATTTTATGATCATGTGTTTTGTACGTTTCAAAAGTTTATTATAGAGTTTCATATGCCGAAATCTATGTAAGGGCAAAATGGTCTTTTGACATGATTGATGATTTAAATTTTATAATAAATAATTAGATTATTCATTTTAGCCTTTTCATGATAGATTAATAAATAAGATGGACTTAGTATTTAAATGGATACTAATCTGATAATTATTAGCTTCAAGGGCATTTTAGTCATTTTCGGCCTAACGCCCAAATGTGAATAATTGGATATATGATGGCCTTAAAATTTTGGGTAGGTTGACCTTAGTATTGATTTTGACTTTTCTTTATACCGTTGACTGTAGGGTTGACTTGGATAATTGGAAATAAAGGAAAAATGAATAAGTATGGAAATAAGAATAAATGTGTAATGTGTGTTATCTGTGATCACTTTATAAAAATACTAATACGTAAAGTGAAAGATCTCGAGTTTGGGAATGGTTTCTCTCTAGGGGTAGCTATCCTAGAGACGAGGTAGGAGTCCTCGATTTGTTTGGGTTTCTGGTGTGTCGGTTGTGCCCCAGTAAGGCCCTAGTCTACTCTATAGGTGACCTACGGGCCCTATAGGGGGTATCGATACTTAAGGATTAGGTGTCCGAGGTGAGGAGGGTACTGTGTGCCTTGTGCATCAGTATGACCAGAGTGTTGTTATGCCTCTGGGTTGGATGGTTGGAGGGTATCGTGTTGCCTTGTGCGCCGGTATGACCGGTGTACTGTTATGTCTCCGGGTTATTATTGTATCCCCCTCGAGTAAATAAAAATAGAAATAATGTGATTTGATTTGAAGGATTATTATTGGATATTGGATTGGTTTGGTAGTGGCCGCTGTGCCTACCTATGGTTTAAGTAGTAGCCTGCGGGCCTACCTGTGTGGGTATTATGTCTATAAGTATGCATGTGATGTTATGTATATTATTATACTATATCTATAAATATACCGTTGATGTTTTGTATTTTAATTTACTGTACCTGTAAGTGTACCCGTGGGATTACGGATATTATTATTCTGTGTCTGTAAGTACCCAAGTGATGTTATGTATTTTTATCATATTCTACCTGTAAGTATAGTTTTGATGTTAAGTATTATGTTATAGCTTACCTGTGAATACACTTGTGATGTTATAAATTTGGTTGGGAGTTATGCTGAGATATGAGTCATGCTGCTGATGTTATAATTGTTATGCTGGAGTTTAGGTTTTAATCATCACTTCTGAGAATACCTTTGGCATGTTAGTCTGGTAAACTGTCGGATGTTTTAGACAAATGAAAATGAGTAGCATGTGGATTTAATAGAATTTGATTTTCTAAATGATTATTGTATATCAATCCTCGTATGAATACTTAAATGTCTTGTACCTGTTAATCGTATGCCTTGCATGTGTTCCATGCTAGTTTCTCATATTAGTTTGGTATAAAGGGTTATTCAGTACCGTAGTACTGACGGGTTCCGTTTCATGGTCCCCTGCCTATTCCACGGGCACTCTTTACCTTGCAGGATCACTTTGAGGGTAGGGTCTGACGACTTCAAATAGAGGGTTGAGAGTTAGGACTATCCGGTGTTTGCCTCGACTTCTTTTGGTCCGGATATTCCTTGGACTCTTAAGTCCCCTGCTATTTCTCTTTTGTTACATTACAACTCTTGCCTGATCTTTTTGTATTTATTCGGGACAATGTAGTTTGTAATGAAATTCTATCTTGCCTTTGTTTTAATGTTATTTAAGTAAAGTAATATTTTAGCCTTAACACTCAGTATAAGAACGGTAGAGGATGCCAGACTTATACTGAGTGTGGCGGTAACACCCTTTGGTTTTGTAATTATCGCTTCCGCAAAACGAAAATTTTTAGCAGTAAAAATGGGGGTGTTACAGAAACGCATTGAGTAATCCAAGTACTACTATCATGCAATTCATGGCACTCAAGTTTATAAGATAACATGTGAACACTTTTACATAGTAGGTATACTTACATACTTACACAAAGGCATACTAAATCGACATATGGATCACACATTTTAGACCATGGGTAACCTACGCATCTCATCTTCCTTGTTTCCTTATATGCCATATGAATCAAAGGAAAAATCCATGGATCTTATTAACAACATAAATTATAATAAGTGACAAATAAGAAATACAAAGCCACTAAAGCATAGTTAGTCTTTAATCTTAGTATTGTCTAAATAGGATGGTGACCCCATAATTGTTATCTCCTATTTTTTTCTTATTATTCTATTTTTTTTATCAATTGCTTTTGATTTTCTTATAGTTCCCAATTATTGTTCAGATACAGCCTTATTTGATTGATATTTGTGTTTTCCGCTATAATATACTGTCAAATCTTGGTTGTTAGGGTTTATTTATTGTTTAAGATCACTTCCACACTATTTGATGTCGATAAATTTGATTCTTCCATAAATTTTAGGTTGTGGAAATTAAAAATGCAAATGAACTTGATTCAAAATACCTTGGAAAAGGCCTTGTCTGGAAAATCAAATAAACCAAATTTAATGACATATGAGAAATTTGAGGAGATAGATCTATAGGCCCTCTCCACTATCTAACTATGGATTTTTAACAAGGTTTTACTAGAAGTAGCAAAGTAAATGATAGTTGTTTCATTATAAATTGTCTATTGTTGAAGAGTCAGCTTCGTAACATGAAATTAGGTGATGATCAATCCCTAAAATCCCAAGTAAATGAGTTCGTTTCTATTGCGATGGATTTACAAAACATAAATTTCAAGCATGATGCTAAGGATTTTGCCATAATATTATTCTCTTTCTATGAGTATCAAGCATTTCTGTGAAACAATGTTGTTTAGGATAGATGAGTTGGTTCTTGAGGATGTGAAATCCACTTACTATAATGGGTTTTGATTGAAAAACTACTGATTGGTAGGAGTAATAAAATCACATAGTGAGGCATTTGTAGCCAAATGAGGACTTAGGAGCAGGAGCCTAGTGATCATAAAAATTCTAGTTATAAGTTGAATAATTGGTACAATAATGTTATGTGTCATCGATGTCACAGAAGGGGACATATTATGAAGTTTTATCTTAATAAGAAGCCTGATGTAAAGTATGGTAAGTCATTTGATATGAAGGATGATATTATTATTACCTAAGATGATAGTTACGGGGACATGTTGACAACCAATGGTAGTTAAACTAGGATGAAAAATAGGCGGATCTTGGATTCTAGTTTTTTTACCACATTTATCCCAACCAAAGTTGGTTTTGTACTTTTCAGGTGATGGGAAATAATGCTACCTATAAAATTGTAAGGATTAGGATGATGAAGATGAGGAGGCAAAACAATGTGATCAGGATGCTATTCAATGTTAGGCATGTCCTGAAGATTATCAAGAATCTCATCTCGTTGATTTCCTTGGAATATAATGGGACTAGTGTGTGATTGAGAATGCTACCTTGAGGGTTACAAAATGGGATCTTGTAGCGATGAAAAGGCAATAAATTGGGACATTGCATGAATTGGTGAGTTCCATTGTAGTGGGTACATCTGTAGTGACATTAGCAAGTTTGACAAACTTAGATGTTAATAGACTTTGATATATGAGATTAGAGCACATGATTGTCAGGAAAATGACAGATCTCTCCAAGAGGGAGTTATTGGATGGAAAAATTATGGGTATTATGGTCTTTTGCAAGCATCGCGTGTTTAGAAAGTATAATTAGGTTAAATTTTTGAAACCTAAGTATAGTACAAGGATGCATCTTAAGTATATCCATTTAGATTTGTGGGATTTCACAAGAATGGTTTTCAAATAAGGTTTATGGTACTTACTCACACTTACTGATGACTTCTCTTGGCAGGTATGGGTGTATTTCTTGAAACATAAGAATGATGTACTTGGTGCTTTTAAACACTAGAATACCTTGCTAGAAAGCAAATTGATAGGAAATTTAAGTGTCTTCAGATGAATAATGGTCTTCAGTTTGTTGAGTAGAGTTCCACTGAGTTCTGCGAAGGCTATGGGACAACAAAACACCACACTCTTGTTAGGAGACCACAATAGAATGTGTTCACTAAGTGGATAGAATTGACACTTTTGGAGATATCTCATTATATATTATCACATGCTAAGTTAGGTAGTTTTGGGGTGAAGCAATTCACATGGCAACATACTTAGTGAACTAGTCATCTTACTAGTTCATTTAGTTGAAGACGTCAAATGAGGTGTGGTATGGTAAGCCATATGATTACTCTAATTTTTATATATTTGGTAACTCTACTTATGATTATGTGAATAACAGGAAACTTTATCTAAGAGCCAAGAATTGTGTCTTTCTTGGCTATACATTTAGAGTGAAGGGGTACAGGTTATGGGATTCAGCTACATCCAAGTTTTTAATTAGCAGGGATGTTACCTTAAATGAGTTTGTGTTCCTAAAGATGACTTCATCTATTGATGGTATGACTAAGGAGGTGGAGCAAGAGAGTGATTCAAGCTAGGTGGAGATTTAAGTTAACTTAGATGATAGAGATTCTCCTAATAAGTCCATTGTCCTTGAAGTGGATCGATCTAGACAATAGATGGAGTAAATGGCTTTTGTTCTAGATAGAGCATGGAGCATTGTTAATCCTTCGGTTAAGCATGGGTTTGAGGAGTTTTTTGGTTAATACTCATGCAGTACATAGGAAATTGTTTATGTGCATAAGCTAGCATTGTACTCAGAGGCTATTGTCAATTTTGACTTTGTTGAGTAGTGTGCTACCATGGAGGAAGAGATGTAGTCGTTATTGAAGAATAAAACATGGAAGCTTATGAAGGAAACTAGGAGGAAAATGGTTGATTACATATGGGTCTAAAAGTTCGAGAAAGGAGCCTTAAGAATCAAGAGATTGAGGTACAAAGTTGGTTTAGTTACATAAGGTTCGGTTAGATTTCAAGCATGAACAATAATGAGGTATTTTCTTCTATTGTTAGACATATTTCCATTCAAACCTTGCTTAAATTGTGGATATGTAGGATTTAGAGTTGAAGTAGTTAGATGTTAAAATTACATTCCTATATGGTGAGCTTGAAAGGGAGATTTACATGTGTCAGCTTGATGGGTTTATTCTTGAGGGGATGCAATACCATGTGTGTTTATTGAGGAGGTCATTTTATGGCCTCAAACAGTCTCCTGGATAGTCCTATAAATGGCTTGATTAGTTTATACTTGAGTTTGGTTTCTCTAAGAATAATTACAATGGTTGTGTGTACTTGAAGAAGATGAAGGTGGCTTACTTATGTATCATTTATTGTATGGCGATAACATGCTTAGGCAAGCAAAGGATGTGTCTAATGTTGACAAGGTGAAGACAATACTGAAGAGTGAGTTTGGGATGAAGGATCTCATAGCTATGAAGAGGATATTTGGCAAGTAGATCATATGAGACTTTAAAAGGCTGAATTTACACTTATTATAAGATTCCTATGTGAACTAGCTACTTGAGAGGTTTCATATGATGGTTTCCAATTTGGTGAGTACTCCATTGGCTACTCAATCCAGGCCATCAACTTTGGATTAACCCAAATTCAAAGAGGAAAAGAATTCCATGGCCACAATTTTAATTTTTTTGTATCATGTACGGGATGGTGTGCACCCGACCTAATATTGCATAAGCTATTAGTGTGATGATTCGATTTAAGATGAGTATAGGGAAGTCTCATCAAAAATTAGTGAAGTGGATGTTAAGGTACTTGAGAGGTGTGACATCAATTTAGTTAAAAAGTGTGGGAGATCATCTAATTCACTAGTTAGGTTCATGGACTCTAATTATGATGAAGAACTTAATAATAAGAGACCCACCAGTGGATATATAATTTTGATCTTGGTGGTTTAACTATCAACTAGAGGTGATAACCTTGTCCACTATTGAGGAAAAGTGCATGGCTATGATGAAGGTTTTTTAGAAAGTTGTCTAGCTTGGTGGTTTAGTACATAATCTAAGTTTGGCTATGATGCTCCATTCATTAAAATGATAGTCAAAGTGTTATCTTTCTGGCAAAAAATCATAATTATTTCTACCGTAAAAAAAAGCACATCAATATTAGGTATCATTTTATGTGAGGTCTTGTTACTGTTGGCAAAGTTGTGTTTAAAAAAGTAATTACTTTAGGGAATTCAACTATTATGCTAACAAAGCCATAGACTATAGGCAAATTCAAGTGTTGCTCAAACTTGGTCAGTGTTCATAGGTCATGAGGTCCTATGGAGAGATAGTGATTTTTGCAAAGGTCTTTCCTAGTTATGTGTCACAAACACTCTATCAAGGTGAAGAATTGTGAATTTTGATTGATTATATGGAGCACATGATAACATGTTTTTGGTTCGTGCATGCTATGGAGAAAACTAAGGTAAAGCTAAGGTTTATGTGAGAAATATGGTTGGGTCTTATTGTTCGATACATATTGTATGTTCTTCCTATTTTCATATGGCATATTTTTCCAATAAAACAGGTTGGGTTGTTCATTTTGGTCAAAAATAAGATCTGCCATATTTATAAATGCGGTCTGTATTTTTTGGTTTTTTTTTTCACAATATCGTTTTACTTGTGGGGGATTGATATTGATATAAAACCTTGCGATATGAACCTTAGATATAGTTGAAACTTTTTAAATACTTCTCCTCTCTTTTGGTTATGCTCTCTTGTATAATTATAAATAATTATTTATTTGTGTGACCTTCTTGAGAGATTTTGTCAATTCCTCTTATAATCACACAATTGTAATAATAAATATCTCTAATTTTCCATTATTGTTTTGTTTTGTTGGATTTCTCAATTGCTTTCAATTGTCTTATAGTTCCTGCTAATTGCTCAAATCTAATCTTATCTAATAGAGATTGGTGTTTTCCACTCCAATCTTGGTTAAAATTGTAGCCAATTATACCATCATTTAGAATAGATTAAGCTATGTCAACTCATAAATTACAACATCCAAGGACAATATCAAAACATACTTGTAATGCCTCAATTTTTAGATAAACTTAATTCTGGGTATTTAATATCATAACCTAATTCTAATCTTAAAAAATTAATATTTTATCTTATCCCAATATCTATAATGAATTATTATTACTTTAACCTAATCTTAACCCCATAAATTTTTTAAATAAATTATACCTATACCCTAACCTAAAATTATTCTAACTTAAATCAAATTCTAAACCCCCCTTATTTTCCTTTCATTCCCTTTTCCCATTTTCCTTTCCTTTTCTTCCCCACTTGCCTACCCCCTTTTCCTTGTATTCTCCTAATTCTCCTTTGTGAAACATTGTCCCCAGATAATGCTTTGCACTCTGCCATGCCCACCCATACGTCAAACGTTTCCTTTACCCAATCTACTTGTACAGCCATACCTAATCGATTTCACATGCCCATTATCCTCTCTACTTGTGAATGTGTGTGTGTGTGTGTACACAACACATTAAATATACTGAGCATTCTCCTTCTCCCTCAAATTTTCACCACCAAGCACAACTTCTCCCTACTTAATTCCCTCCTCCTCATCTTCACCAAAATAAACCTTTGGCCACCCCAACCTAACACCACCACAAAGCACCAATTGCCCTCACCAAAGCCTCACCCCTACTCTCATTGGTAAACACCACCTCAACATAAATCACCTACCTCTTTTAGCACAAACCACCAAACCCCCTTCTACCCTTTCGATCTACTCCAAAAGTGCTACCCCTTTTTCTTCATCCTTCCCTACCATTGCACAGCCCCTATGAATTGCCAAAAGCACCGCAGCTAACCCCTTCCATTCAGCGCCAACCACAACAACCCACACCCCCATTAGGCTAAACCAACCAAACCACACACACCACCTTCGACCACATCCACCGAAACTCACCCCCACCATTTGACCTACTCCATCATTGCACTTTTCCCATTCCAAAACTCCTAACAAAGTCATCAGTTGCCTTTACCACCTCCCTTACTTCACCACTTCAACCAACCCCTCCTTGTTCCATAAAAGTTTGGTTGAGACTCCTTTGAGCCTTGTTTCAGTTTCCCCCCCATTCCTACACCTTTCACTACCTTATCATTTCTATAATTATTTCATTTGATCCTAATTATGTTTTCTTATGGTTTCTTAGGTGATTATCTTGAGTTTCTAGAGGAGGCAAGATAGGATATACGTACATAGAGGTTGGAACCTTACTTTATAAAGATATTATTTGTAGTCAAGGGTTTTTTGCTAAGTATTATCTTTAACTATGTGTATCATGATGTTATTATTATTATTTGGATAAAAATTTTGATAATTCATTGATATGAGAATATGCTAATATGTGATGAAAATAAGTTAGTTGAGAATCATGCAATATAATTATGATAATATTTCATATAGGAAAAATCTAAATGGATCGATGTGATATGTCATGGTACGATGGGACTAATATATTATGATAATTAATAAAATATTATATATGATATATGGTGATAAATGGAGGTTTTGGAAATAGCAATATCAAACCATATAAGGTTTCCTTGAAATGAGATTTTTTTGTTGCCTATAAGGCCGGTTTAGTCAATATAGGTTTAATATGAAAATTATATTATTTTAATGTGTTTTATGAATTAAAATATTCTAATAGGATTATATGAAGTGCTTAGAGTAGTTCTAATTATTCTAAACTTAATAAAATAAGAAATTGGCTTAATTTAAGGATAATAACCCTAAAATGGGAAGGTTATTATCGCATATGTAAAATGTTAGAGTTAGTCCATGAATTTTAAATATGTTTTTAATATTATTATTTTAGGAATTTATATTGATGTTGGAAGCGCTATAAGCCTTATAGGAAAATTTATAACATACTTATATAAGTAGGGTTTGTAAGCCTTATAAATAGTAACTTTTGAGATAGGATCATTATCGCATGTGTAATACATTAAAGTTAGGCCTTGAAATTTGGGTATGTTAATAATAATAGTAATTTAGTAATATAAACTAAATTTAATGGATAAAAGAGTAATTAGGATTTCTGGGGAACTATAAGGATCCTAACCTTTGGGATCGACCTTGTTATCTATGCGATTGTGCTTGAAATTATTTATTTGTGTTTTGTATTTATCAAATAAATTATGAATAAGAAATTAATCATTTAAAATAAAAGATCAAATGATTTCGATATAGTGTCTTATGATTATGTTTCACCGGACGATAATAGTAGCTCAAGAACATTTTACCCTGAGAGGGGCATCTGTCTATTCCACTAGATTAAGAATAGCGGGGCTCTAAAATTAAAGTGAATGATAATATGATTTAAGATAAGTAAATAATAGATAATACATTAATTATTTAATGTGGAAGATTATGTGAGTCAAGACTGAGCTGTTGGATTTGTTCCACTTCCACTAGTTGATAATAGTGGCTTAAGTGTGTTGTTCCTAAAAGGTGCTTTAAAACATTCCCCTGACTTAAGAATAGCGGCTCAGACGCATTTTTCCCTATAAGGTATTGGGTTTTTCCCACCGAAAAACAATAGTAGCTTGGGTGCATTGTCCCTAAGAAGTGCTTCAGATTGTTCCACCAGTTTAAGAATAGTGGGGTTCCTAAATTCTATGTAAATAAAAGATTGGAAATTGGTTATATCTAATAACGAGGCATTCATTAGGAATTATATTATATTACTTGATGTATCTCACATGTATGCTTAATTTTTGCTGTTAATGCATGTCATTATCTATATCCCTTACTCAACTACATAGTCCCCTTACTCAGTACATAGTGTACCGTGTATCATTTTCATCGGTGCTATTCATTTCCACGAACATATGACCTTGATGTCTATGTGTAGGCTGATGAGGAATCATTGGATGATTTTACAACCTATGATACTTTGTATGGGGTAGAGTGATTTTGCTATATTATGGTTTTTGGGTTGAGAGTCATGTTATCTATATGGTAGTTAGCTGGATACTTTTTTGGACTCTTAGATCCATAACATCCTTTTGTATGTATTTTGTATATTATACTCATATTTAATCTCCAAATCATATTTATGCTTATGAAACTCCTCTCATTTTCTATTTAATATGGTTTACACTTTAATCGTTTTACCTTGTGATTTGTAAGAATGGTGAGGTAAACCAGACTTATGTCAATTACGATAATAAAAACCCATTATTTTAATATTATGATTCCACTAAAAATAAAAAATTAGTAGTAAATTTAGGGTGTTACAATACTAACATGCCTAAGTTATTACAAAAATAAAAATGTAATGGGGCATATCCTAGCTATAACTAGTAGATCGGTCTCATAGACTAGTTGATTGGTTGGAAAAGTTAAATTGTTACATTGCACAGATGAACAAGTCAATTAGCTAACCTTATACTAATTAATTGATCGGTAATCCAAACCAGATGATGGGTTTAGGGAAAAAAAACCTCAAACATGCATTTTCACATATAATGAAGATCCCGTTGCTTTTTCATGCAAGATAAACACATCAACCAACATGCTTGCATATTATCTGATACTCCAAAACACCAAGAATCATGTACAACATCACAAATTCATAAAATGGATAAATGATTCTATAGCATGCTCTAATCAATGTAAAATACATTATACTTTATAAAAATAATGGTAATACTTGATGGAAATTATAGCATGCTCCTACCTAACCTTCAACCCATAAAATCTATAGGTCAAGCCTCACTATCATGTAATGAGGTTCCTTATAACACCCCACATTTTACTACTGAAAATTTTCATTTTACAATGGAATCTTATAATCAATATACTATGTGTTACCATCATATCTATATAAGTATGGCTTACTATACCATCTTCACATCAATCACAAGGATAAAACCATTAAAATATGAATCAAGATTAATATAAAACAAGATAAACTTTATAAATACAAACACAAGTTTGATTCATTCTAAGTATAATGACAAATACAAACAAAGGGACACCATGAATATAAGACTCTAAAAACTTATCCGAGTAAACCATCATCCAGATAACATGATTCCTTGTCCAAACCCCTATTACTATAATAACTCCACCTGATACAACACATCATAGGCAGCAAAATCATCCAATTGGTCTTCAATGACCTGCACAAAAGCATCGAGGTCGCCTGATTGTACTGAGTAAGGTGGCAATATTGTCAAGTCAGGGATACAGTTAAATGCATGCATTCATGGTAAATAATAAGTACACATGAAAACATATAAAATATCACAAGGTAAGTATTAACCCGTGCCTCTTAATTATATATAACCATTTCATTATTTTATTTATGTTGAGTTTAGGAACTCCCACCATTATTATATCAGTGGAATAGTTTAAAACACCTCTCAAGGGCAACACACATAAGGTACTATTATCGTCTGGTGGAATGGACCCCACACCTATAAGATAAAAATGCTCCCAAGTCATTATTCTTAAACTAGTGGAATGGTATGAAATACCTCTCATGGACAACACACTTGAGCCACTATTATCGTCTGGTGGAACGAACCAAACACCTCTGTACTCACTCACATACTCTTCCACTTTAAGTCATTAATATATTATTCATTTGTTTGCTTATCTAAAATCATACTATCTTTCATGTTGAGTTTATGATCCCATTATGCTTAATCTGATGGAGCGCACTGATGCACATCTCAAGGCAAAATACTCCTGAACTACTATTATTATCCGGTGGAACAAACCTATGAAACACCGCAGCCTGACTCACATGGTATTTAAATTTAAATAATTAATGTCATATTCATGATTTATTTGAATAGTATATAACATATTGAAAGGAGGTAAGGCACATGACAAGATCATAAGGTTGTTCTCTAGGGTTAAGACCCTCATATTCCCCCCAAGTCCTAATTTCACATTTGTGTCATAACTCATCTTCTATTACTCTTTTATTCACCAAACTTAGTATCTCTTCCTCAAATATTATTATTATTATTATTATTATACTAAAATTGCAAGGCCTAAATCTAGGGTCTTGCACATGTGATAATAAGCCTATCTCAAGAGTTACTATTCTTAGAGCATATAAACCCTAACTTTACAAGTACATCATAAATTTTCTTATAAGGCCCAAACAATTACTAGATTAAATATAAATTACCAAAAAACTAATATTAACAATGTATTCAAGTATCGTGGTTTAACTCTATCATTTTAAACATGTGAGAACAACCTTCTTATTTTAGGTATACTATTCCCAAATATACTTTATTAAACTTAGGTCATTCACAATTTGTCGAAATATTTCATATCGATTTCTTAGCATATTTTAGATGATATAACACCTTAAGATACCATGGTTCTAATATTAAACCCATATTAACCAAAGTACCCTTGTTGATAACAAAACCCTTATTTTATGCAAATTCTTATATGTTTGGTCACATTATTTTTAAATCCTCCATTTATCTCCATGTACCTTATTATACTCATTTCACACTTATCATACCTTAATAAACCCATGTTATAACCATATATCATACCAAGAGTTGTTCACATATAATAATGATGTGGCATAATATCCACTTACTTATTTTATATCATATAATATCAACTACAAAACATAGCATTAACAATCATACATTAAATCACATTATAACAATAACATGGTATAACACAAAAACATGCATAACACTTAGCAACAAAAATCTTATATTACAACAATTATCCTTACAAAAAAAACTCCAATCTCTAAGCACACAAATCATATTCCATCTTTTTTGAAACCTCATAAAAATCACTTAAGAAATCATAATAAAACACCATTAGGATAAACCATGTAATTAAGGAAATGGAAGGGTGAAAGAACAGAGGAAAATAAAACCAACTAAGGTGAGTGTTTAGGAAAACTTTGCACAACCAAAAGGAGAGGAATGATAAGAAGTGTTAAGCTAAGTAGGTGGCAATGGCACAAACTGCCATTGCTAAGGGGCGAGCAATGGTCAAAGGAGAGTGGTGTGCACCAGTTGGTTTAGCAGAAGCATGGGGTGTGGTGCGGTTGGAAGGGCCAAAGGTGGAGTGTAGGTTCCGATTAACACTGTTGAATGGTGGGGATGGTGTTTGGTTGTTGTTGCTATAACCAAGGAAAGGAACGGAAGGAGGTACTTGCAAGGTGTTTTGCTGAAAGGTGGGTGATGCACCTGTGGAAATGGTCATTGGTTTAAGGTAGGAATGATAAAAGTGACCGAAGGAGGGGAGGGTGCTTTAGTGAGGGCTGCTCATTGTGATTTTTGGGGTTATTTTTGCAATAACGTAACACCCTCAAAATTAGTAAATGAAAATTTCATTTTGTGGAAGCGATAATTACAAAATAGTAGGTGTCACCGCCACACTTAACATAAGTCTGGTCTCCTCACCTTCCTTATGGTAAGTGTTAAGGCTTAAGATAAGTCAGATCAAACAAAAAGAGAGAGAAAAAGATGATATATAATTAAAGGTTTTGCGGATAAGAGATTCTATGTACAATAAGAATATTAAAATAAATAAAGGACATAGGAGTCCAAAGAAAAAGCGGTCACAAAAGAGCACATGATAGTGTGACAACGATTTTCCCTTACACTCATCCCTTCCATAAAAATATTATATAAAGGTGGTTATAGGGGCAGGGACCCTTGCTCCCTTAGTCTAGCTATACATCTGGATGATGCTCCTCAAAATCCTTCAGCCATTGCATGCCATGCGCGTACTCCTCTAAAAAGTGATAGTATCAGTACGACTTTTTTATACTGAGTAAATCACAACGCCTCCGTAGAGGTAGCATACTCACATCTCACCTAACATACAAATAAGGGATTATAACCAAACGCATAAGACCACATGTAAAACAAAAATTTCATAATATGGCCCTACATTACAATTAACAATGTTAGTTATATCAAAAATTCCTAGTAAGGGGACAGAACACATGCTTAGAATTCCACAACCATTTTAAGATATTAACAATCCTACTTTAAACATAACAGGGAAAGTTGTTGATGTTACCAAGCGATCCTACCATGCTCAAGCCACACCTAATCTAATTATTACAAATGTATTATAGTGGGTGTCTAATCCAATTATATCAATCGAAATCAATTCTTGAGTAGAATACAATCTCATATCTAAGACAATGATCGTAAAGGAGGTATTACCAAATCAAATTACTCAATTCCATAGCAAAGCTCACTAAGGAACCACACAACATATCAGTCATCAATACCTTAGAGTAGAAATGGGCCCCTTGACCCGAAGGCCTAACTATGCACTCGGGGGTTTATTCCGAGGTACGAGATCCTTTTCCAAACTCAAGTCTTCCTCTTTAAGTGATTAGTGTCTTATGAAATTCAATGTAATTATCTCGAGAATACTAAGGTCCATAACAATACAATTTAGCCAACAATCAATCAATCAAGGGACCACGAGGGTCTCCACAATAAATCAATCATCCAATCTCAAATCCAAAGGACTACAAGGGTCGCAACATTTTCAAGCAAACATGACCTAGGGTTAGGCATCATGTCATAGCCCGAATAATTATCCAATTCCAAACTATCTAATCTATTAATCCAATTTATTTCCAAAATTATTTTAAGGCCAATACTTAGGTCGACTAGTCCAGTTATTCATGTCGAGTCACATTTTTGCCCTAATGACTAAAATATCCTCCAACTTATACCTACTATATTTTCATTCACTTTATCACCAGATTTGCTTCTATAGGATATTTGTCGTGAAAGGCTAAAATAGAATATCTAATAATAATTCATCATATAATAATTTCCTCATTACGACAAAAGACCACATTACCCCTAAACACGGACATTATATATTACACATATACAACCCTATCATGTAATTCTAGTATATCATAATATTCATGCTAATTTCATGCGATAATTTTAGGTACGAATCATGGTACGTAAAAATTTACATTTCTATCCCTTAAACATGTGACACATAATAACCACCATTTAGTTATACTTACACTCTAAAGTTAACATATTATATGTCCAAATTTGTCTAGAATATCCAAGGCGCGTGTTTAACTTATTAGTAGGTCTAGTATTAGGCACGACTAGGATTTTAGTTAAACCCTAACCCTAGACATGCACATTTTTTTCTAGCTAAAATTTATATACGTACATTGTCTAATTTTTAAAGCAAAACCGAGGCATGCAATAGTTATTTCCTCCTCATAGAAAATTTATCTACCAACTTTACACAATATTCTACCATCTACAGATTAGTTAGATATACCTCCAAGCTACGAAATTAATGCCACCAAAATTTCTCTTCTAAGGACACTTCAAGCAAGGTTGGGATTAACTAAAATTAATAACACAATCCACGAAATATGAATACATATTAGTATCTATATTATGGTGAGATGATTAGGTAACTAAATTAATAGGAACTAAAGCTAAAAACGAGCCTAGGGGTTAACCAAAATTGGTGCATGGCAGCACCATGCACTAAGAAAACATGAGGGAAGGGGGACTCACGCTCGAGGAGAGGAGGGGAGCTAGGCAAGGCTGAGGGTGGTGGCACCTCAATGGCTGGCTCGGTGTTACAAATGGAGCAAGATGGAGGGCGGCTAGCAATGTGGTTGTTCGACGGCTAGAAGTAGGAGAAGAAGGTAAGGAGGGCTGCATGGGGAGGAGAAGAGAATTTAATGGAAAGGGGGTAGAGAAAGGGTTACAAGTCAAAGGTAAATAAGGGAAAAGATGGTGGCTAGGATTAGGGCTGGGTGTGATGATCGATGGTTTGGCAGGTGGAGTGGTGTGGTTAGGCGAGGGCATGGGGAATGAGAAGGTGAAGGACATTTGGTTGGGTAGAGAGAAATGATGAGGGCGTGCATAGCTTAGGGAAGAGCAAGGGAGGCTGAATGGTTTTGGTTGGGGCTGTTAGTAGGCCGGTTGTGGGCATGGGGAAGAGGGAGAGGCTAAACGATTTGGTTGGGGCTGGACAATTTGGTTGGATAATGGTGCAAGTATAATTGCGTGCATAGAGAGAGGGAGAGATGCACGCTGAGGGGTTGGTAGGCTTGGTTGGGCTGCTAGTGTTGGTAGGTTGCGTGCATGGGGAGAAGGAGAGCTGCACGATAGGTTCGGGATGTATGGTTTGGTTCGGCTGCAAGTGTAGGCAGGGTACATAAGGAAGGGGAAGGAGCTACACGCCAAGGGGTAGGTTTTAGGTTAGATTAGGTTAGGTTTAATTAGTTAAAAGGTTAGTTGAATAGTAATTAAAGTATACCAACAATTTAATGGATCATTAAATACTAATAGGAGATCTTATCAAAGAAATATTTCCTTATTATTATAGTCCTTATTATTACTACCACCATTATTATTATTCTTACGATTATTGATGTTACAATTATTATGATTACTACTACTACTACTACTACTACTACTACTACTACTACTACTACTACTTGATAGACATGAATTATGTCAATCATATGGACTTTAACATGAAGATTTAATGTGATTGTATCATGATTTTTTTCATAATTTAGTCCACTTGTTCTTTTTTACTTCTCTTGATCATATTTTTTAGGTATTTCAAGAATATGGGATCAAAAGGAGCTAAAACGCATTAGCTGGAACAAAATAGAAGAAAATGCAAGTGCTCAAAGTATAAAAAGGAACAAAGACTTAAAAATACAAACATGATGAATTATGAATTTGGAAAAATATTTAATACAAAAGTTATAGATATTTTTGTTATCTTTCCAACACATCAAAAATCAGCTCAATACAAAGTGAAACGTAGAAGTTATGGCTAGAATACAAAACATGCGCAAAGTTGAAGAATTGAAACGGCCGTGTTGATGGATAGTTACGTCTATATAAACATATCTTTCATGCATTTTGGAGGAAAAACGGATGGAATCAAAAGACAAAGGCTTTGAGAACACTAAAGAGAGATCTAGGGTTTTTTATTTGGCATCACCCAATCCAATCCCACCTCCAATTCATCCACAATCTTCCATCTTTTGATCTCAATTTCTTGTTCCCAGTCAGACATATTGAACTGTGAATTTCTCATCTTGAATAAAGAGGCTATTGTATTGTTTTTCTTTGAATTTTATTCATTGTTTTCAATTGATGCAACTCTATATGTTTAAGATGTTGAGCTTAATGAAATCCATGCTTGGCTAATTGATCTATGCTGAGGTGAAGGGAAATCCTCTGATCCAGATGTGTTGAGAATCTAAACCCTGCCCAATCTAATTAATTGTCATATGTATTGTGCTAATAATTTAATTGAAATAATAGAGAAAATTAATCACTTTTCTATTATTATTTAGAGAAACCCGGCAAGATTCAAGAGATGAGTCGGAGTGGGCTCCATTAGCATGACTAGAAATCAAACCACAAAGTCGAGAGACGTTGGTTGTCTTCTACAACTAAAAAGAAGGGAATATGATACATAATAATGCGTTGCCTATTTTTGCATTCATACTAGAGATAGATGAGTCTTAATAGACAATAGGGTGTAGTGACTTGAGAGAGCATTACAATACATACTTTGGTTGGCATTCATGGAAGAGTCTTTTAATTTGGGATTTGGGGTAAATATTCTATCACATTAGGGTTGAGGGAATTGACCAAAACCTTAGCATTTTCTCTAACTGAATAACTGAATTTCCTTTGTTCTTATAGTATAGTTGGATTTAGTTTGCATATTTAATTTTTATTTAGAGTTAGACATCATCTACCCCTATCGTTAGTCTAGACATAGGAGATATTTTCACTATCTTATTGCTCACTTCCTAGTCTCTGTGGGATCGACCTTGCATGCTACTTCAACACCGTGTACTTGCGGTAATAAGTCATCAAGTTGCCACTGTTGGGAAAAAGGACCAGTTGATAGCGGAAGACATTTTCCTTCATTGTATGATTAAAATGGGCAAAACAAAAATAGCAGAAATATAATAATAAAGACACCAAATTTTTACGTGGAAAACCCTTAAATTTGAAGAGAAAAACCACGAACCTTCCACTATGATGATAATAGGATTACAAGTAATTCTTCTCTAGTATGAACTAGAGGCTCAGTCAACTTCTTTGCCCAAAAGAGGATGGATTACAAAGGATGGACTCTCTCGCCAACTAAGCGGTGGAACACTCAAACTTCGCTTGAGAAAATATGAGAACTTTTCTCAAGTACCTCACTTTTGTAGTGGCTCTCACTTTCTCTCTTTTTATAGAGGATTGCTTGCTTTGCTTGATGATCTAGGCCTTTCCAAAGATCCCTATTTATAGGAGTAGAAGGGGGTAACCCAAAGGCCATAAGATGACTCTTGAATGCTCTCCTATTAAATTAAGTCAATGAACCTTGGTAACTTACACAAGATAAAATGCACTTGCCTTCTCAAATTCCCAAGAGTTCCAAAGTATTAATTATCTTTGTAACTCTACTATTCATGCATCATCCCCATTATTATTATTATTATTATTATTTTGGGAAACCCCCTTAATTAAGGAGGGACCCCAACAATCTATTATATTTCCTCTAACCATTAATATACCGGTCCTAATTATTAACATAATTTAGTAAATATAGCCTTAATCATAACAACAAGACACCTGACCCTAAAATGCTTCTATGATTAATTACACATACTAATTAAAGTTTTAAGCTTATGTATCTAGTTTGGGATTTATTAAAATAGGGTATTAAAAATAGTGAGGAGGAGACAAAGGAAGAAGAATATGATGCTTTGGCAGTGGAGTTTTTGTAGAAAAAAATGGGAGAGAAAAGAGATGGTTAGGGGCATTTATTGCTGGGTATATATATATGCATGCACAAAGATGGGGAGAAAGCTATGATTAGGTGAGATTTTTCAATCCAAATCACACCTCTATAGGAGCTAGGGAATGGCTTGGCAGGAGATGGGGAAGTCATGGGGCAATGGCAGGCATTATCTAAGGGCAATGTTTCACATAGGAAACAAGGGAGAAAGGAAAAAAAAAAGAAAGGGTCGATCGAAGTAAGAAAAAGGAGAAATAAGAGAAAAAAGGAAAAGCAACAAGGAGATAATATGTTTGGTTTTAGGGTTAGAATTGGGTTAATATATTTTAGGTTAGGATATTAGGATAGTTTAATTATCGATTAATTGGGATTAAGCCAAAAGTTTAGAGTTAGAGAGTTTGGGTAAGGTAGAAATATTAATTTTCTGAGATTAAGATTAGGTTAAGAATGAAACCACTTAGGATTTGTTTTAGTTAAATTTAGGAGTATTAAATTCCTAATTTCATGTTTTTTTACCCATTCTTGTAAATACCAACAAAATTTGCATTATACCACAAGTCTTCTTCAGAGATACATAGTTTCATAGAAATAAAGTCACATACATCCTTCCCATTCTAGTTACAACACAACAAAGGTGAGAATGATTTACTTCAAGCTAGCACCAAGCAAAACTCATAAGAAAAAAAACGAAACTTTAGCTAGAAAATAAAAATCTTCAATCCCTTGAGCACCTTTAAGAGGAAACAAATAACATCAAGTAAAAAAATCCCTTTATAACTAATTAAAACTACAAAGACTTAAAACTAGAGGAAACATAGGGAAAAAAATATTCAACCTCCTCCTAAAATAAAAGGAAACCAAGAAGAGACTCCTAAGCCTTCAACTTTCTCCCGAATCAACGTCTCTCTTATTTAAGGAAAACAAAAGAGTGTTAGATAAGGAATTAGAGGAATGATAATAAGAGTAGGATCTAGATAGAGAATAAGAAAATTTAGTGGGAAAGAGGAGAAAAAATGGAGGGAAGAAAAATGAAGAAAAAATCATTGATGCTTAGAGAGAAAAGAATGAAGAATCAATGAAAAAGAAAATATTTTAGTTTAAATAGAAGGACTTGCATTATATATCTTCTTTAAGCCTCAACTAACTAGCAAATATCACAAAGTAGAGGGAGAATAGGAGTAAGACAGGTCATTGCCCAAAAAGATGAATAAAAGCCTTGCTTGGGGGTTAAGCTCTATCCAACAATGCACAGGAGAATAAAAAGGACAAATGAGGTTATTAGCTGAATATAAAGAGAATACTAGTTGATCCCTAAAACAAATCACATAGGAAATAAGTGGTATAACATAGGAAAGACAAAGGAAGAAGAAAACAAAATGAGTGAGTCAATTAAGCTATTATTTGGTAAATTTGGTCTCAAATCAATTTGGTCTCAAACTTTAAAAATAGTTTATAAACCAAAACAACATAATAACAAAGTTTAATACTCATAGGAAACATATTTTAAATAAATTGAGCTTGAAGTCACCTAGCTTAGTTGAACCAAATGGCATGTATCTTAAATAAGTCGATTAGATCATTTGGTATCAAAACCTTCATTTAAACAACAAACTGGTTTATCGATAATCCAGCAAAATGGACTAGATGCCTTAAAAACCATACGCTCTTTAATTTTCCAAATCCAATCAAACCTCTTACAAAGCCAAACTTTGAACATAGTTTGAAATGATAATCAAACACATAATTAGCACAAATTAAAGGCTTAAAATGGGTTATTAAAACATGAAGTGAGGGAAATCAAAGGGACGTGTATGAAGGGTTAATGGAAACTCAACAAGGGAGGACAATGATGAAGAAGATGTGCACGTAGGTGGTAGCATCACAAGTTAAGATAAAAGAAAGGAAAAGGGGAGGGAGGAAGACTTAGAAAAATAGATGTAGTGAAATGCTAAGTATGTGAGAATTTTTAAGATGAAGCAAAAAATGAGTAGAAGTTGGGTAGGATATGTATCAATAAGGCATAGAACTAAAAGAACTAGAGGAAAATAAAGAGTAGGGAATAAAAGATAAGAAAATGAAGAGGTGAAATGAAAGGTTAAAAGGTAACTAATTTATCCCCACCTTATATTAGGCCTACAAAACTTAGAGCGGGAACACAGGGTGACTATCTAATGCAACAGTTGATAGAAATACATCATGGAAGTTGTAGGAGATTGAATGCGGAAGAGGTGTGTGATAAAAAGCACGATAGATGTACTTTTGCCTAGATTTTCTTTGAATAAAGTGTAAATATATCCAAACGTAATATGATTTTGTTAGAAGGCTGGTTAGGATGGTAACTAGTAGTTAGGAAATATGTTTAAATTTTATTAGAAGTTGAAATGGTGTGGTAAAGATAATTAATGGGTATTTACTAGGATAAAATGACAAATAAATCTCAAAAATTATGAAAAAGTGTGAAATTGTTGAGAATAATTTTATGAACTCTAATATATACAAATATATGGTATAAAAATTGGTTTAAATCCAAAACAAATTAAAATGGGTGAAAATAGATAAAATCATCTAATCATGTAAACATCATTTTTTATGATTTAATAATTCAAAATAAATGAATGAATTTTGAATAAATAAGCGAAGAATATTAATGAATGATTGATGAGTCCTGGTTATGTATAGGGTATTACCGTATTTCTCAACTAACAACTATTACAATATAAGTCGACCCCTAAGAGTACTCACATGTTTTTTTGTTAGAACCTTGTTAAAAAGGTTATACTCATATAATTAGGTGTCTTTGTATTAGTTAATTAAAAAAACTAGTCTAAGTGGATATCTAAATACCTCTTAGTACAAAACTACCATATTTTAGAACATGTACCAATAATAATAATAATAAAAGCTAAGTCGGTCCGGTTTAGTATGAATCAAAATGCATGTAATGGCTCGTTTCCCATTGTAATTTAAGTTTTAAGTACAAAGAAATCAAAGTTATTCCAATAGGTTGGAGCAATCATATCACGATAATGCCAGATCAATTATTGGGTAAAAGTATTTTTCAATAAAAAAACGGTCAGACTGAGTGAAATGTATATCAACTATTGCACTGAGTTTTATTTTTGGATAATTATTTAAAGCATAACTCTGCATTACAAGTTGAAGTGTGATGATTGAGAAGTGTCAAATGTTTTTATTTTCTCTCTTTTTTCTCTTTTTTTATTTATGTTTATCTATTTTACTTTTTAGTAAAATGTCCAAAAAAACACATAAAAATGAGTAAACAAATTTAAAAGCATGAGAATTTTAGTTATTAAGACATGTTCTCCGTACCTTGATGCTAATGATAATGAAAAGTTAAATCTTTTTAGATTTTTTCCCTATTAGATTGTATAAGAAAAATAAAATAAGGAGAACTTACCTTACTTAAGGAATAATTCTCTTGTACACATCTTCAAAAGTTTTACCACTATAGCAACATTGGACAATATTTTTATTTTATATTTCACATAATTCTTGAGAAATTATACTTTTTTATATTATTAATTGAATCTAAACCTAATGTATGTGATTTTTTCTCAAAGTTCTTATTGTCAATAAATAAATAAATAACTATTTTTGTGTTGAATATGCTAATTTGATTAAGTATATCAAATACAACTAGAAAAGTAAATATTTGAATGTCTTTAGTGTGGATTTTTTAACGAAGGAAGGGATATTCTTACCTTTTTAAACATGGCTCAAACTATTATGAATTTGTGTTAGTATATTTTTCAATTTTTTTATGGGTATAAGTAAAAGAATGCAATACTCTAAATTAGTAATGGATGGTAGAAGTTTAAAAGGATTGATAAACTACCTATATTAATAAGATTGGTATTTTCTTTAGAAAGTTTATCAGTGAAAAAAATCCTCAATTAAATATGTTTAACTTGGAGTAGTCAAATGTTAGGTGATATCCATAGAAGTTTATCAGGGAATATGTGAGTGAAGATAAAACATCTTTAAAAATACGTGTCTTGATTTGTAAGACCAATCATCACTTTTGAAAGTACTATGCGTAACTATACGTGGTCAATGTGAATGTCGGGGTGCTATAAATGTAAGTTGAACTTAGATAAATCAGTAAACCATCTAACGAGATGATTATGGGGATAAGACTATAATGAGATAACTAGTGGTCATGGGAGAACTAGGATATTTTGTTCTATATTGGGTTATAGAAAAAAATTAGTATTTAAAAATTCATTCTAGTGTCTAAAAAATTCAATCTAATATTTAGGATATCTTATCCAAATTATGTCAAAAGAATACTCGATACTTTATCTAATTTTTTACTAGATTATCCTATCAAAAAAATATATATGTCACTTTATTGATAATTTCAACAATATATCATGCTATTGGATTTTTATAGGACTAAGTTTTTGAAACTTAGTTATTTATTGTAATTTAAACTTCGTTGGAATAGTTCAAAACTCTTTTTAGATAAAATAAAAAACTCATATGAATATAGATATGAATATTAATTAATATAATATATTTAATTTTATAAATATTAATGTAAAGTTATTAAAATTTATAAAATAGTATTTTTATACGAATGTTAGATCTATTTAATATCCGATATGCATTTTTGAATATTCAAAAATTTAGATAGCTGATCTAAAAGACTCAAAGCGGATCCGATGGGTACAGATATTTAATTTTAAACACCTCTACTTCTGTGAGTAGGATTATATATAATACTCCAAATTAAAGGTGGATATAAGAGAATTAAAAGAATTGACAAGCTTACCTATATTAGTAAGATGCATATTATCTTTTAGGAATTTGTTATCGAAAAGTTCTATAGTTATACACATTTAATTTAGAATAGTCAATTTATAGGTAATTTTGAAGAAAAATTCGATGAATAAAGACAAAATAATATAAATTTAATTTAAGTCAATTTAACAAAAAAATCATCAATCTTAAAAATAACTAGGTGTAATTGATGTGGGGCCATGGTCTTAGGCATTGACAATGATGGTGAAGATAAGATTTCCTTCGTACATTCCTATATCTGATACTACTAAGACTATTGAATTTATGCTACCTCATTTACCCCCGGAACCAAAAGGCGAAATCCCTCGCCCCCAAGGCCCCCAACCTGTCTGCCCGACAGCCTGGTTGGAGGAGGTAAATCACGGTATTCAGCGGTTAGGGAGCAGGTGCCCACCTCCGTGGTGCCCACAAGGAGTCACCCCACATTGGAGGGTTGAAACTCCCACGCTGCGGCTGTCACGAGTATCGAACCCGGGTCACTCAGAACCAACTACCTGAACCTCGACCACTGAGGTACGCCCGTGCAGGCTATGCTACCTCATTTAACGTGAATTGTACATGGATAACTTGCTCCAACTTTTAGTGGGAACTCGGAAGGGTGGGTTCAAGAGAAACAATGCATTGAATATTGGTTCGTGTATTAATCAAATACTTTCTATCTGTTATTAAAATTTATTTTAAAAAATACTTGTATCTCCGTATTCAAATTTAAAGGATCATTTTTCTTCATTTATATTTATATTCGTTTACTCATACATCACAAAAAACTAATTAGCTTTAGGATAAAATTCATTAGTTGCAAAGTAAAATTCGTACAATATTAAAATTAGATACTTAAATTATTATAGTTTAATTATATTTATACTTTTTACCTCAGAAAATAAAATGATAGATTATTTAAATAAAAGGAAAAATTAATAATTTTATATCGGATAGATAAATATAGATATAGATATGAAAATTGAGCCATTTATAAATTTAAGGATCCTTTGACCTTATCCGTATAAAATCCAATGGCTAACCCTTTTTTCTATATATATACCTATAGTAATTTATAAATCTATTTTAAAAAGTCGTCAAATTATGAATAAAACTAGTCTCATTGCCATCCATCATTGCGATGTTAGCAAATGTTTTGCCTGATTAATTAAGGGATAGAGGCCAGGGTTGATTATATTATACAATATCTGATGATCTGATCCGATATTCGAATTAATTAAATATAAAAAATTAAATAAATAATTAGATATTTTTTAAATCAAATAACTAATTCGATCAATAAAATATTAAATAAATCGGATATTCAATTAGATAAAAATAAATAATATTTATTCCGATAATTGTATACACATATACTCCAAATAATATATATTTATCATAAAATTATATTATATATATGTGTGTGTATTACTTGAAATGATAGTGCTTATTGTAAGAAAAATTTATACTTTTTAATTACATATTTAAATATTATCAAAATGTTGGTATTAATAATTAAATATAATATCATTTAAGACTCTAATTAAATTATTAGATCATATTAGTTTAAAGTGGGTTAATTTATTATTTTTTAATCAAATAATTTTTTATCCTGTATTTTTTATTTGTGACTCATTCAAAAATTTTGAATAATTAATTAATTATTTATTTTTATATCTAAAATTTTAAATAGTCAAACTATTGAATATTTGAAAATACTTATAGATATCTAACTTTTTAAATATCTAAAGTTTTTTTTTTCGTCGAAGATCAGATCTGCGAATAAAGAGAGTACAACTAGTGCAGTGGATACAATGGGTAGCAATCGGCAGGATTCACGGGTTTCATACGGCACTGAGCCGGCCAGTGATCATATTCATACCACCGTTATTCTACTAACTAATAATGCCAAATTTTCAATAAATTGACCCCTTCTTTTGTCACTTTCACCTTCTTGTTTTCAATTGTTACCCGTTTTAAGACTAAAAACCTAATAATATGCTATTTATTTTAAATAAAAAATAAAATGTTTAATTTGACAAGAGTAAAAAAATTGGAATTTTTTAAGCCCTATTTGAAATTAATTAAAAGAGGACTAATTGTGTTAGTGATACTATACAATATCTAAAATCAAAAGATATTTACCACGCTTTTTCTGACATAACTGTTAACGCTCAGAAGCAAATATAACAACCAAGCTTCAACTATCGTTAAAGATATAATCTTTTTTGAAAAATAAAAATAAAAGATGTTGTTGGATCAAAGGATAAAATGGTCTTCACATGGAGCATAATAAGTCTGGGAAAATTGGTCACGGTGGTGCTAACTTGAATTATTTGCTCAACACGCACATGGAGCCCCCTATTTATACATACATTACATTAAGTCTGGTGTAATCCAAAGTTATCAATAAAAAATGACTCCCTTTTGTTTTAAAATAATTTATTGTTAATTTGAGTTATTAAAAAATAACACTAATATTTTTCTTTATAAATAGACACCCATATTGATATATTTTTTATATAAAAAATATTATGTAAACTAACCTTACATATTTTTTCTATAACTAATGTAGATATACTTTAGGATAGTGAAAGATAGGCTTTAGAAAATAACTAGATAAACTCCTAAACCAATAAAAATATCGTATCATTAGTTATACTATATACATCCTTGGTGTAGCTGATAGTGATGTAAGTAAGACAAGACAAGATAAGTCAATACACCTCAACTCGAACTCAACTCGTTTAATTTTTCTAATACTAAAGTTTAATTTAAACTCGAATCGAGTCTCACAAAAATTAAAAATAAAAACTTGATCTTAGCTCATGCAAGCTCATGACCTGTTCAGCTCAACTTATTTGATATAAACAAGTCAATTTGACAATTTTTATTTTAAGCTCAAATAAGGTTTGTGAATGCCTCGGCTTGTTGAGATAAACAAATCAAATTGGCTCGTTTAAAGTTAAGCTTGATTTAACTCATTTACAAGCTCGTTTAACTATTTGGGTTGTTTAGGAAATAATTTTCACATTAGTTGGTTTGTCTTGTTTAAGAAACAAGCTTGGTTCAAACTCAAACAACTTGTTTACAATTATTTTTTTTAAGAAAAAAAAACTTCACACAACATTGTTATTGCCTACAAAATAAAATCATGAATCAAGTTCATATGACATAGGACCAATGGGTAATAAAAAGTCACGAAACTAATTAAAGACAATGATTGAATGAATACCAAGAGACTTTAAAATGAGTAAGAACCATGAATTAGATTGAATAGCTGAAGTAAAAAAAAAATTCCAAATCAGGTGCATTCAATTTCAAAGGCATTTAAAAACATACAAAAAAAAAAACAAAAACAAAAGTTATTGATTAGGCCATCATCAAAAATAGGCGTAGCCAAAGGTTAAGAGATAATAGACTCCATCATGTCACATCCATACCACTAAATGGATCAAAAACCATCATATCCTATAGAAAGAAAAAATCCTTCATATTCTATGCAAAAATTTCAAGTAAAGAGCAACTCAAAATAAGTGAACCACAATACCCTAATAATTTTTCATTGCTATACAATCAGTGCATAGGGATAACAATATTGGTATTCATCAAGGATAAACTCCACATATATATAGACTACATCACGCCATATCCATACCACCAAACGGATCAAAAACCATCATGTTATATACAAAAAAAAGTCCTTCATATTCTATGAAAAAATATCAATTAACTCGCAACACAAAGTAAGTGAATCACAATACCCCAATAATTTTTCATTACTTTGCAATCAATGGACAAGGATAACAATATCGGTATTCATCAAGGATAAACTCCACATATATATTTCTTAACAAACACATTTGAATTTCTTAATATCAATAAGGAATACTTATGAGCTAATTGGAACTCAAAGTTAAATATTTATTCTTCGATCTTTCTTTTTACAGGAAATAACATAAAGATAATGTAATAATTGATTAACATCATTAATCCAATTATCAATTAGAAATGTCTCCAACTACAACATGATAATATATAAGAAAACACAAATTAGGAGGTGCAAGAAAAGAAAAAAATGGGGGAGGAGATTGGGGATTTAACATCAAAACTATCTAAAGCTATCACTAATATATATATATATATATATATATATATTAGTGAATAAGGAAAACAATAAATAGACCCTCGAATGAGGCTTAGCAATAAAAAAAGAATTACATAACAACAAAGACACAAAAATACCCCACCACACAAAACGAGAGATAAAGAAATCTTTATTAGGAGCTTTAGTGATGGTCACCACTCATTCATACAAAGGTGTGACGATGGAAGAGGCTGAAGTATACAATAATTAGATGAGTTGATGGATAATGAACAAGATCAAATGGTGAATGATTTGAAAACTGGGAGAGAAAGTGAAATAAAAGGAAAAACTTAAGGCTTGAGGATTTGAAAAATGGGATGGGGTGAGTGTGCAACACTATAGAGACTCGAGGAGGAGTGGGTGAAGATGGAAAATCGACTAATTGAGTGTGTTGTGTGCAAGAGAGACACTAACAAGACTATAAAGTGTCTTGAGAGAGTTAATGTTGATTGATTTATTTATTTTAAAAGGGTTTTGAAGTTTCAACTAAGATTTTTATTAAGTTGTATACCAAAACAAGAAGTTTTGTTAAATTATATATGTAGTAAGGATGTTAACACAATGATAAACAAGCCACATTATGATGTTTTAAATGAGCTAACTCTCAAGCCTAAAGAGGGGAGGCATGTGAATGATTGAGCTGAGTAACCTTAACTTAGGATAGAGTCGTTTAATAAATGAGCCTAAAAATATAGCTTGGGATTGTTTCATTTAGTTAAATGAATGAGTTGATCTAATCTTTCATCAAATAGATCAGAGGTAGTTCACCTATCGGCTTTGTATATTCACAATCTGGTAGCTAGTAACACCTTTGTAAATAAATTAAAGATCCTTTAAGAGATTAATAGAATTAATATGGTGGTATGTGCGACACTATTAATGTAAATAAAGATAATTTTTTCATTTGCTTAGAATTTATAATTAAATTACCATTAACTTGCGTTATAAAAAATCTTCATATTTATTTTCTACAAATGAAAGCCTATATCATTATACTTTCAAGTTTATATATATATATATATATATATATATATATATATATATATATATATATATATATATATATATATATATATATATTATAAGATAGTTGTCTAAGTAATTCACCATATTTGTTGTCATAGTTAATCATAGATGGCAACATATTTCACTATAGCAGTATTCGCATTTTACTACAATTGTCTTCATATTTCAACATAGATGTGGTTATATTTCACTAGTAATAGTTGTATGCTTTTTTGAGAAAACTAACTTATGATATTTTACCATAATTGGTTTCATATTTTGTCATAGTTCACCTAATTTTTCACCACTATTTTTCTAACGTCTCACCAAATCACCATTGTTGTGATGTTTAGTCAAAAATTTGAATCCAATATTGCTATACTTATATTTCAACATAGTTATGCATGTGTTTCACTATTGTTGCCTTTGATTTCACCATATTTGATTTTATATTTTCACCATAATTACCACTATTGTTCTATGTTTCATCGTTGGTTTGTCTTTGTTTCACTGTTGTTATCTTTATATTTCACCATAATTATCTTCATGTTTCACTATTATTATGTTATGATCCACTATAGTTATATATATCACCATTATTGCCTCCATTTTACACCATAGTTGTTTCTATATTTCACTGTATTCACAATTAGATTTTATCTATATCAGTTGTGATTTTTCTGGAAAAACTAACATGTTGTTTTTCACAATAATTGTCTTCATATTTTACCATTATTTATTTCATTAATGTGCTTATATTTCACCATATATTTTTTTAACCAAAAGTATAAAAAAGGGATGACTTCATGATACCACTTATATGCTAGTAATTACTCTCTTAGTCATTATCACATAGACTTTGCTGTTTGATTACAAACCATATTATTATTATTATTATTATTATTATTATTATTATTATTATTATTATTATTATTATTATTATCCTATAATCTTTATAACTCATGCACAAGATAGACCCTAAGATAGTAAAAGATAGACTCCATGATATTACAAAATAGACTCGTAGGTAGTATGACACTAACTCCACTAGTTAATTATAAATTATATTATTAACCTATACTTTTTATAATCCATGTACGAGATACACTCTAAAATAGTAAAAGATATATTAGAGGATATGAATAGATAGAATTCTAGGTCGTATTGCATAAATTACATTGATTAATTATAAACCATAGAATTATCGTACAGTCTTTATAATCAATGTACAAGATAGACTCTAGAATAGTGAAATATAGACTGTAGATATGAATAGATAGATTTTTAGGTCATATCACATAGATTCCATTGATTAATTATGAATCATATAATTATCCTATAGTTTTTGTAATTCATTTATTACATAGACTCCAAGATAGTAAAATATAGACTATAGGGTATGATTAAATAGACTCATAAATAGTATTACGTATACTCTACAAGTTAAATATAAACCATATTATTATCCTACAGTTTTTATAACTTAGGTGTGAGATAGACTCTGGGATAGTGAAATTTACTCTAGTACATAAATAGATAGACTCTTAGGTAATATAACATAGACTTTGTTTGTTAATTATAAACCATACTATTATCTTATAATTTCTACAATTCATGTATGAGATAGATTCTAGGGTATATCTAGATAAAATCCTAAGAAGTATTACATACACTCCATTGGTTAATTATAAACCATACTATTATCCTACATATTTTATAATGCAATCATGAGAAAAACTACATAATAATGAAAGATAGGCTCTAGGGTATCACTAAATAGATTGCCAGGAGATAAAATATCTTTGTTTTTTGTTCACCACCAAACCTCGGCTTTGTTATTGCCTTGGAAATATACAAATAACTTTATAAAAACAAGTGCACATGTGCCCAAATACTATATAATGATATACTACACACTTTAAATAGCTTGAGCCAACACCACTTGGAACCCATTTATCTAGTTCTTTTGAATAAAAGCATGTTAAATTAAAGTAAGTATAAAAATGGCCAAAAATGGTCATGGATAACATATATGGACAATGTTAAGTTACACGACCATACTAGTTATCCTAGATGCATCGTGTTACTTAACATGCCTCCATTGATGAGGTCAAGTTAGAGACAATCTGGTCTTTTTTTTTATGTCTTCTTTTTTGCTAGTTTTGTATTTGTATGTTAGCTTATATAGAATGAAACTACATGGCAGGATGATTTAAATATATAGGAAAACTATGTAGGAATTATTGTGCCATTATTTTGTGTTTCTATTAATCGTTATTAAAAACATTTAAATTATTTATGATTTTTTTAATTATAGTTATAATTGTATTATTTTATATGTTTTATTACATTCTTCTAATGTTTAGAAACCCCATTTATATTTTTGAAACAATTTGTTCTTATAGTTTTGCCTTTTATTTTGATTTTATCTCTTACAAGACTTTTGAGACACTTTTAACATTTGAACTCTTTTGAGATTCTTCTTTAAGGTGGATATGTGAGCTCCTCGTATTTTTATGAGCATCTTAGGATTGTTTAAAGTGTCAAACCAAGTTGTTGCCAAACATACACTATTTATCATATTGGTGTGCCTTAATTATGCGCAATGCTTTTAAAACAACCCTTTTAGTTATATAAAATTAACAATTTTTTTGGATTACTATACTTTAGAGTTATTGAGTAGTAAATGAATTTAAAATATTATATAATTATTTTTATAATTTTATATTAAATTCTCTAATTTTGAGAATAATTAATACTAAACTCATGTTTCAACTCCCACAAAGATTCATGCCTTTATGGAAATGCATTCTAGCCCTCCATCTTACTTAAATTAATTGAAATCAAGGTGTTGGATCAGTCCAAACCATAAAAATAAATTTTTATGTCATTTTCCCATTATTATACACTTCATTAAGTTATCTAAAATATGTAAATCAAATCTTCACTTCATCTTTGAGATTTGAGAGCTCCTTTTTGCAACCTAAAAAACTCACCACCCTCACCATTTCCTTCCATCGACACCACCACCATCATCTTGGATATTCATAATTATTTGATCATCTTTACTCCATAATAATAGAAATTAACTCATTAGTGCTTTTAGTTAAACAAAAGTGTGTTAATCTTTAGAAAAATCAGAGAATCACCATATTCCTCAAGCTTGCTTGGATCTTCCTTTTTTTGGATCTTAGGACTTAGATAAGCATAACTAAACTAAGATTAGATAAAAAAAATTATGTGTTAGCATGTAATTTGTGTGAATTGTTGAATTTTAGCCATGCTTGGAATTTTTGAGAATTTTTAGCCTTAGGGCATATTTTCTCTGATGTTGTTAGTTTGGTAAATTTGGATGATACCATGTCATACAATGTTGTTTGTGGATAGATCTTGGCAAATAATGTGTCGGAAAATAACCATGTTTAAGGTAATTTAAATGCGGTTGAAGTTTTGGAGCTTTAGACATTTAGATGAATGCTCTATGTGTTCTTGAAATGTTATGCTTTTTTTTTTGAGGATAGAAGGACATTATATTTGAGTTATATTATTAATATCTTATGCAAACAAATTCTCAAAGCATAATTACAAAAGAAATGACTGAATACATATAGGGGAACCCAACATTTGAAACCCAAAGAGAAAAACTAAGTGTCATAATATAAGCTTATCAATACAACCATTTGAAACCACATCAAGGGGTGATAAAGATGACTACGTCTTCACCAAATCACTCAAGTGATGCAAATAAGTGTTGCATCATCTCCTTCCATGTTCTAAAGTAAGGTATCAACAATAAACACCATAAGAGAGCTCAAGAACATAGACAACATTAGTTAATTGTAATACAACATAGCCCTGGTACTCACTTTTTTTAAAACTAAATAATCACCACTAGATGGATTGACCATATTACTACTTGAAGTCCTACCACTATTGTCAACTTCTTGTAACCTTCCATTGTCATTCCTTCGAGAATCAAATAACTTTTCTCCATGGATACAAGGTTGATAGATGGTGGCTCACAGTTTGAATTCTATGGGCCCTAGGTGTTATTATATTACGTCTTCATCACACTTGAAGCTCTTGAGATGGGTTGCTCAATGCTAAGTCTCAACTTAAGTTACTCTCTTAGTATGAACAAAACGATATCTTAAAACTTGAATTATTTACCACCACGTAAGCATTGTTTGAGATATCCACACATGTCTTACAATAATCTTGTTTCCCTTCATTAGTGGTCAAACAATTATAAGATTGGAATTCAATAGTGCCTATAGTATCCATGGTCTTCTATTATTATAAATTAGACATGGTATTCCCTTTTTGGTGTTCTTGCTTAGTGCATATTGTTGGGGATAATTTGTCACCCCTTAGGTGAAGTCCTTATTCTTAGTTGTATGTATTTCATCATCCTCAAACATTTCAAATCTGGACCCCACGTAGATCTATGAATCTTCTTACATGTCTACCATATGGTTATAGTAGTAATTCTCTAAATTCTACAATCATTGGTCTCGTTCTTGTCACCTTTGTAAACTAAATTGAGTGATTTCCTCATCTTATTTCATACATTACCCTTATATTGGTGAGTTTGATGGGTGTCATTTCTTTTCCCCTAGTATTCCTATTCTCCTTTTCAACTTGTGATGCATCAGTTGGGGTTGTACCTATAGTATGATGTGCTTGATATCCTAACTGAACAACCACCTCATCGTCTAGAAGTTCAAACATTGTGCCCCATGCCCTTTATAACTCAATGCGACATTGTTCATGTCATGAAATTGTTCTCCTAATTTCATGTTGTTATTGCACCCTCATTATGACACTTTGTGGCCGCTATTGAAACTAATTTATTACCACACCGTTTACTCGTTCTTGATTTTGCTACCATCCTTTAATCAAGATCAACCCCTTCTTCTCACTCCCTTGCCTATCTATCATTCCCTTTGAAAGCAATATATTCCCCCCTTTAGTCAATAATATACTCCCTACCTCCACACTCCTTATGGCCATAGTCACCACACTTGAAGCATATTAAATGGAATACTTCATATTTAACTTGCTAAATAGACCAACGTGTGCGGAACTTCAATTTGGAAGGCTTCCCCAAGTCGATTTGCATTACTAAATGTGCATGGACTCCCTATTTGGTAATTATAATTTTATAGGAATACTAATTAACTTTACTATTTTCATGAACATGCATTCTCTAACAAACTCTACGGGTAGTTGTGAGACGAAAACCTACACATTAAATTAATTGACTTGTTGAACGTCAGGTTCCCTTAACCTTACCAAAAGGTAATGATCAACCACAATCCAAGGCCCTCTTATAAGAGAGATATTGTAAACATTTTTACATCTAAAAGTTACTATGTAATATCCCTTACCCACATCAACTAGGTTCATTAAGCTATCAAGGCTCCACATTCTTCTCAACCTCTCTTATAAAAAATTCAAGGCAACCAACTTACTTATAAGGCTTATGATAAGGGTAGAATACCATGGTTTCATAAGTGTCACTTTCTCCTTATTTGTAAGGATGAATTGAGGAATACTCAAGTCCTCTTCTTCATATAATTTGATTCTTTATCTTTAAAATTTGCACCACTTGTGGCTTGAACATCTTTACATTGGTTATGGAGTATTTTATTCTTTAAATTCTATAAATAAGATTCATTACATTCATGAAACAAATTCAATTGATTCTCATTGTCCATTGTCTCCATATCTGTATCATGAATTGTGCCCTCCTATGATGGATATTCATGGCGACATCATTCTCATTAACAATCAACTATAAAATTTCTTAATATGTCTCCATACCGATGTCGAGTCATCAAAATTCAGGTCTCCTTCACTATCTTCTAAACCTAGCAGGAAGCTGAGAGTAGATCAATAAATAATTGTTATCTTGAGAAGTATATGCAGAAGTTAGCTGTTAGGAATGCTAGGGTTTGGTTAAAGAGAGATTTCCTCTTTGGATAATTGTTGATTAGTTACTACTTTCATTAAATGTTCTTCATTTTTTCAATGGGTTCTTTCTTAATTATCCTCTAATTATCATATGTAGGGTTAACTTAGGATTTATCATGTTTAAATACTAATTAAGAACTAAAATGGGTAATTTTACTACTAAAGGCCTTCAGTATGTTTTTAGAGGTTAATGATCATTGACTGTTGACTTTGACCCTTAAAATAGTAATCAAGCATGAATAGTATTTTGATGGCAAATAACAATTCCCAATAATAAATATTTTGACAATTTTTTAATTTAAGTTTCTCGATACAAAATGACATTTTTCATAGATCTCTGTTAGAGTTTTGTAAGAATAATAATTTTTTTCAAGATTAGTCATTGACCCTATTTTAAGGTGGTTTGGCTATATATATACATATATGAAATTTCTATCCGTGGGCCCTTATGTGGTCTTTTGAGATTAAATATGGTAATATCGGGAGATTTGATATGTGTATTCTATGTTAGTTTTGTGTTAGCTATGAACACTTGTCAATTGGTTTAGTGTTATCTATAAACACCCATTTTACTTATTTGGTGGGACAATTGTTAGTCTATTATTTTCATTTCACGGTGATGTCTTAGTTTGATATCTATAATGTACTAGGTTGAGGAGAGGACTGGTGATGACAGAGAAAATATTTCTATTTTATAGTGGGATAAAGAATGTACCGAGTTTATTGTTATCAAGGCAATGAATATGAGGATCAAGTATTTAGAGGTGGTATTACTATTAGCATGTTGAATTTTTCACTACTACATAAATAACCATAGATGGTAGAGAAAATGGTAAAAAAAAAATGGTGGTCTCCAACAACCTTGTATGCTAAAACCATATATACTATAGATTATGGTTTACAACACAACCATCTAGAAGAAAATAATAATTAAAAGGACACCTGATAAAATTGTAGGAAGGAATATGTAGGGTTATAAATTCTAACAAATATCTAAACTTCATTTTAGATAATTATTATACTTTTGAACCATCATCAATTCTCTTATAGTTTTTATATAAAAATCCACTAAGGTATAAATAATAGTTTTAACTTAAAATCGATGTCTATAGTCTTCTTCTTTTTCTAAATTAAAATATAATCTACTTCCAACACCACATACATAACTTATATATATATATTCGAAATAGATACTTGAGTATCATTATTGTGTGTCTTGTGCATATTTAAGGTAAATCTCATGCTTTAATAAAAAAAATATATACTTTATCGTACATACAAAAGCTCTTGAATTATTAAAAAATAATCAAGTACACACGATCATGTATACAAGCTTAATATGCAAGCATCAATATTTTATATTCCATTGATCAATACCTAGATACGTTAATGAAAAGCCTACAATCATACAAATAATTAAGTACACATGCTTATATTTACATTGTTCAAAAACTACATACATCTGAAGTCATTAGCTAGTGTTCAACAATAAAATTTAGACATTCTTGTTTAGCCTCATTAATAAGTAACAATATCAATGAAGCCATTTTTGTTTGACTATCCAAAAAATGTCATTTCATGATTTTGATATACCTAAAAAAATATTTAAAAAAATACCACTTTTGGTATCATTGGTCTTTAGTTGAAGTGAGGATATTAATAAGTACGCATCATCATGCGATGTCATCTTTCATAAATTTCATGATAAAATAGCCAAAAATATTAGTATGTCCTTGTTTTAGACATAAAATTAGGATAAATTCATATATCTGTTTATTATAACTATACTAAACATTAAAACACAAAAAGGTACAAAACATCGAGGTACAAACCTTCATCTAAGCCCATCAGTATTTAGGTTTGTCTTTATCTTTATGCTACCTCAGATATACCTTAAATGACATAATTGTTTCATATTGACATTGATTATAAAATATAATATAATAAGAAAGCTAAATAAAATTCTTAAGTCTAGAAAGAATAATTACATATCAATAACCTTATATTGATAATCACACGATTTTTGACCTAGAGGATTGAATCAACATGACACCATTCTTGATGAATGCAAAATCACCAAAGACCAATGTGCATTAAAGAAAAATGAGAAAAAAATATATCAATTTGGAGTTGCCATTATTGCCTTTATCATAAACCTCGCCTTTTATTTCAAATCTTCCCTATGTGATATCAATTGAGAACATAAGAATTCAAACCTTTCCTCATCCTTTTAAGAAACAAATATATATTTTAATAACCTATAAAAAATAGGTAGTTATATGTTAGTGATTAGATAATATAGCTGTACATTAAATTTTGACAATATTAAATGAAATTATACCTTATGTATGACTTTATATGTTGAACTTGTAGTCAACCTTTAGCCAAAAAATACACCATACCATCAACTTCTATAAATATGTCCACCTCTAAAGTCTTTGAAAAATAATTGCAACAATATTTAGATTTGTATGTTCACATATGGATAATGCAAAACTTCATCAAAAACCACCATCATCCTTTATGATAACATTTTATAGTCACCAAGAGGTGTGTTATTCTTTGTACGTAATATCACTCTTGCCTCCTATAATTCCTTCTTTTGTTTCCCCCTAGGATGCAACTTTCTCTAGAAAAATGCTACCATCCTACTTAAAAGATAATAATTAAGAAATTAATTAATACCATTATCTCTATTAATAATACCACCACATTCTTCATAATAATTAAATAGCATGATTTTCCAAGTGCTCCACTCTGAAGCATAAAAGATCACGATTGTCGTCTTTAAAAATGGTAACTTTAGGAATGCATATTCATAAAATATATTGAGAATCACTCAAATTGTATCAGCCTCCAAAATTTTCTCTTCACAGATACGAATGACACCTTAGATAATAATCGTTTATTCCTCTTATGTATTGAGATCATATGGATAGTCACCCTATATATAATATCCAACAATTTCATGAACGTCACATATCTCAATTGCATATAAACTTTAGATTAGAAAATCATCAAAAGTAAAGTATATTAGCACAGATACTTCAAGGATAGGTCTACCACTAGGGATCATAGGAGTGAACACACCAATGTTTACTACCAAGAATGTCCTTCAATCATGATCATTTACATTCTCTCCTCCATCCTATGTTGTTCGACAATTAACTATACTAGGATTTCTTTTAAAGTGTTTGGCTCAGTCCTTATATAATCCATATCTCCTTTAGGATGAGACTAGGGAGTCAATTAAAAGTGCTTGATAATGTGGCACCATGTGATGGATCTCTTATTTGACCACCATGATCCTTAATCCCTAATGTTTGAGTAAAGACATCATTTGAGCCACTTGTCAATGTAGTTCCTATAGCTCAAACATCCTCATATTAGAGAAATGATTTTAGTTAGTTAAGGATAATAAATGACATCTAAATAATATTGAAAAGTATATAACTACACCTGTATAGAACATACATATGGAGTACCTTCCTTTTTATGCTTGTTCCTTTGCCTTCCTCTCCATCAACATCAAGTTAATTATTATAGTTTGTAAATAATAATAATAATAATATTATTATTAAATAAATAAATAAATAAAGTTATTTATTTTCTTACTAAAACCTTTATTATAGCATCATTGTTGGCATGCAAGTTCTTATGATGATAAACATTTTTTTATAAACTCATTAAGAATAAAACTAAATCCTTTGTGCCTTAACTTATCTACGTTCTTCATTTCCACTCTCCTTCTATTTCCTTTAACACATTTACCTGCATGGTCATCTTGATATGCCATATTTATATGAAATTATTAAATACTTAATTTTTTGAATTTTTATATGACATTGATTAGTTTTTTCAATGTTCACATTAGAAAGAAAGAAAAATTCAAAAACCTACCTTCTCTATCAAAAATTTAAAATTCTAACAAACACCAAGCTTGCATTATTTAAGCCACTGTAAAATTTCAACCAGGCCTAGCTTCTTATCACTTTTGTCCTCCATACTGATAAAATATTAGCAACCAAACAAATAAGAAAGCATATAACGCATGTAAACTATAGAACAAGAAAAAAAACCTCTATAATACTCTACATCCAAATTACAGTAAGGAACACTCAAGGTATATAACATATTAAAGAGCTAAATTGAGAAGACATATTTAATGGAGTCCTCCCTATCTATGCATGAAGAAATATAGTTTAGTGCAATATTAATCAAGATTGAAGTAGAAAAATGAATATTTAAAGTAAGTAAAATAATGATGATAGTGAAAGGAAGAGGAAAAATGATGGAAAAAATTGGAGAAGAAGGTTTGAGTTGGCAGAAGTGGCAGAGGTTCTTTACGCCACTAGAACTTCTCTTCTTTGTATTTGAGTAAATGGATAAAGCGAAGGGAAAAAAGGTATATACGATTATTATAGACTAAAATTGTTGTTTATACTCTAAAAAAATATTTTAAAAATCCCACTTAACTATAGAAGAAGGTTTTAACTTAAAACTGCTATCTTTCGCCTTCCCTTTACACAATATGCTATGAACAATTGTTATAAGTCCAAAAATTATGTCTATATTCTACTAGATTAGCCTTGTCCTTTTGAACTCACCCCATATTTTAATAGCTTGATTATATACAATTATTCTTATTACAACAAGCATATATAAGGTTTTATCCACTCGTATTTTTTATGTGTTTATTTTCTATTATTTATTTTTATGCTATTTAAAAGGTGTATAGTAGGATGCTTTTGAGAGTTAACTACAAGGGGCTTATTATAACGGCAAATAAGAGAATTTATTGTATTTTTTAAATTTAGGAGAGTCGTGTTTCATATATTGCTAAGATGGTGTAACATCCCAAACTTTTCTAACCTTCATCTTCAAGTGCTTATCTTCTTAATTCTCCCATCAACATCTCAAACTTGCCTAAAACAACTTATCCTTACTCATAAACTATTATTTTACTTTTTACCCTTCAAAATCCTAGATTTTTTTTAACCAACTGACGATTGACAATCATACGCACATAGATGACATTGGCCCAAGGGGCTTGACATTCCATTTGGGATGGGTGTTTTTTCCCCTAACTTAGTTATATTTGATTTTTTTCAAATTAATTTCTAGATGACGTGTTTTAATATAGTTGGGTTCCATATATTATTCCACACAATTATACAATTATTAATATTTTTTTGAGATTTATTTGCTATTTCCCCAACCAATCCCTATTTAATCGACTTTCTACTCAAATAAACTATATAAAAATAATTTTGGTTCAAGCATTGACCTTTTTTTTTAACATAAAATCATCTCAAAATACCCCATATCAAATTTAACTGCATCCTTTATCATTCAACCACAAATATTGCCATAATCCAGTCATCTTACTATTTTTCCCACTCTGGCGTACTCTTACATGACCATACTTCTTTCTACCACACTCCATCCTTTTCCACAAGTAAGAGTTAGCACACTGGAAAAAAAATTAAGAAGGGAGTTGATTTGACTATTTGGAACGTTTAAATTTTCAAACTTTATGAAGATACAAATTAAAACTTTTGGTGAAGATATTGAGTGAAACTCAATATGAACCAAGATGTAAGGTGAGTTGATTAATTTGTATGTAAAAATCTTCTTGTTTAGACTTAGTTCCCTATATATATCCTTAGTAACCAGTAGAAATGCTTGTGAAAAAATAAATAGAATGTAAATGACACGGGATATTACATGGTTCTTCTACTCAAGAGATACTCCTCTCTAAGTGGCATACATCTAGGGTCCTAAATATACCTTTTTATTTTTCATAATAACTCAAGTACAAACTATTTAAAACACTTCAAACATGTACAAACTAACTATAGGATACCAAACACACACCCTACTCTAGATGTTAATCTCCACCTTAACTCTAAGATTAAGCGCACAAGCTTAACCTCTTAAACTTGTCAAGTGATCACTACCCAGTTATGAATAAGAATTACAACTCAATTAATATAAATAATAGATGAAACTCAACAACTAAATATTAAAATTAAGAATCACTACCTTAAACCATAGAAAATATCACGAAAGGCTCTAGATATTTTCTTATCTAAAAAAAAGTGTGTGTCACCTTTTGTTGCACATATACTTAGTTAAATAAAAAACAAAGAAGAAGAAGAAGAAGAAGAAGAAACTCTCAACAAACTCTAGTTGAACAACTATTTTTACTCTAAAGATTTAGGTAACACGTTTACAAGTAAACTATTAGATGGACATGATTTTAATTAGAGAAATATCTTATTCAATACAAACATAAAATAAAGATAAACTTAATGCACATTTTCACAAAAAGATTCAATAAAATTAGTTAATAGAAAATCCAATGAAAAAATCTTTTTCAAAATTTTCAACTAATTTTTAATAAAATCTTTTTGCTTAAAATCCACATCATAAAACCAAAACCATGATCATATATATATATATCCTCAAGATATTACCAAAAAAAAACTTGATAAAACATCATTAAATACACTATAATATGATCTCCTAATTTTTTTAACACTAACTAGTTTAACACATAGGGAACGAAATAGAGAGAGGAAAAGGTTGTGTGTATGGGAAACAAATAGGGTAGGGAAGGGAGAGGTAAGATCGAGTTTGGCTTAGGGATGTTTGTTAAGGGTGTATGCGTGTATATGAATAATGTAGGAGGCTTTTTGGTTGGGAGGGAATGGTGTTGAAAAGCAATAGAGGGGTAAGGGCTATGAGGGTCGGGATGGGAGTACTGTGTGCATGTGTATGTGTATATAAAAAAAAATGCAGAGCACATGTTGCGTGAGGTAAGGGCCTGAGGGAGATAGGAAGAGTGATTGGGGGGAGGGGATTGGGGCAAGCAACGGGTAAGTTCAATCGAGTAAAAATGGTAGGATAAAGTAGGATAGAATTTATTTATTTAGTTTTAGGTTTAATTTAGATAGATTAGGGTATCAGATAGAAAAATAATTCAGCAAAAATAATCCATATTAAGATAGGTTTAAAATGGGTCAAAAAGAGTAAAATGATTGAAAATAAATTTTAGAAAATTATTTTTGGATTATGGATCAAAAGATTATTAGTAAAATAATTTAGGATAATATTTACATGTATAAACTAGGATTAATTTAAATAACCCAATTTCTATCAAAATTTTAACCTGATTAAATTTATACTTAAATAATCTTAATAATACAATTAATAATAACAATTTTAATATTAAACCTCCTAAAATCATAATTATAACTAATTATACGATTATTAATTTATAATTAAGATTTTTTTTTTAAAAAAATGGGGTATTACACTCCAAAAGTAAGCCCTTGGACCACAAGGCTACTGCTCTTAGAAGAATAAAGAACAAGAGACATGTCTCATGAGATGAAAGACTGATGCATTGTCACTCACTATGGTGCATCCTTGGTCAATGTACCAAGGCCACTTTGGCACCTTTTTCAGCTACTAAGTGTAAGTTCCCATGGTGTGATACTTGGTTGATGTGCTGAGGCTACTAAGCCCAATATTGAGCAGTTTGGTATGTCCATTTAGTTTAATAAACCAATTGTGTCTAGACCAAACCCTACTTTGGTTAGCCACCATTAAAGTGTAACAAATATTTTATGTGTGTGTATTCTGAGTATTATAAAAGAGTTTTATCCTTGACATAAATAAGTTGTCATTATTCTATAAAAATCAAGACAACAAACTTCTTTAGAATCATATAATATATCAATGCTATGAACAAGATATAATGAAAATAATAAAGATATAAAAAATCAAGAGTCACCTTCATTAATATCATCAGTCTCTTTAGGAACACATATGCTCTCTAATTCTTGACTAAAATATGATTCTCCATTAGGCTTTTGTGGCCAATCATGCTATGTTAGAGATTTAAATTGAGCATACACCACCATATGCATACCACTGAGATTTAAATTATTCTCTATAATGTGCAAATTTCTCACTTTTCAAGTACTTATCTATAGCTTCATAAGAGTGTCTTGGTTTGACATCAACAATAACCCTCTCGGTGTTCTTATATATATATATATATATATATATATATATTTGAGTAGACTCAGCTACTTGCCTGACCCCAGCCACTTGTTCCATAAGATGCATTATTTTAGTGTTATTATCCTTCTATTTATTAGTAACCTCTAAGTGTAGTCGTTTGGTCTTAACCATATGTTTCTCCAAGTTTTTATTTTCATTTCATCATACTTGGTATCATACCCGAGTATTTTATTATTTGCATCCTTATGAAGCTTATTAAGGGTATTAACGCATCTCAGTAGAGATTTGTTAGCCTTGGACAAATGAAGAATCATCCTGGCCTCATCGATCCATTTCTTCTTCTTCGAAGATAATTAATAGGTCTAAATTTTATCATTTTGAAGGTTATCTTCTAGGCTCGAAGCTTCATCCTTCAACAACTCTATCTCAGCCTTAGTTGATTGCTTTTCATTTTGAAGATAATATTCTAAGGTAGTAATTTAGGCCTTCAAAAATTCTGCATTTTCTAAGGTAGATTTTAACATACTCTTCTTAGTTTCTAGCTCAACCACTTTAGCCTCAAAGGATTCATTTTCAACTTTTAGGGTTGAGAAATTAACTTGAAGATTTTTATTTTTATTCTCTACACATCATAAGTAGTTAGCACTTTGTTCAAATTGCTCAAATATTTTCTTTTGCATGGATAATTATTGCAAATAAAATTAAAGTAGTTATTAAAATTGTCACATTGAAGTTATCCTATATATAAAGCTATAATTTGTAATATACATAGAAGAAGAGGTTCAAGTAATCCATCAGTAAAGTTGATATCTTAAGAGCATTGATTATTTCTTTATCCCGACCTAGCATTATGGCCTTGACCAATTCAATACCGACACTATATTTTAGGTAAAAATTAAAGAAAGAGTAATCATTTAATATAGTTAAAGTGGCTTCTACATCTTCAATGGAGACTTTAGGGCCCATTTCATAAGACATTTTTCTTAGAGCCCATATTCAGTAGAGTTGACATCTTCAATGAGATAATTATGGTAGTAATATTTTGATTGGAAAATGTACTTTTTGTTTGATAGCACCAAAAGTACACATCTTATGGGGACAAATAATGGGCTTTTAATATCCCCATACGTGCTGGAGGGGTTAGTATTTTTTCAAGTCTTCCATTCATTACACTCTACGTGTAAAAGGAGAAAACTTCATAAGCATGTAAACTTATTAGTTATGTAAATGGATGAGAATGGTGGAAGGGGAATAAGTTACTTACCAGCATCATAAAGTAGCCCTATCTTATGGAGGTTGACAAGGTTGTTTAGCATTTCATTATTAATAATAGTGTGTCCATCTTACACTAACTTGAATAACCTATATATGCTAGTGTTGGCTTCTCTCTCTAGTGAAAAAGGTGAATAATCTCAGGCATCAGGATTGAGTTGACCCCATTTGAACATATTTCACCTCTTGAATAAATAAGTACTGGGGCTTCCACCTCTTCACGAAATACCGAGGCTCTTTGATTTGTTTATGATTGCCTTTTGTTTGGATAGAATAGAAACCCATGACCGAGGGATAACTTAAGAATTAAAAAAAGTGTCTAAATAATTCTATTGAACATCTAACAAATAACACCCACACAAAAAGTCAATTATCATTCTCCAAGCATTGGAGACAAATTGAGCGGCGCTTGAGTGGAAAAATTGGAGAAATTCCCTCACGAATGGGTGTAAAGGTAAGAGTGTACTAATATATAAGGTTATACATCTATCTGGGAGATCATTAGCTTTATTCCAAAGGGATGGTTGAATTAGCCAAAGGGTAGAGGGAAAATGGTATTTGATATGGAATTGGTTAAGTTGGGACTCAATAATGTTGCTCAGAAGAGGAGTTCCTGAGTATTGGGATGAAAATCCAAACATGCTGGCAAAAAGGGAGGTTATAAGAGGGCTTCATTGCCAACTAGTTCGTTAGTGTTAGAGATAATAGGGTAAAATTAAGGGTGTGGTTGAGGCATTTGAAAAAAAAGAAGTAGATAAATAAAAAGAATGAGTAAGATTTTTGAGATAAATATCTTTAAAAAATGTAGGAGATTTACTACGTATTTCAAGAGAACCAGTGGTTTATGTGGTGGTAGCACAAATTTCACATGTTTGATTACTATAAGGAATATCATTCCTCTATATTCCTCCTCTTATAGAAACTGTGGGAGGAGTTGCTTATATATCAATGAACGAAGAAAACAATGGTGTGTGTGGCTCCTTGACAAAGATGAATAATTAATGGAAGAGAGGTTTATTTGAATAAAAATAAAGAGGATGACAAGGGGTTTTAGGTTTTAGGTGTACAAGCATAAATTTGAAAAAAAAAATTCCAACAAAAAAGATAATACAAGAGTTGAGGAATTCAAATAATATTAAATCCAGACGTAAAGAAAGGAGATAAGTTGGACATATATAGTGGCACAAGATAGTTCAAAATACTTAGATCTCAATTTGGAAGATGAAGAAATCTCTAGGATGTGTGTATTCATTACTTAGGCTAAGTTTCAAAATTTTGGCACAAACTAGTTGGATGGTAAGATCTCAATTGGAGATAGAATGTTAAATCGGAGATTTGAATTGATTTTTGCCTCTTTTACGCATTATAGTTGCGTAAAGAAATACAATATCTTTAATCACCTAGGAAATCATTCCTTTTATAATACACTATAACTAGGATCATGCAACCTTTCTAAACTAGAGATACGCTCCTTATGGACATGTGGTAGTAATGAAAACAAGGCTTACCCAACAAGCCACTCCTTTACACTATCTCCTTCTTATTTGATTTTCAAATTTTGAATTTTATTTTAAAACTGATGGAATTTTTGTACTTTTTTCTTTTGTTTAATGGGATGGGGTTAACTTGATGCTTCTTATATTTTTATGTGTTTGTCATTTTTAATCATTATATATCAATTGTTTGACAGCCTTTAAATGTATGAGTTTACCTGTTACAATTGATTATGATGCTTGGGTGTTTGATAGACGTATATGTGTAAATTTATTCATCCATGCTCATTATTATATATGGGTATCCAACATACATTTATATGTAAATTTATTCATCCTTACTTTATATGGGTGTCCAATGGACACATTAATGCATAAGTGTATTTGTTATCGCTTATCGTGATGTATAATTAGTCAGATATGTTAGAGTATAGGTTAGTAACATAAGTTTGTCCATTAGTCTTACAAAGTATATTTTTTTGTGTAATTAGTTTGATAGTTTGTTTGTTGTCCCTTTTGGCTAATAGACTTAATTTATAGTTGTAATTGTCGTTTGAGAAATATACTTCCAATTTGTATAGTTCATAGAAGTGGCCAGTGTGGTGGATGGAATTTTGAAAGGATTGACAATATGAGTTTTTTCTCAACTAAGGACGTTAGGTATTTGAACACCAATCCAAAGGACGAGAATCTACCTTAAAAAGGCTTTCGGGTACTCTTTAGTCAGTATTAGTCTTTGATTGGTTTCAAGTTACTAGCTCATACATTTTTCTTCCTGGGACGACTCTCTATGTAAGGTAGGCATCTTTATTTCCCTCGACCACACAATATTTTTTCCTTCCCATTTCATTTATTTTAATCTTATATACATGGGATATTATATTCATTTTAGACACCAGAAATTATAATTATAATTATAATATTACTTTTCTACTTTTGCTCTCTCTTATCTATTTTTCCCTCGACACTTTACTAAATCCGATCCTTACTTTTGTCATTTAGAACCTCTGGGCTCATAAAACACGCATAACTGGTATGATTTTTATTTTAACTTATGTTATTTGATTTAAAATTATAGTGAGAAAAATAAAGCCTTGGTTAACATGTCATTGATTTTTCTGTGGCCAGAGACAATATCAATAAAGTTTTGGTATCATTGGGAGTTGATCTACACTATTACTTTTAAAGATGAAATCCTTAAATGTATATCAAACAATCAATACTATTACTTTTAAAGAGTTTTTTTTTTACAACTTAATTGATGAGAATTACAATTGACTAAGGACATTTTTTTTGGTGCCTAACAAACCTTTTTATGTATAGAATAAGAATATGTTTTCCTCACATTTTTTTTGAATTTGATAAAAAAAATGATAATAATAACAAAAGCAATAAAGAAATAATAATTATAGTAATAACGATTATAAAATGATATCAATAATAATTATAACTCATCATATTTTACGAATTACAGCGTATCAGATTCGGTCAAAATATATGATATCAACAAAATCAAATCAATCGAATAGCCCCTTAAATTGCAAGAGTAAAAACTAAAATATTCTTTGAAGTTAAAAAACTCAAAACACCGGGTATCAGAGCCTTGGGCTCTCATCTGACCATCCGTTCGAACTCCTATCCGTAAGCTGTAGTTTTCCCCATAAGCATACCGCCTCAAAAAAGGAAGGGAAAAAAAAAAGAAGAAAGGAAAAAAAACTACCAACAATGTAGTATGAAAATTAGCTAAGATTCTTTGGCCCGACAAATCCAAGCATAATAAAGACCGCACTTGACACCTAGATTCTTACGCTCGATAAGTACAACTGTACAAGGCTACAAGCATAATAAAAACTGCATTTGACACCTAAATTATTATCTGACTATAGCTTTTTATGTTATTGTTTGTGATTTGAAAATACTATATGGAGGGTAATTGTTTTGAGTTTAATTTCCTTTTCCTTATATTATTTTTTAAATAAATAGAAGTATTGAAAATAATAGTAATATGTACTGCGTTATGTGAATCTTGGGTTCATCTTCCATCATCGGCTTACCCTTTCTGCCCTTGATTTAAGTGTGATTAACCATAAACCATAGGCAGTAGCCGCAGTATTACTATAGTACATGCAGCAGGGATAAAAATAGGACTTGCTACCGTACCCCCAGGCCAGCGGGAGCGGTTCCTCTTCCACCTCTGTTGCAGTCACAAAATGGCTCTTTTTCCCACCTCCTCCACGTGATCACCCCGTCTCTGAGCCCTCTCTAGTCTCTTCTCCGCCCCCGACACACATTAACCCTCCACGCCAGTCTTCTCTCCTCTGCTCCATCGCTTCATTCAGTCATTCTTTGTCCGTTTAATCTCTTCCCTTTCCATCTCTCTATTAATGAAAGACCTTTTTTACCATGCTGCAACTGTTTAGAAATTCACATTAGTTATCAGCTCAGTACGAACCAATTATCGTCTCACCGGAAAATTTCTCAGAAATCACTCAGTAGTGTAGCTCTGTTCCTGCTACAATAATGCTGAAGAGAAACCACTCTCTTCAGCTTTCTCACTTCAGTGTCTTCTTCTTCTTCTTCTTCACGGCCCCATTTCTCTTCTTCCCATCAAATATTATACTAGTTGCGGAGGCCGCTAAACCGAAAGTACCGTCCGATGCGCGTGCCCTTCTGGATTTCAAATCAAAAGCCGATTTGCACAACACGCTCTGGTTCAACTCTAGCTCCGTCTGCAAATGGCAAGGTGTGGTATGCGGCAAGCATGGCAGAGTGGAACGCTTATTCCTTGAATCTTTAAGCTTAGGCGGGGTCTTCACTCCTAATTCGCTAAATCGTTTGGACCAACTCAGGGTCCTGAGTTTACAAAACAACTCGCTCACCGGACCTATACCGGACCTCTCCGGACTCGTTAACCTTAAGGTATTGTTCTTAGACCACAATTCATTTTCCGGAGGTTTTCCCCCGTCGATTGCTTCCTTACATCGTATGAGAACCGTTGATTTTTCTTACAACAACTTGACGGGTCAGTTGCCTTCTTGGTTGACCCGGCTTGACCGGTTATATTACCTTAGAGTCGAGTTCAATCGCTTTAACGGAACGATTCCAAGTTTCAATCAGTCAACTCTATCTCATTTCAACGTTTCCGGGAATCATCTTACCGGTCCGATTCCTGTGACTCCCGTATTATCTCAGTTCGGCTCGTCCGCGTTCGCCCAGAATCCCGGCCTCTGCGGGGAAATCATCCATAAGGAATGCAACTCCTCCAAGCTACCCTTCTTTAGCCCTACAGCAGCGCCGGAGTCGGAGCCGCCGAGACCGCATGTGGGGGGAGTCGCGCAGCAGGATGCGCAGTTAGGAGTTGATTTAAACCCTCAGAGCGAGAAACGACGGTACAAGACTCCGTCCGTGGTTTTGAGTTTCTTGGCTGGGGTCCTTGTTCTAATTGGAGCGCTGTCCTGCTTTATACTCGCAGCAATCAGAAGACAAAGGAAGAATAATCACGAGCAATTCGATCACACCATGGCGGTGGATTCGGTAGCGGCGGCTGATGCGGCGGAGGTAATGAGGATAGAAGAAGAGCGAGAAGAGAAAGTGAAGAAGGTACAAGAAGAGGTAAAGAAGAGTGGGAACTTATTATTCTGTGCAGGTGAGGCACAGCTGTATTCGCTGGATCAATTGATGAGAGCTTCGGCGGAGTTGTTAGGGAAGGGTAGTTTAGGTACTACGTATAAAGCAGTCCTTGATAACCGTTTGATCGTGTGTGTAAAGAGACTTGATGCGAGCAAGATTGGTGTAGGGAAAGATGGGTTTGAGAGACACATGGAATCGGTTGGTGGGCTCAGGCATCCGAATTTAGTGCCTTTGAGGGCTTATTTTCATGCGAAAGAAGAAAGGCTTTTGGTCTATGATTATCAGCCTAATGGCAGCCTTTTCTCTCTCATCCACGGTTAGTTCGTTTATTACTGCTACTACACTTTAATTATTTTTGCGTGCTTTGATGTTTAGCCTTGTAACTTGGTATCACGGCATTAATAAGGCGCAAATTCACTTATTATCCAATTATTTTATGTGCTAGTAGAATCTTGCTATCAGGATATTATCCATGCACCTTTTTGGTCCTCGTGAAGTAGCAACAAATATAATAACTATAATAATATTTTAATTATTTTGATTTAAAATTATAAGTATTATAAATACAATTGTATTACTTGATTATACCGACTATAATATTAATTTCGTAAATTATTATAATTATTATTTTAATTTTATCTTAAATATCATTATTATGATTATAATAAATGTAATAATAAAACATCAATTCAAATTAAAATACATATCAACCTAATAAATAAATAAAATATTAATCGAAACTTAAATAATATCAAACTAGAGCAGGAAATATATTAACCTAAGATTAAATAAATATTAATCTAGAGAAATAAAAATATCAACCAATACATGCTTAAATAAGGCCTTATGAATTTACACTTTGGATACATAGCCGGTAACAAAATTTTCTCGTGGTGGGTATGATTAATTTAACACAAGCTAATTATTGTGTTTATAAACTTTAGAAAAAGGATTTAATTCATGTTGGCGTGGGATTCCTCGTTTATCATTCCTATGCCGAGTCAACTACGAGCCGGTGTCAAGCCTTCACCCTGGTTAGTTTCTACGCTTGATTCTGTTGAGTGTCGCCCCGATGCATTATTGCTTAGAGAACCGGAAAATGTGGGTAACAACACAACCTTCTCGTGATAATGTCCTTTGATTTTGGGCGCAACTGAATTTTCTCTGACAGAGAGCGAGATTCTCGCAGTTATATGCCACTATATTTAAATCCCGTGATAGAGGAGTAGAGGTCTTCCGAATTTTATATCATGGATCGGGATCACTTTCTAAAGTGCTCACGAAATTATTTTTTTATGATTTATAATATTTATATATAAAACTGGGGTTATTTTATATGTTATAATTTTTGTTTTAAATTATGAGGTAATTTTTATAACTTTTTATAATAAATATGTTTAAGTATGATGAACATGGGATGAATTTTATAATTTTTATTTATAGATGCGTGATCATTTTCTATAAAGTAGTAGCCCTTACTATTTATGTGTAGAGTTGATAAAAGCTTATCGTATCCGACCCGACAAAGCTAGGGAAATTCATCAACACGACCCAATAAGGGTGGGACCCCATCCAGAACTAGAGCCAACTCGTGACCCAAAATCTTACAATAACCTAACCCGACATCAACCGAACTTGAGTTAACCCGATATCAATCCGATCCAATATCAATCTAACTTAAAAAAATCAAATTTAATATTAATCAATTATGATAATAAAAATTTATATATATTTAATTATTCACTGAAAACTTTTAAAGATATATTACTTTATGAATTTTACTTATTTTTACAGTGCACAACGTTATTTATCAATGTTATTATTATTTTACCCATTTTTTCGTGCACAAACACAACATGCAAAAATTATTATAATAAACAAATAACAGTTAACAACACATTTTTAATTACATGTTTACATAAAATCAAATTTAATCCGTTAATGAGTTAGATTAATTTTGATGGTCAATATTCGGCCAAACATGACCCAACTATCAAAACATGAAACAACCCTATTGGTCAAGTTAATCCGAAGTGACTTGATCTGTCAAGTTACCCCAAAATGACACGATTTGTCAAGTGATTCCGAAATGGCTACAATCAGACCGGTTAATTAACGTGAACCTGAAATCATCCGAGTGTGAGCTAGCTCTATCCAAACATGACCCGACTCGACACGTGAAGTTAACCCAAAACGATTCAAACCCAAACAACCTAGGCCCAAAACAACCCGAACTAGTTCAGCTTAAAATTGATTAAAAAAATTAACCCGATACAATCTAGGCAGATCTGATTGGGACAATTAAATAACCCAAAATGATTTGACCTAACCCACAACTGACCCGAACCTAACCTAATTGTCACCTCTATGTATGTATCCAATAATATGTCATTCAGTTGTGTGTGGTATGTTATGAATCTGGAATTTTGGTTGGAATTAAATTTTATGTATTATGAATCTGGATATATGAACCTAAAAGTTTAACTCTGCTTTGTAATTTTTTTTGGTGAATCTAATCACTATAAAAACTAAATCTATGCCTTACAATTTTTTATTTTTTGGGTGAACCTAATTGTTCTAAAAGATGAATTTATGCATTATATATAATGAATTTCTATATCTTATGTTAAGAACCTGAAAGTTTTATGTTATTAATCTAATTCTATGAAGTTAATAAAATAAATTATGTGGTTAACTAATGTGTCTTTTGTGCCGGACATGACTGTTTTCTATAATAAATGCAAGCGTTTATCTCAGAACTGAAATTTGTCACGATTCCAAATTTACTAAAATTCTAAAAAATTTATAGGATTTCAATTTTCATTCTATCAAGTTCGTTTTATAGTATGTGTAATAGTAGCAAGAAAAATATTATAGCATTAAAATCATCATTAAATTAATTTAAATTTTATCCCAAAACATGATATATGAGTTTGAGAAAAATGTTCCAACATTAATCACTGGCAAGTTCTGTTAGATTAAAAAAAATAAAATCTAGAATTATGATTTTCATTCCATGAAGTTATATTTGTAGTGTATATGTATATATTAGGGGAAAATATTTTAACTTTAAAAACATCATTAAATTGATTTAAATATTATTCTGGAATAAGGTGTTTGCATTTAATTATTTTTCCCATCGCTGAAGTTGGTCCTCTTGGACTCTGATTTTCATTCTATTACATTCAGTTCTTAGTATGCATGTAATAGTATGAAGGAAAAATACTATAATATTAAAATTATTATTAAATTAATCTAACTTCTGTTACGAAATAAGGTTGGAGCAACAAATATTAGCAATTGTTTGAATGAATCCGAACAAAAATAGGTTCCACAAAACAGAATTGACTTGACACTTGAGATTTGATGTGACTTAAATTTATGAACTTGAAGTCTATCTGACCTGACATTTATCCAAAATTCGATATAACCTTAGTGTAAAAGTTAAATATACACACCCAATCCTGGGGCAATTTGAGACATTATACTTACATGAAATATAGTATTATTATTGTTATCGGATATTACAACAATTATTATTATTACTTCTATAATTATTATTATCTTCAAAGTTATCACAATTGTTGTTATTCTTGATTCATTGGTAGCCATGCAAGTAAGTACAAAGTATTTATAGTTGACGGTATTTTATATAAGTGCTGTAACACAGAGAGAAAGAAGAATTCAAATCTGGAACTTCTGGCACCCACAAACTGTCCTCGTAACCTCAGTGATGTTATAATTAGTAGTATTATTATATTTAGTACTACTAGTTGAAGTTGTTGTTAGCATTATTATGTTGGTTATTTTTATTATTGTTATTATCAAAAGTATAATTATTATGATTATTATTATTGTTTTTATCATTACAACTATTGTTATTGTTGTTGTTGTTATTATCATTATTATTATTATTTATTTATTTATTTATGTATAATTATTGAATTAAAGAAAAAGATTTGTACATAAGCTCCACATGCTAATCTAACAAAACAGAATTAGAAGGCCATACCGTTAACAAACTGGACCAGATAATTAAAAGAACAACTACAAAACAATGAAGCCGCTCTAGGAGCAAGGCTCATGGTAATGGTTCACATAAATTGTTGTGGGGTGCTTCTTTTACTCCCGAATGAACGAACGTTTCTCTTCCTCCAACGATGATAAGTAGAAGCTGCATACAAAATTCTCAATGCTTGTCTTTGGATTTTTTATCCTTTCCGTCCTTTTTCCATTCGAGCTAAATTTTCCTGCCACTGAAGTTTGGTGTCCGGTACCCATATTGTTATTACAAGTGAATATTGCTGTTGGTGTTGTTGAGAGTCGGTCCAGACAAATCAGAAAATTGGTGAAATATACTTCAAACAGCTTGAACTGAAGTAGTGTCCCTATAGGAAAAGAAAAGGAAGTTATTTGCATAAGTAATTTTTATCAGTTTCATTTGGAATGAGGCTTGAAATCAGGGTAAACCGCTCTTTTTCATTATTATTATTAGTTTATCACTAGTAATATATTATTATTATTATTATTATTTATATATTAGCATTATTACTATTATAATAATTGTTATTGTTCATGTTCTTGGTATTATTATGGTTGCTTCTTGTTACTATCATCCTCATTGTTTCTAATCTAAAAGTAGGTAACATTTTTACTATTTTTAATTAAATATTAGTTTCTTTATATGACTGAATAAACACATTCTTCAGTTAAATATTAGTTTCTCTATATGAAAATTAGAGATGAAAAAAAAATCTCAGAGTAAATATAGTTCCAGCCTAGCAAATTTTAAATAACATAATTATCTGACACACGATCAACTTTCAACTCCAATTGATAAAATAATGGCAAAAAAAATAACACAAGTATAAATCCAAACCAATTTAAATATACTTATAATTCAAATAATATAACCTAATTTGAAATAGTCAAACTCGTTCATCCTTTTAAATAGTAAAATAAACAGTTTGTGACTAATTCAAATTAAACAAGGAATGAATAATGGAACAATCCAAATTTATTTAAAAGATAAAATACCTTAGGCTTATCTAGATACAAAATAATCCGAACCAAACCTGATGCACACTCTATCCTATAACATAAGCGCGTTAATTGACTGCTCGAGTGCAACCTGGCCTTTGTGCCCAGTCATGGAGGATTGATATTACATATCAAGTGCTCATTTTGGTTTAGTCGAGTGTTTTTTTTTTTAAAATAAACATGTGCCATGGATATGCGTTTATTTTGCATTGTCACTTCATCTCATGTAACTATGTTGTAACGGTACTGATGGAAATCTTCATTTCTGGTTCAATGTCATGTCTTTTAACAAGAAGTCAATTACTAATATGTGAATTTATGAATTTATATATTTTTAATTGGTTATTATACTTGCAATGATACAGGTTCAAAGTCATCAAGAGCAAAGCCATTACATTGGACATCATGCTTAAAAATAGCAGAAGACGTAGCACAGGGCATCTCCTACATCCACCAAGCATGGAGATTAGTCCACGGCAACATCAAATCCTCCAACGTCCTCTTAGGCTCCGACTTTGAAGCCTGCGTCTCTGACTATTGCCTAACACCCCTATCCAACTCCGCCCCTGAAGATGAGGACAATCCAAATACACCTGCAGGATACAGAGCTCCTGAGCTGCGCAAATCAAATGATCCCCAACCAACTCCAAAGTCAGATGTCTATGCATTTGGGGTATTACTCTTGGAGCTCTTGACCGGTAAACCACCTTCTCAACATCCTTATTTGACACCAAAAGATATAGTGAAATGGGTAAGGTCAACTAGGGAGGTTGAGGATGGTGGAGAAGAAGAGAATAGGTTGGCCATGTTGCTTGAGGTGGCTATTGGTTGTAGTGTGGCGTCGGCTGATCAGAGGCCTACTATGTGGCAAGTTTTGAAGACGCTACAGGAGATTAAAGAAGCAGTGTTTATGGAGGATAACGATGAATTGGACCTTCGTCATGTACCGCTATCTTGATTGATATTTATTCAGTATTAATTTAGAGGTAGATTTAAGTTTTCTGGCCTTTGTAAGTATATGAAATGGCGACGGGTAAACAGAAGAGTATGAAAATGCCATATTGCGACTTTTGATTCCCCTAATCGGTTTATGTGGCTTACTAGTTCAAAGCACCAGTGTTATTTTGTTCTTTTTGATGTTGTGGAACCGTGAAATTAGCTAAGAAAGCTGAATCAAATAACCATGGAGCCTAATCAGGGGACAAAATCGAGAGGAAAAAAAATATGGAACGCAAAGTAGAGTTATTTTGTTCATAATGATGTATATTTTACCACATGTGTTGTACAAATAGTACACTTTTATAGCCCCCTGAAACTGAATTTGGTGTCGCAATAATCAAGCTAAGATGGGCACATAAGAACATATGTTGTTAAGCCCCATGTGGCTTTTTTAGTAAATAAGCTTATTTCAAGCTAGATTGTACTTGGGCAAATTTGTTGACTAATTCATATAACGTGCTAAATAAAAATCAACGTTGATACGTTTGGTTTGTTCATAGAATATGAGATTTATAACGATATGTAGGGGCAAATTTGCTGTCACCGTACAAAGGAATATACAAAAGTATAGACGCATGAAGATCCTTGAGAATACTAACAAGCCAAAATACTTTACTTGAAGTAGTAGACATGCAATACTTAGTTTCTATAGAAGACTTAGATGTAGTCATTTGCTTCATCATTTTCCAAGACAACAATGAAAAGCCAAGGAAAATGCAATAACTAGAGTTAGAAACAATTAAAAACACAATATCTCCAATCCGTATTAATTGTAAGAGATGTAGTAAATAAAATAATCCTTTATTAATAGTACCATGGTAATAATGAATTACATAAAGACAAACTTGCTTACGAGGAATGTAATGAGCCTGGAGAAATTGGTTTAAATGTTGAACAACATAAAAGAGGTAGGGCTTACTCATATTGAGATATGGGTGACAACCTACAAGGCGACGATAATATTCTTAATCTTCTGATAAAGTTTCATCATCAACTAAGAGCTTGAGATCATGAGGTACAGGAAAAGTGCAGATTTGCAAGTTTACATCCCAATATCTTTGATAATGTCCATGATGTATTTACACTAGTAAAGAAAAGTAACATATGAGGCATATACTACTTTCAACCCTAAGAAGTATCTCATTAAACTGAGATGGTAAAGGCTCTATCAAGAGCAAGCCTAGTAGCAATAATAACAACATGACCATTGCTAGTGAACAAAAGGCCATCCTTAAAAATAAGTGCAATAGTAATAGATTCATGATCATGCTCGACAAACAAAGAATAATCATGCTTAGATTGTTGAAAACTAAGGGAAACAAGGCATTAGTGAGCTTAACATTCCATTGCCTAGATGCTTATTTTAAGTCATAGAAAGAGAAACGAAGTTTACAAACATCATCTGGAATAGATTTGGTGTAGCCTTGAGGTATATGCATATGAAGTTCCTCATCTAATATGCCATGAAAAAAAAATGCATTATTCCATGTCCAATAGATGTAATAGCCACTACTGAATAGTAGCTAAGGCAATAAGAACACAAACTATAGCGAATTTAGCTAATGAGGAAAAAGTATGCTTAAATCTTTATTATTGACTTGGTTAAAGCCTTTAGCAACCATATATACCTTATACCACTCAAAAATTCTATATGGTTTGAAATTCATTTTAAAATCCATTTTGAGCCAATGATTTTCTTACATTAAGAAAGGGAGGTGAGTTCCATGTATCATTAGCTTCAAGTGCGTATAGTTCTTTCTGCCTGGCTACAACCGAATTGGGCCATCTTTAGCTTTAGAGTATGTAGAAGGTTCATATAAGGCTAGTACATTTGCAAGAAAAATGGTTAATATTGGTATAAACTAGAGAACAACATGAAGAGTTGTGAGACGTTAAATAATGGCAATACAAATCATTTAAAAGTGGTCGACGATTACTAGTATGGGTAAACTGGCATAAGCAAATCGAGAGGTGTAGGTGGTACTTGTGAAATATCATGTAAAGTAGGAGATGGAAGTTATACTGTTGTGGACTTAGAATCATTTGAGGGAGAAGGAATAGGGTTGTGAGTTGTCATGTCATTCTTAGGTGAGAAAAGTGAAGAGGAGATGAGATATCAATATTATGATTTAAGAGTGGAAAAGGATAATTTCTAGGTGGCTGTGGAACATCACAACCACAACGAAAAAGAAATATGTCATCCCTAAAAATAGTATTACTCGAGATTATCTCATGCAAATATCTTAACAAACCCTATTTTTCCTCTCATGACCAATCTATTAGGTTGTCAAACCATTTGAATATTCTAAAAAAGGTCAATCAATTCAAACCAATACCAACCTGAGAATTATCTCAAGCAAATTAGTCACTCGGTTTAACTAACTGTTCAGCTATTTTTAGGACCAATCGATAGATTTGGTCAAACCAGTCAATTGTTCTACTCAAAAACAACATACACATGCATATCCAAACACGATTTAGACTTCAACTACAAATGACATCAAATCCATATCATTATAAATCACCAAAACATAGATTAACATGCTTCATTATCAAAATCATTTGGTATTTCTTCAGAATCATTAAATTATATGCATGAGCTCATATTTTTCAATATATCACCACTCAAGGCATGGATTACTACAATATTACTACTATCATTGTAACACCCTCAAATTTACGAACTAAAAATTTTCATTTTTAAAAGTTAAAAGTGGAAGATAAAATAGTAAATCTCAGGGTGCTACAACTACACTTCGTACAAGACTGGTTTCCTCTACTATTCTGTTACCAAGTACTAAGGCTAAAACTTTATACTATTTAAATTAATAACATAATTGTAAATTAGAGTATGAAGATAGTTAAAGCAATTTAATGCCATTTTGAATAGAACCAATTATCAGTGGTTACAAAATATCAGTGAAAGGAAATACATATGGAAAGTAAGCAGCACAGAATCTTTTGGTTGATAAGACATTAGATAACCCTACACTCTCAAATTGAAGGATAGCCTTGACTACATCTTGTTAGATAACCTGCAAAGGCCATTACCTATTGAATAAGTAGGGACCCAAGAAATGGACCCTTTAGTATAATGGTACTGAGTAACCCATTTTACAAGACTAATATGCAAGGTTTGCATAGTATACATAAAATGCATCACAACAATAAATGAATATTTAACTATGCATATACTAATTAAAATACAAAAATTGTTCATATAATCGCATAACATCAAGAACATACACTACCAATGCAAATTCATCTGGAAATAATTAAAACTTACCAATGGAGCATTGAAGATATGCTCTTTATAGTATAATTAGAAAGAAACATAATTATTAAGTTATAACCACAATCACAATTCTCATTATCAAACCCAAAACTTCTCATAACAAAGGTAGACTCATCGACACTACTAATAACAACACACATCATCACAGGTAGGTACAAAGGTTGCTATCGAACCACAGGTAGATACAAATGTTACTACCAAACCACAGGTAGGCACAAAGGCTGTTATCAAACCACAAGTAGGCATTAAGGCTACTACCAACCAACCTAATAATCATTTTCATTCAAATATCAACCATTTCTAATTTTATTTACTTGAGGGAGATCAGATGAACTCAGAGGCATTAAGGTACCCCAGTTATATCAAGGCAGAAGGGTAGTACACTATCCTACTGACCATCAACCCAAGGACGCAAAAAGTACCCTGGTCACACTGGTACATAAAGATACACAGTACCCTACTAATAAGAATACCTAATCCATAAGTATGCATACTCTTTAATTAGGTTCGTATAGTTAAATAGAGTAAAATATAGGGTCTAATTGCGGCACTAAAGCACACTAGCAAAATCTATAAACAATTGTTGGCAAAACCACATCTTTAGGGTAGCAACCCCTAAAGATCCACTATTTTCAATCTCAAAGTCTTTCACTTTAAGTATTAGTATTTTATAAGGGTGACCACAAAAATACATATTAATCATATAGATCCAAATCTTCATTCTAACCATTTTTATTCATTTCCAAGCACTATGAGATAACAATAATCAATATCATTATGAACGCTAACATGAGAAATCTACTAAGGCCATCCTAAGCTCAATTACTCATACTTAGGCACTTTAGGTCAAAAATGACAAAAATACCCCTAAGGCTAAAGTTACCACTTTGCCATCCATTTCCATTACAAATTCTATTTTATTTATCAACTTGCCATAAAAAGGATAACATACCATAATTAAATTATAAGACACACTAGATGATAATTTTGCCCTTATACATAATTCTACACATAAATCCCTAATTTACGCTTCTAGAACATAAAAAAACACATTCTCATGCTTAACAACAAATAATACACATCCTGGATGTTTTTGAGAATAATCATCATTACATACCCAAATTACCAAAATATTCCTATACCATATTATAATAATAATAATTATGCCAAAATAGGTTTTTCGAATACAACAAAACCCCTATTCTCATGCTTAACAACAAATAACATATATCATACATGTTTATTAGAATATTCAGCATGATACACTCCAAATTACCAAAATACCTCTAGCCATACAATAATAACAATTATGCTAAAATAGGTGTATCTAAAACATCAAAACCCTTATTCTCATGCTTAATAATGAATAACAGCTATGATGCATGTTTATTAGAATAATCATCATAGTACACTCTAAATTATCAAAATACTCTTAGGCTATATAATAGTGATAATCATGCTTAAATATGTGTTTCTGAAAGAGCAAAACCCATATTCTTATACTTAACATCAAATAATACTTATTATGCAATGTTTATTAGAATAATCATTCTGGTACACTCAAAATCACTAAAATATCCCTAGATATGATAATGATAATCATGCTTGAACATGTGTTTTTAAAATAGCAAATCACCTACCACCATTCTTAGCAATAATTATAATACATTAGGTATTTCAGTTAATGTTAAATATTATGATACACTTAAATGACCAAATTGCCCCTAGGGAACATGATAGTAATAATTTTGCTACAAGTGTATCTAAACATATTTAACCTAATATTTTTACATGTACATATCATACAGAATCACTTTCCAATATTAGAACCATTTTAATCACACTTTTATACATATGATATTTTACATAGGATAACATGTATTCTTTTTTGATTTTTCATTATAATAATAATAATCACATAATTATTTGTAACAAAGCATGCCTAACACAAATTGCATATCAAAAACCTAATGTACTATCATACGATAATTAAATATTTTAGTGGAGTATAAATGTTACTTGATTTCCAAAAAAAAAACCAAAAATTTACCATTAACCGCCTAAAAATTATTAAGCTCCACCAATAAAACTTTTATCTGTAAAAATAATATTACAAATACCATATTAATATTTTGTTAATAAAATAATAATTTTTATTAAAAATATTTATCAAATAAAAAATTATTAATCTACCCATAAACATTCGATATTACTAAAGTACTGCAAAACTCAAAAACTTAACTCACTCTGCATGTGCAGCATGAGCCATGCATGTAGAGGGGCTTGGCTTGGTGGATGGTCATTGAACGTTGGACATGGTGGTTGGGTGGTGTAAGTTTGGCTGATGGATGCAAGAGTTGGGGGTGGTGGAGGTGGTAGTGGTTGGGTGGTGTGCTATAGGAGGGTCGAAGGCTGTGACGACGAGGGTGTAGGCTACAAGAAAGAGGTGAGACAAGGAAGAGAAAGAAGAAGAAGAAATGGAGGAGAATGAGAAGGATGGATGTGGCGATGGGGTGGTTGCGGGGTGATGGTGTAGGAGTTGGTGGCGGTTTTGGTTAGAGTTAGACCAGTTGGGAGGGGCTGTAAGGGTGAAGGAAATGGAGATGGGATAAGGCTGTTGAGAGATGATGGTGGAGGTAGTGGTGATGTTGAGTGGAGGAGATGGATGTAAGGGGTTACAAGAAGGTGGTTGGTGGTGTTGAGATGGTGGTTTAGGTTGTTTAGAGAGACTATAGGTTGGAGGAAGTGGTGGATTTGAGTGGAGAGGGTAGCAACGATAAAAGCTACCGTTGCCCATGGTATGGTTGCAGAGGCTACGACTTGTGCTGAGGGGCAGGATTGGTAGAAGTTTCCATAGGGAAGGGGATAAGGGAAAAAACAAGGGTGGAGGAAGAAGGATGGAAGAAGACAAGAGGGAGCTGACCGACAGTGGAGGGTAGGATGGTGGTGGAGTTGGTGGTGAAGCTAACAATGTAGAGAGAAAGGAGGTTGGTTGCGAGGGAAGAAAATAGAGGTAGGGGAATAATAAAGAAAGAAAGAAAGAAAGTAAGTCGGGGGGAAGAGGCTGGGGAGGAGAAGAATAATAAGAAGAAGTGGGAGGCTGGGCTTAGGCATGTAACAAGGTAGGTGGGAGTGGTAGGGAAAGGGGCATGCAAGACATGGTGGTGTGGGGTTGATGGGATGGCCGGCGACAAGGTGTAAGGGGGATGCAAGTAGGGGGAAAAGTACTATAGGGGCCAGATATGGAAGGGAGGATATGGCACACAAGGGAAAGGAAGGATGGATGCCTAGGCTAGGAAGGGAAATTGAGCAAGTCGAGGTGCAGGCATGCATGGCAATGGCATGCTGCATAAGATAGTAGATGACAAAGGGATGTTTAGCATAGGGATGTAGAATGGTGAGGGAGAAGAAGAAGGGGAGGTTGGGTTGTGTTGCTGGGGGGCGAAAAAAAAAAGAAAAAGAAAAGGAGAAGGAAGCTAGGCCAGCTCGGGAAGAAGAAGAAGAAGAAAGAAATGAAGGGAGCATTAGGCTAGCGAATGAAGAAGGAATATAAGGAAGAGGAAGTGGATGGCTCAAGAAAGAAGAGAAAAAGAAAGTAGAAGAAAAAAAATTAAAAGGGATAAGGAAGAAATGGAAAAAATAAAAAAGAAAACGGAAAAAGAAAAAGAAAATAGATTTAAGGTTAGAATTAAATTTAGGTTTGAAGGGTAATATTATATTAATTTATCCAACATTTTGGGTATCAAATTAAGAAATTAAATTTAGTAAATTATAGGTTTACGGCTTATTTAAATATAAAGATTAAGATAAAATAATTATAATAATTTATTAAATTATTAATCTAGATTTTCAGTTTAAATGTTAACAAAAATAATTAAATTAAGATTTGCAAATTAACATTTTCAAATAAAAGTCCAAAAGTTCAAAATTAGGGTTATAAAAAATGTGGGGTATTATAATCATATAATCATGCAAAAAATATTATTCTCAAATAAATACTAACCCACATGCTCATTCACTCCACACATTAAGGCAATGACTTAGTAAACCTTAGCAAAATCCACCCCAAGCAAAAAACTTTAGTTGAACAATCCCAACTCTTGAACATCTTAAAATAAAGGATTAAAACTCAAAAAATCTGTTTAAAATCATATAAAACCAAAAAAATATGAGGTTGGAAAAAAATCAAAAAATACCACCTCACTAAAGTGGACTCCCAAAGAGAACTAGCTAAATCCTCAATATTTTCTTAAAACTAACCCTATATTGCTTAAGAATAAAACAAGAAAGTTTTAAAGGAAGGATTTGAAGAGATAAAGAGACTCAGTAAAGAAGAATACAAATGATAAATGAGTGAAGACACAAGTGCAAGGATATAGGGTGATTTCGGCGCCCAAGAAGAAATGAGAAAAAAATGAGAGTTGAGGTTATTTATATACCCACAATATGCTGGAAAAATATGGAAAGAGATGTATCTAATTAAAAATCTAATTATCTTTCTCGAATTCGGGAAATGCAAAGCAAATTTGTTAAGGAATGGATGACTTCTCATATGGCTCAAATGGTGATGGCTGAAACATTTCAGGGCGATGTGCCCCAAGGATATCCGAACACAAAATAGGGGAAGAGATAAAAGGGTATGGGAAAAAGTAAATAGGAATTGTAGTGATTTTATATAACAAAGATTGTACATATAGATCTACATAGAAGAGAAAAGATAAAGGGAACTCCCTCTATTTTTATCAACTCTTGCCTCTAAATCTTTTTGATGTAGGGAAAAAAACTCAAATAAAAGAATCAATTTTGTCAAATATTTTATAAAAACAAATTGAAAGTCACATAGGTCAATAATACTAGTCCATTAGTTTGGTGCATCCATCAACTAGTTACCTTGAACTAGAAACAGAAACAAAAAATGACATTGGTCGACTAGTGCGCTTGAAAACTAATTTCTTATATATTTTCCTCTTTATTTTCCAAAATTTTCCAAATTCTTTGAAAATTAAACCTAAAATACATTTTTAAATTAAGATGAAACATCATATAATCATCAACAATACATATAAATTTAAAAAAAATTATAGGTCATATTCATGGGTTAAAGCAGTAACATCTCAAAATTTAATACTATTTTTTAATTTTTGCAGAATCATAATATTTGGATAATTAGGGGTTAATGTAACACCCCTATTTTTATTACTTAATATTTTATTTTACGGAGTCATTAATTACCAACTTACTAGGTGTTACTGCCATACTTAGCAATTCCAACTATAAAAGTAAGGCACTGATGAAACTAATAAGCCACAAATCTAAATCTAAATCTTTTGATATTATTACACAATAATTACTTCCATTTTTAATTACTCAATGGGGATACAATCAGCCTAGAGACATTGTTTTCTATAATAAAATCATACTCTATAACTTTAGTATATATAAATGTTCGTAGAAATCCTTGAAACTCATAAAATCACTTAAGACTACCCATATTATCTACTTAAAAACATACAAAGAGTTAAGTATAATCTTTAAATTATGATATCATAACTAAAGACAAGAAAAAGGGTGTTTAGTTAGCTCCTCAAGACATTGACCTCATCCTAACAAAATTTAAAAACAAAACAAAAGATATAATATATATGACCATCAAATAAAGGAAGGAACAAAACTAAAAGGGGAAAGACTAAACCAAACTTCAGTGTTAATGATTGTATGGAATCTTCCACGGACTTCAATGGAGAAGGATGTGGAGATAAAACAATAAAGAGATTAGTCTAAGTTTCGTTGGTTATGTGTGTGTAAGGAAAAAAATGAAATGAAACTCATATAGGAATAACCATAGATGAATTGATTTTGTAAGGTGATGAGGTGTCTTGTAGTGATGGAGACTAATCAATATTTGAGATAATTTGTGCAAGGTTGAAACATGCATATGTTAGGGGGATGTATGGCTTTAGGCACACATGAGAACAACACCCCTATTTTCATTACTGAATTTTTGTTGTTGTTTTTTTAATTTTAGAAGACATTTTACAAAATCTAATTAGGAAATGTAGGGTGATATCACAACATCCAACATAAGAGATGTATAAAAAATACCTAATATATTTCAAATACAAGGCTAAAAAGTAAACTAATATCCCAAAAGTCAGGTGTAGTCATCACCTAACTAGAGTTCAATACAAGACTTACAAAACAATAGGGAAACAAATACAAAATTAATAAAATCTAACATAGCTCAATAAGAGCTCAAATAAAGTAGAATACGAGAACTTGAGAAGCCAAATCAAAATGCTTGATGATCCAACTAGGGACTTGACAGTCTCAACCCTATATACGCTAAGTATGAGGAAACCTGTACAAGACCATAATGGTGTCGTATAAGTACGATTAGAGTGTTGAGTAAGACCTAATTATTACATATAAGCATGTTTCACTCAAAACATATTATCATATCACAATAATATCACAACTTCTCAAAAGCATGGCATAATGGCATAGGACTACATGGTAACATCTAGGTATATAACACATGTAAATAAGGAAAGAAAATCCCAAAGGCATATCTATGAATTCATATCCAATTGTTAGTCTTTCATTTATCATGACCATGTAAATCCAAGTTATTATCTTTTGAGATATGATCACTTAATTTGTTTTAAATGTTTACATAATACATATATCAATATTCATATATGGGCATACTGTCCTACCAAAAATGGGAAAAAAAAATCCACCAGTCACAATAAGAAACACAACCATTTAGGAAAGGCATCTAGACTAGAAATATCAACTCAAGGCTATCATGGAAAGGAATCAATAAATAAGATCCCATATCCATTACACATAAACATCTGAGTTGTGGGGATAATATAAGGATGATCCATCAACCTCTCCTCGATCATCTATTGCTCTAGTAATTTGGACATCCAATGCCCACCATTAATAGTCTCCTACCATGGTGGCCTCACCAAAGTTCACCTAATTTTTAAGCGTGTATGCCCCTTATATAGACCAAAGGAAGACTATAGAGTAAAGAAGGTACCGAGCTACTATATTAACGAAAACCTATTCTATTTTAGCAAAACAAAAAATGAAATTCTAGATGAATTCTACTAGTTTTCAAGGATAAAACATGACCTCTATGGGCTTTAATAGATTGCCATAACTTATGTCAAATTTAAATAATTACCGTAACCTCTCGCACCACAAAGATAATCATTTACACACATAAGTAGTTATAGTTAATACAAAACCACAAAGAATGTTTATTAATATTTTAAAATAATGAAAATCATGTATTCAAATGATCACAATAGATCATAAGATACCTCAAAATATTTAGGGAAAAACGTAAAACAAGAGGCCTAAGGACAGATGCCAAAATCTAAAAATCAAAGGCCAAAAGCCATGAGAAATACTTTTCTGCAAGTAAAAGTGGTGCACCTCTTACAAGGTAAGAGCCTTAAAAAATTAATTAAAAGTCAAACATAGGTCAAGAGGCCCTAAATTATAATCTATCATATTTTTCATTTACTTAGCCATTTAATGACCAAAATATACTTTAAATACTTAAAACCCATTATACAGGTTTAGATAACACAAAACTAATGTAAAAACACCAAAAACCACCTTTTACTATTATCATCAAAATGAATAAAAAAATGTAAATATAAATAGCTTAATAAAATCTTCACTGAACTTAAATTTTGTTACTGTTCATGAAAACACTATTCATCAGCTAATGAAAAATATCGTTTTATACCAATAAACTTAAAAATAAAAACTAAAAAATATTTTATTACTAAAAATTACCATTCATTAGAGTTTACTATTCATACAAAGTTACTATTCACAAGGTCATAGTCCATGGTTGACCATTGACCTCCAATTATGCTAAAAAGGTCATTTTAGATTAATTATTCACTTTAGTGCAAATATTTGTCATGGATATGATTAACCAAGATTAAACCCTACTTAGGATAATTAGCATTTCATGAGACAATAACATTTTACATAACATTAATAACATGAATAAGACCTAAAGCTTCCAAAATTTCAACCAAAATTAAAGGTGCTGAATAATGCATTTTTACTTCCATATTATACATCATATTTTCATTATATTTTGCAAGGATTATCATGGTATCAAAAAATTAATAAAAAATCCACAAAATCATCATAATATCTCAATAAAAATCAAACTCATAAAATCTCATCAAATCTTTAAGCATAATTTAGAGCATCAAAACATGCTCAAATCAAAGTATGCTTAAAAATCAAATTTCAAGATTTACAACATGGTATTATATATTTAATTAATAAAATAACATCCTCAAAGCCACTAAATTAGATCAAATCCCTCAACCAAAAATCATGTCACAAATCCATTAATTCACAATATTAAACATGACTATATGTAGTAATAAGATCTTGTATACAATCTAATATCTTGATTAGCAATAAAAGGAAGAATTAAATATTGACTCAAATTATACCAAAAGCATCAATGAAATATAAAAATCAACGAAAATATTGGATAAATTCAACACATAAAAGTTAAATCAAAGTTGTTATAATTAAAGATGAAAAGAAGGTGAAATCTTATATTGAATTTGGAGGGAAACTGAGATTCAACAATTGAGGAAACAATGGAGTAAGGCCAAAAAGTGAGAGGAGAAAGAGAGGATAACATGACGACACAAAATGGGAGAATAAATGAAGAAGAAGGAAAGTGATGTGGCTAAGATGATAAACTTAGTTATTGAGTTTTCTTCTTAATTAAGCTTATGAAATATTTGTGTAAAAATTTCTAAGAAATTATGGGGGGTGATGGTGCCACATGAGGAGGAAAATAAGTGGAATAAAATTACCCACCACAAGAAGTAAATGAAAGGTGGATAAAGAAGGAAAAATACTAAAGGAGGAAGAAAGAATAAATAAGAAAATGTCACTAACTTGAGATATTTGTGTAAAATATCTAAAAATAAGACTAAGAAAAAATGGTTATCACTAAGGGATAAGGGGAAAAACAATTCTTGAATATAATACATTTTTCTTATCCATACTAATCAATATTGAAATATTGAGATTGAACCTCGCAAGATTAGGCAAATATTAGAGGAAAAAAGTTACATTAGATGACTTATTATGCCCTAAACTATTTTAATAAGTCCAAAAAATATATAATATATTTAAATCATTTGAGGTAAATTATACTTAAATTATAGTGATCATAAAAGTTTTAAAATTTTAGATAGCTATAAGGATTGTTCTAGAGCTTTAACCACAAAAATAAGGCTAATCAGGACATGAGTAATATGTTTTCTTAGAGATCTCTGATTAGAATTTTGAAAAAACCTAGGAATATCAAAGAAATTCAAGTATTCCAAAAATTATTGAACCAAAATAATTAAAAAAAATTAATATCCAAAAGTGGCACAAATGATCTCATTAAATTGAACTTATAAGAAAGGTTATAAAATAGAAATGAAATATTTCAAAAATAAAATTAAAGTTTCCAATCTAATGAAGGATGTAATAAAATGTTCAAAATAGTATAATTTAATTTTTAAATACCGAAGATTTTGAATAGGATAGGATTTTGAGAAACACAATATTACATTGAGGGAGTTGATGAAATGGAGGCTACCTATAGGGTGTGAAGGAGATAACCAAAGAACATCATATGGGATGATCATAATGGCACCTAATTATTAATGGAATATTAGGGTTGGAAACAGGGTGGGTACAATTAAGATACCCCTTACATGTTATCAAAACCCGATAAAAAAAATCAATACTTTTTGGCATTATCTTATTTTTAATGAACTTTAAATTTTAAATTTTACAAAAACTAATGAAATTTTTGTAGTTTTATTTTTTATTTTAGTAGAATGGGCTAAACAAATGTTTAATGTATCATATGGTTGGCAAATGTTATATGAATGAGCTTGTATCTCACTACTTTATATTTTTTATGTGGTGTCTGATTGTCTTTTGTGTGTGTCCAATTTTTATTTGTTGTTGTTTTCAAAGGTGTATGGCAGCCTTTTAAGTGTAACTTTATTCGACTTTATATGCATATACATGCCTAATGGACATATTGACAAGCTATTTTGTCCATTTGTATTTTAGGATGTATTTTTTATATATTATTTTGTATTAGGGCATTCTTGGTTAGCACATTTAATGTATAATTGTTATTGCCATCTGTATAATAGAAGTTTAGCTTGTCTATCCCATAGAAGTGGATGATTTGTTAATGAAATTTTAAAGGAAGTCATGCTATGGGATTTTTCCTCAACTAGGACTATTATGCCCTAGAATGTTTTCCCAAAGGATGAGAATTGACCTAAAAATATTCCAGGCATGCTCGCCTAAGTCTTGGAACAGTCTTGGATCAACAACTTACACAACTCCTTGGTTAGGTCAGTTCTCCACATATGATAAAGAAACTTTTTGTCTTTAACCACATCATATTTTTTCCCTTTCCTTCCTCCATCATTTAAAACCTCTCTATATATGGCGCATTTTAATCATTTTGATGGATATGAAATCATAATACAATGCTTTTACTTTTACTTTATCCTCTCTTGTCTATACTTAACCCTTCGCATTCCCTCTTCGCTAACTCTTATTTCTATTTCCTTAGAACCACACGATTCACAAAACATACACTAAAGCTCCAAAGGCTAAGTAATTATAATTGGCATGTGTTATATGTTGTGGTTTCAAGTTAGCATGATTTTGGGTGTTTTGTAGTGGATCAACCTTTTAGACATATCTTTTGATTTATGGCCTTTTATCTAAATCTGAGTATATCATGATACTTTTTGACATTTTTAGCATGATTTTGGTACATAAAATGCTTTGATTTGGATTTTTTTGGTATGTTTTATAAGTGTTTAAATATTATCATTCTTTAGATTTATATTTTTGGGTTTTTTTTTAATTTTAGATTATATTGGATGGTGTGGTTGTTATCATTCAAATCTAATGATGCCATGATAATCCTTGTAATTTTATATGAATTTGGATTTATAATATGCATGATTTATGCATGTGTTGATGCTTTAATTAATTGTTGAAAGTTTTAAGGGTTTAGATATTATAGTTGCATACTTCATACTCTTGAGAACATTCAATGTGTCCTTGAGTTAATGGCTCTTAATTACTCTTAGTAGGGTTTAATTTGTGATTAAGCATATTTTTATGATAAATAAGCATGAGTATAAAATTTTTACTCCTAAAAGGCTTTTAGTAAGCTTTAGGGTCAACGATTAACTAAGGAGTTTATATTTTGACATATTTTATACCATTTTAATCTTATTTTTTGGTATTTTATTTGAGTAATATATGTAAATAATTATGATTTTGTGATTAAGTAATATTAATCGTATAAATTTTATTATTTGAGATAAAATGTTATGAATTAAATAAATTTTAGGTATAAGATTACTTAGTAATTTTTCTTATTTTATTTTTTAGGTAATAAAAAAAATAGAGGTCCAAAAGAGCCACCGAAAAGTGGGTACAAGAGAGGCGATGAAAATTTCTTATAAAAGGCTATCAATAGTCTGTTTGGATTGAGGTGAATCGAGGTGAAGGTAAAAATTAAAAATTACTTTAGGTGAAGGGAATGGAGGTGAATCAGGTTGAATACTTTAAAATAATGTTTGGATGATATTAACCTAACTTGAATGAATCAGGGTGAATGTTTTAAAAATTCCGTTTAGATTGAGGTGAATGAAGGCTAAAAAAATTAAATCAAATGACATTTATATCCTTGTATTAAATAGATAAGTCCTATTGAGGGATATTTTGGTTCTATTAGGTCAAAAAATTACTTATTCTTTGACCTTCACCTTAGTTGTCCCCTCAATTTGAGATTAATAAAAATAAGATTAATCGAGGTAAATGGAGGTGAAACATTAACCCCGATTCACCCAGGTAGAGTTGTTAAAACTGTTACCCAAACGGGGTAAATCAATTAAGTCACCTTCGTTAACTCTCTTTCACCCCAATCCAAACGCACTATAAAAAGGAAGAGAATGGGAGAGAGTGTAGAGGGCAGTTGGTAGCCACAGAGGGAAGGGAGTCTGCTATAGAGAAGCATCGAAAGAAAAAAAAAGGAAACAAAACATGGCACAATAGAGGAAAAGTGAAATGAGTGAAAGTATCGATCGACAAAGAGAAAAAAATAAAGAAAGAAGATAAGAGGCAGCATGAGGGAAGCATAGAAAACAAGAAAAAAAAACAAGAGAGACCAATCGCAGAAGAGTAGGGAGTAAGCAACACGCACAAAAAAGGAGAAGAAGCCAGGCTAGTGAATAGAAAAAGACGAGAGGAGGTGATTGCCATAGAAAGAAAAAAAAAAGGAGGATTGTGCTGTAGTCGCAAAAAAAAGGGTTGCATGAACACATAGGCCGCTGGGAAAGGAAAAAGAAATGGAAAAGGGGACCAAAATTTTTTATATGAGATAAAATTAATTAATTTTTTATCTAAATAAATTTTTAAAATTTCATCTATAATTAATTTTAGTTATTTCTTTCTCTATTTTTGATTATTATAACTGGCTAATTATTTATTGTTAGGGAGTAAACTAAAATCCTAAATTATGGTTTGAGATATGATATTATTTTTCTTTGTTTCATGATATTATTCTTTGATTCTATTTTAATTAGTGTTTATATATATATATATATATATATGATTCTTTCAAGTATAATTTATATAGTGCATACCTTGTTCTAGTTTTCTCATAGTGACAGTATGTGAGAATATTTGCCTGCTAGGTGACCATATAAATATGCTAGAATTTATATATATAAATTGTAGCTAGGTTGGATAACAATTCAACTAATAATTTTGTGATTCTAACCGGAGTAGTGAAACATTTAGATACGAGTGGGTGAAATGAGAGAAATACAACTACACATGCTTATTGTACTAGTTTGGGTATTTAGATTAACATCCTTCCATTTTTACTAAATGCATTAAATCTAGTTAAATATAGGAGCTACTTGCTGCTATTATACTGTTAGTATTTATTAGGATTACTATTGGCACTTTGTTGTATTAATTATTTTAGGAAGTAATATAAGGTGTATAGACATACTTTTGGCTTATAAATTGGTCAATCTCATTCTCATGATTAAAATATGACTTAGAAATTATTATTATATTTTGACCTAATCTAGTGGTGGATTTTGATTTCCCTTGCATATTTATCATACTTGTAGTTATCCATTATTTTTATCATTTTATTTTATTTATTACGTTTATTATTTTCCATTAAAAAAAACCCCAATTAGTGTTTTTCCTATTTATTTATTTTTTGTAATTTAGAGTTATTTTATTTTATTATTATTGAGCTAGTTAAACAGAGGTGATCTCTCTCAATCTCATGTATAGAACGATACCCTTATTTACCAATACTACAATTGTCAACAAGAGGGTTTACATAGTATGTCGGCTGCGGCCATACCAATTTTTAATGCCATTTTTGGGGATTGGTAACTTCACCTTTGTTTTGATAGTACTTTTAGTGTGTTTTTATTTTTAGTGTGTTGTGTGTGTCGTGTTATCCTTTTATTTAGAGGTTAGAGTGCTTGTGGGCACTCAAGTCTCTAAATTAATAGGATTTTAAGTTGTTAGTGTGTTTTTTTAGTGTTTTCTTTTTTTCTTTTAGGTATTTATTTATTTATTTATTTTGTTGTGTTTTGTTTCACTTTTAACCTTCTCTTTTGAAGTGTTGGTTGCCTTCATGTTGCTATGAGAGAATACTTAGGCTATGGACAACTTTGCATGAGCCTTAATGCTAGAGTAAATGAGGTAAGTTCAAGTATCCTTGATGATAGACTAAACAAATTCCCTACTCTTGTTTCGTAGGTTTCCATAGCTACTAGAGTTATTAATACAAGAAAAGTATGTCACACACAAGGAAATCCATATTCTCACCATGCATAAGCTATGAGAGGAGGATGGACACCACCCAGTGCTCAAGCTTTCAATGGTTTCCAAGGACATGACCCCTACACAAGTGCATACTATTCGAGAATGAGGAATCACCCCAACTTTAGATAGAAGATGAACGATTGTTATAAAGTTCCATATCATAACCCTTACAAACTCAAATATGAACCTTCAAAATATTATCAATATCCTCAGTAAGAATATTCTTTGGTTTTAGAACCCTCGAGTTTAGAAAAAAAAATGGACAAGAATTTTGAAGCATTGAAAAATGGGAAAAACCAACTTATGCAAAGTTAAATTAAAAAAATGAAAGGATGTCAATGTCAGAGGAGAAAATGAGTTATGTGGTCAACATGATAATCAATTAAAAGCACAAAAGAGCTCTCTACTTTAGTTTCAAATTCAAGTAGGAGTTCTGAGAATGATGATGCCATTTCCGCATGTGAAGATGAGCTAGTTGGGGAGGTATCCATGGATCATATTGAAAAGCACAATTAGGTGGAAGAAGATCTTGTAAAAGTAGAAGAAGACTCTCATCAAAATAAGGATCTAGTGAATAAAGAGAAACATACGAATGGTAAGACTATCACTTTCATCTATCATAGACTATATTTGGACATTTGTTCCCTAATTTTTCTTGGAGATGAGCATAAAACACAAAGTAAGACTTTAAACCACTTTTATTTTATTTATGCTAACCCTACTCCTTGTTTTCCATATTTTATTAAGTTATATGGGTCCAAGATTGAAGAGAGTAATCAAATCATCTTGGATACATCTAATAAGAAACAAAATGCTCCAAAAGAGAGGTTATGTTGGAAAGATGTGCTATAAGACATTAACATGGATTAATATGTTCATCCTTTGATAGAGAGACCACCATACATTGGCATTAGGCAAAACATTCTCACTTTACACATAAGCTTGAATCTCAAGCTAGGTAAGTGGCCTTCTTGTTAGGTCAAATCTTTTATTAAAACTAATATTTTGTCTTTTCCTACCTTATAGGATATAGATGATCAACATGAGGAGGGATGTGATAAAGCAGCTCCCAAGTGGATGTAGCCACCTTAATTGAGTAAACTAAGATCATGTTATGCTGAAGATGTACAAATAAGCACTACTTGGGAGGCAAACTAATGTAATAGGGGAGTTTCCTATTGATGGTGCCAATCCGCAAGTGCACAGATTTATTATAGCAGTTCAAGGTCGTATCCCACAGGGACTTCATAATTGAGTACCCAACTTCATAATTTTAGATATCTAGATCAATATGGAGTGAGAACATGCATGTAGGTAGTGGAAATAAATATAATGACTATCAGAATGTACACTATAAAACGATAGATATGAAGTTAGGATTGAAATTTGGTCTCTAAATTGGTATTCGATGATGAAATACCACTATATTGTAGTTTAATTTAATGGTTGTGAACAATCAGTCAAAATATACTCATCAGCCTCTTTCAAGGTATAAGAATGTATTTATTCTAATTTTCTGAATAATTTTTTGACTAACCAATTAAATTAAACCCATTAATTGTTATAGTCACTGAGAACTAAATATCTACTTTCGTGATTGCTTAAATTCCCGTTCATATGCTAATTTTCGATAATGATTTCAACTTTTAGTTGCAAACAATATCTAAAAAGGTCAGATTTCATCAAATCCAATTTATAACGATTAATCCTAACACATAAAACAACACATATGAACTAAACATACAACATTTTACCTTAATTCATCATATTAATAAGAAAATGAACCTAGTTCAACCCTAGCAGAAAGGATTACTCACTCATGATTTCAAGTAATATAAACAAAGTAAATTGAATAACAAAAATAATAATAGTATAAAAATTAAAAAGAAGAGAAATTGGATTGAATTAATCGTAAATCAAAGAAGAAAAAAGTTGATTATGATTTGATCATACACGAACTTGCATTTGAATCCTTGGAAATCATACACGAACAAGGAAAATTACATAAAGCTTTTTTCTTGGGAAAAGAGAGGAAAAGTGCTCTAAAATCTACCCAAAAACATCCCTAATAAGTCCTCGAAGAGTGCCTTATAAACTACCCACACTGCAGGCTACGTTGCGCATGAAAGATCATGGGGTAACCATTGCTACACGACCATGTAAGATATGCACAGCCTGGCTGTGCAGCATTCTTGCTCTCAAAATAGGGGAATTTGGCTTCCGCACTGCCGTGCAAGATGTGCACAACTTGGATATGTGTTGTCCTCGGCCTCGAATTATTTAATAAACTTCCACATAGCCGTGTAGGATATGCACGACCTAGCCATGTGGTGTCTTCTGCTTTGAACAAACATGCATAAGTGTTGTATGGTTGTGCAACTAGGTGTGCAACTGGCTGTGCAACACCATCTTCTTTCTTCTTTTGGACTTCTTAGCTTATTTTCGGCTATTTGATCTTCTAGAATCCTCCATAAACATGCTAGGTTGATTTATCATTCTTCAATGTCTTTCATACTAGGTATTTTTCTCTGAAAACATGCACTATTTTCTTGGATTTGTGCATTTTTGTGTAAGTCCTTGAAAGACAAAAATCTAGAGGGCAATAGCGCAAACCATAGAAAAGAACCACAATAAAATACATATTAGAGACTAAATGAAGTCTTAAAATGAAGGCAAAGTAAGGCGAAAATAGAGAAAATATTCACTTTATCGTATACCATTTAATTGTTTTTATTTATTTAATTTTTCCTCTCCATACTTAAAGTTACATGTTCCTTTAGTTGTTTATACATTGAGCACAATGTATAATTTAAGTATGGGTGTGTGAGTGTTTTTATGTATTTACATGTTAAACAATAATAATAACATAAAGAAAATGTAAATTTTTTAAGGTATTTTTAGAGTCTTAGGAGCCCTTAACTAGTTCATGAAGAGCATATGTTTGAAATCTAATGAAAAGAGGATAATATAATTGAGATAAAGGAAGTGGATATTTTTTGTGTTAATTTTGATATAGGGAACATATCTACATGTCTAGATGAGAATGGAGAAAGAATATGTATGATTTTCTAATCATTGACATGGCATAATGTTAAATGCCCCAAAACCTAAATTTTAAAAATTATAGTTAAATAAGGATTTATTAGAAAAATAAAGTAAATTAATTATTTTTATTAAAATAAAAAGGAAACTAATTAGGGAAAATTAAGATGGAATTATAAATATTTTAATTTGAGGAAATTAGAGGGTTTTATTAATTAAAAAAATAGGAAAAATATTTTAAAATTTCTAAATTAGCCTAAGAAGGAAATTAAATATTATTTTATTAAAATATTTTTATTTTTAATACCCAAAATATTCAAATTAATTTAATTGACCCCAACCTACCTATTTTTCTTTTCCTTTTTTTCCTTTTTCTCTCTTCCTTTTTCTTTCTTTTCTTCCTCTTTTCTTCTTCTTCTTCTTCTTCTTCTTCTTCTTCTTCTTCTTCTTCTTCTTCTTCTTCTTCTTCTTCTTCTTCTTCTTCTTCTTCCGATTGGGCCTGCCTTATGCAACCCGTCCCCATTCCTTCCTCCTTTTTTTTCCTTCCTTTGGCGCGGCCCAGGAGCGAAATACCGCTCTTTCTCCCTTCTTTCCTCAGAATGCAGCGTTTTGTTTAAAAATTTTATTTCCATTGCTCGGCTCGATTATTTCCTTTCCTTTCCTTTTCTTTCTTTTCCCCATCCAGTCGGCCTATCTCCTTCTTCTTTCTTCCTTCTCTCCCACCATTGACCTACAACTCCATCGCCCCTGAAAATGGCGCCGCTAGCTATGCACGTCTTGACTGGCCATTTCTCCTCTCTTTCTCTTGCCCCTGAATTGCCAATCAACATGATCCAACCCACCTCCATTTTCTTCCGCACAAAATCTTCCCTTTCCTGCACGAATAGGCTGCCACAATTTGAATTTTGCACCAGCCAATTGGCGCCACAGGCTACCCTAACCCTACTTGCATTACCCCCTCACCGACCCACATAACCTTACCCTCTCCTCTAAACTCTATAAATTCCCATAAATAGTTTGATTTTGGGACTTTTTCCCACAACCTAACAAAAACCCTCCTATGCACCACCGCCACTTCAGATGCTCTTTTCTCCACCTTCGGCCAACTACGCCACCTGCTCTACCTACCTAAGTCTTCCCTACACCGCCATCTAACTAACTACACCGCCCTTCTCCCTTGATTCTTTCTACACGAGCCACCTCGGCCGTGTAAATTTTCCTTCTCAATCAACCTATTCTCTGCCCCTGCTACCCTTTGCGCCACCGTCCACCACCATATTTGTCGCTATCACTGCCTCCTACACCACCTAAAAATATCTACAGACCCTCCTCTATCTCTCCTTACTCTTCTTTTCCTCTTCCTCCCTCTCCTCCTCTCTTTTTCTTCTTCTTCCCCATTCAGCCACCACCACCGCTGTTGTGTGCTGCCACTATTGGCTACACCACCATCCTTATTATGTTCCTCTCCTACTAGGCAACCATAATCACCCCTACTTACACCCTCCCTCTTCCTTTCTTATTCCCATCCTTCGACTTTCCTTTTCTTTCTCTTTTTTCGGCCACCGCCGTGCACCACCATCGGTGCCACCTATCTCCACCAGCCTAAGGTGGAACCCTAAACCCTCTCAAACCTTCTTTTCTATTTAATTAAGCTTATTTTATTTTATTTCAATTTTAACTTATTATTCGAATATTATTATTATTATTATTGTGTATCAATATTATTATTATTATTATTATTAAGTTCAATACTATTAGTATTATTATTTCTTATTAAGGCTGACCCTATTTGGCTTATTAGATTATTAGTATTAGTATTATTATGACTTTTTATTTTATTTATTTATTTATTATTATTATTATTATTATTATTATTATTATTATTTATCAAGAGGGCTGAAGCCCTACTTTATTGTTTAAAATTAAATACTACTAGTTTTACTGTCATCATCATCATCATCATCATCATCATCATCATCATCATCATCATTAGTATTATTATAAGTAATATGTATTATTATTATTACTATTTTGAAGAAAGGTCAAAAACCCTACTTTATATTACTCTTGGTTTAGGTTATTATTATTGTTGTTGTTGTTGTTGTTGTTGTTGTTGTCGTTATTACTTTGTAATTTTTATTATTATTTCATTATTATTATTATTATTATTATTAATTTTTTATTAATAAAATTCTAATGTTATTATTTAGCATTATTTTGGTGAAAGGTTGAAGCCCTTATTTCACCATCCGTTTTGAATCATATTAACACTATTATTAGTAATTTAGTATTATTATTACCATTATTATTAATATGATATTATTTTATTAAAAAAAACTAGTCTTAGAATAAGTTAGTAAATAATAGTATTTTGGTAGGAGGGAATCTAATTTTAGTTTTTCCCTCATATAGGTGAGATCAGTCAAAGCTCTAAGGAAGCGTAGGAACATACTCCAAGACTAGGGTCGTTTTAGGTAAGGGTGTAACTAAGGCCTTATGTGTGTTGATGTGCATTATATGCTATGTATTCTATGATTATCATTATAATTATTTCTTGTGTGGTATGGCGTGAAGTTGAAGTATATTCATGTGATATTTTATGGCATGTGTATAATATGTATAAGTTGTGTTTTTATTGTGATATGATGTGGCCCATAAGACATGCATGCTAGGTTATGTAATATGATGATGGAGTGAAAGGATGTGGGGTTGACTTAAGTGTTATATGACCATTCATGGAGGAATATAAGGTTTGCATGGGAATCTAGTGTTTCACGTGGGAGCGTAGGGTTTTGCATGAAATAATACGAAGGGTTGCATGGAGGATATAAAGTTTGCATGTGAGTAAATTTTACGTATAGAAAGTTAATTTGAGGTCTGAGGAACGTGATGAGAGTGTTGTTTGGGTGTTTGAATGCGTTGAATGAAAAATAGTATGTGGGATAGGATAAGGGCATATAGTAGACCGATTTAGGGTTTTGTGTGGTGGTTCGGGTTGGTGTGGCCATTTGGGGTTTATGTGGTTGTGTGTGTGCTTGGTGAGTAAGGTGTGATGGTGAAAGTGAAACCTATGGGTTGTGATGAGAAGTGTGTTAAAATAATTTTTGAATTATGTAAGGTAGAGTAGGATGGACCATTTAGGTCTAAACTAGGGTTTCTAGGTAAAACCCCTAAAGTGAGGAAGTGAATGGGTAGGTGGAGAAAAAGTAGTGGGCTTGGGTCCACACGTGGGGGAAATGGACTCTAATGTAAGTCTAGGTAAAGAGGAAAGGATAATGGGCTAAGTTAGGAGGTTCATGAGACTATGAGTGAGACGGGTTCTTTTGGGGGGATAAGCGTGGATGAAGTTAGCCATGCATGTCTAGGGTTAGAATTTATGGATAAGATACTTAAGACATTGATCATGTAAAGCGGAAGAGTATTGATTCGGGTCCCACCGATCCACCAGTTAGAAATAGTGGTTAGGACGCTTTGTCCTATGCGTGTCTGATCCATCGGCTATAATAGTGGTTAGTATATGTTACCCTATGTATGTCCGATCCACTAACTATAATAGTGGCGGATTCTGAGCTCAATAAACCAAACCCTAAAGTTTTCTAAGATACATAAAGGACATTAAGTACTTACGGTGGAACACCATGCGAGCCGGGGCCAACCAATCCACCGGTAAGAAATAGTGGTTAGGTTATGTTACCCTATACGTGACCGATCCACCAGCTAATAATAGTGGTTAGGTGCATTGTGCCCTATTTGTCTCCGTTCCACCGACTATAATAGTGGGGGCTTCCGTACTCGCATGAACTTGATAAAAAGCATGGTGTGGAATGAGTATCCATAAGAGATTAATTAAGTATTACTCCGGACTTAAAAATGGACCTTTATATATTCATCTGAATGATCATATGCCTTTATGTTATCATGTTGGATTTTATGCTCTTTTTATTATTCTGCATGTTTATGTGATTTTATGTGTTGGCCTTATTGCACCGATTATCTTGCTCAGTACGTAGCACACTGACTATCCTTATTATGGATGCTGCTTACTCCCACGAGTAGGAGGCCCATCTGACGTGTTGTAGGTAGGAGATATTTTCTTTGATGCTATTGATGTCCATGGGGCATCAAGCAGGGGCGAGTGTTGATCATGGGTTGCTTTGATCTTTGGAGTGGTGTGGCTGGTTTTCCCTCAAATAATATTGTTATTCCTTTTACCCTTTTCAACTATGTTTTGAATTCTAGAAAAAGATTTTAATATTGTAGACATCTTTCCATCTTAAGGAACTGTACTCTCATACTTTAGATTATGTAATCATTCGTGCATACTTTGATTTGCGTATTTATGAACCTTGGTTTATATATTGATATAAGTTGATGAAAATATTTTCTTAGCCTTAGTA